>OY728166.1:803448987-803869790 GCA_963277665.1 Viscum album | reverse complement strand
CACTGGGTATTAATTAAAGGATTAATTGTTCTATTTTATTGGTAGTACGTCACCATTGAGTTTTTTCAATGTGATATGTTCAATATACAGACATGTCATGTTGAACATTCAAAATAATTCATCTTGACATATAATATTAATGAATGATGTTAAAACATTCCCCATTATCTATACTAGACCTTTGATAGCAATCTCCAGTCCCAACGGAACAAGAAATTTCCCAGTTATGGAATTGAGATACTCTTTTTTCTATTTCAGTTATTCAAGTTGTAGAAGATACAATGTTTTATAAAATAAGTGTATGGTTATTGGGATTTTATTTTTCTGAAATTGGAGATTCGGTCATTATGACTTGATATGTAACCCATAAATGGATGGATGATGTATCATTATTATAGAATTTAATCACTTAAAAATAGATATTTTTAGACCCTTCAAAGGCATATTTAATCAAATAGTGGCACATTACAATATCTATAATGGAGAACCATATATTCGATGGTCTATATGGGTATCATTGGTGATTTTAGAATAAGATATCATGATTTTGGACCCATAAACCAAGCTGACATGGAAGGGAGAAAAAAATATTTCGACCAGTGAATGTAAATACATCATTAAAGAGTTGAAAAATAAGCTTCTAACTAAACAATTACTCACTCTACCAAAAATTAGGAAACTCATTTTGGTGTATAAAGATTATTAAAATAATTTTATTGGATATGTACTAATGAAAAATGATAAAGTGATATCCTATCCCTCAAGGAAGTTAAACATTAATGAGAAAAACTATCCCATGCATGATCTAGAGTTGGAATCTATGGTATTTATGTTGAGAAATCGGTGACCTTATCTCTATGGGTAGAATTGTGAAATATATAATGATCATAAGAGTCTAAAATATACATTCACCCAAAAATATATTAATATGCATCAACAAGTATTGCTATATCACATAAATGATTATGACTGGTCAATCAACTACAACTCAAGAAAGGAAAATAAAAGTGGTGAATGCACTAAGTATAAAGAATCATTATTATTTATCAATGATGTAAGTTGAAGAGGATCAAATCCTCTATTACCATTAAATTATTTACATGGGAATCATTAATGAAGATAAATATTCAATCCTTTATCAAATTATTTCTCATCTATCCCTCATAGAGAAAATAAAGGATTCTCAATGAAATTATCTGAAAATAAAGAAAAATGTGGATGCTATAAAAAAATGGGAAATCCTTATTGTCAGAAGTGGATGATGAAGGAGTCCTGATATTTATTTCATGACTATGGGTACTATCCAATACATAGAGAAAGGAGGATATTATGAATTACTCACATAACTCAACCTTCTCTTTTCACCCATGGAGAAAAAAAGATGTATCGTTATCTCCACAAGAAATATTGGTGGGATAATAAGAAAAAGGAGATCGCAAAATATACAGAAAAGTCTATATAATGTCATCATGGGAATGTAGAATGAAAAAAGTATATATGGATTATTCAAACACTACTCATACCAACATGTAATTTGGAAAAAATCACCATGGAAATTTTAAATGGACTAATGAAGAAATCTAGAGGAAACAATGTTACATGGGTTCTTATGGGTCATCTTACATAGACATGTCACTTTATATCAGTTCGATAGGTCTTATTACTAGTTCAAATTGTGTAGATATACATTAAATAATATGTAAGGATGTGTGGGGTACCACTATTGGTCTCATTTCATTGAGATCCAAGATTCACCTCCATTTTATGGAAAATTCTCTATCATGATTTATACACTGATTTGATCATCAGTACGACCAATCCTCTCTAAATTGATGGCTAATTAACAAGACTATTCATACAATAGAATAATTGTTGAAAGCGTTTGATATAGATTTCAAAGGATGATGGTACCATTGCCAAACACTGGTTGTATTCTCCTACAATAATAGATTCCACTCAAGCATCAAAATCACTCCATATGAAGCCCGTCATTGGGAAAGATGCAGAACATTGGAATTTGTGGATGATGTCGGTGAATATAAGCTACTATGACTTGAAATGGTCAATGAAATGGTGGTGAATTTGAAAACCATTAAAAAAATATATAAGGAATCCCAATGTCGACAAAATATCTTTGCTGAAAATCATCAACAAGGCATTAAAATTATGGTTGGATACATTATATTCCTTCATATATCTCTATGGAATATGACATAGAGATTTGGAAAAAAAGGAATGATTTTTCCAAGGTACATCAGCCCCTTCGAGATTCATGATCATATTAGATATTTGGACTATAAAAAATCACTTCAAAATACCAGGTCTCTTGTACATGATATGTTCCATGAATCACTTTTGGGGAACTACATACTAGATCCATCACATGAATTGAATTCAAAGGTGGTACATTTGGAATACGATCACATATTCGAGGAGCATCAAGTGAAGATCGTTTCTTGTAGAAATAACTTTCTTCCCCACATGACTACTCGCCTGATCAAATTACTATGGTTGGACCATAAGTACAAAAAGGTAAAATGTGATCCTAATTATGTGATAAAGGTGAAGTTCCCACACATTTTTTAAACCTATAAAGGAAAAAAACTTCCAAGGGAAAAATTTCATTACAGAGAAAATGTAATGCCCATACATTATATAAATGGAAATTCCCTTCCTATAATAATTTCATATAGTATAAATCACAAATAAATCACATAAATAATACACAAAACTTTATAAATGTATAATGAATGTAGTAAGAGGTATTAAAGATGTTAAAGAACCTATACCGATGAAATATTAACTTGAAATCTGGAGTAGTAATATTATCCTTAATAATAGTAAACCAGAAAATATAATTAAAACCACACAAATTAATGTATAAATAAAATTTTGGAATATTTTAAATGAAAATATTATATAATTATATCAAAGTATAAGTCAGTAAATGATTTAAAAATTAATAATTAAGTATTGATATTTTAATAAAACATAAGTGTATATTTTCAAAATTATAATTAATATAATGTTCAAAATAAATTTACTCCGATATAATATATTGATAAATTAATATATTATTATCTTCTTTTTATATGATAATTTTATGAGTCCTTGATTAATTTTTCAAAGAGTTAAAAAATCAGTTAAAATTTGAGAATTGATATTTTCCAAGTAAACAATGATTTTAAGTAAAAATTAAATTTATCAAATTTAGAAAATTATATTCATAAAATAAAGTTAGTTTCTGAAATATAATCATTAAAAAATGATTTTGGTGATTTTTGGATATTTTTCAAAATTCATGAATTTTTGTGAGCAGTCAAATATGATAATTTGTAATAAAAGATAAATACATAAATTATGGAGTCATAGATGATGTAGTAATGATTTGAGCCCTAAATCTCAAACTATAATTAATTATTTTAATTTTGTAGTTATAATGTTCAAAATATTCAATCTCTTCAGTAAAAATAATAAACTATGGAATAAAATAATGAGAAAACATCTTCTCCCCTATAAATACCACCCCTCCAACCTCTTCCCGCACCTATAAAGCTTTGTGACTTCTCCTGATTATATACAAATACATTCATAAAAACCATCCCCATTTCCAGGTTCTTATGGAATCAACAAAGGAACAATACAAATCCCTTTAAGGATCTTCTCAATGGGAAGGAATCAAGAGGTAAAATCCCATGTCTTTTCTTTTTATTTCTTTTCAAGTTATTTTATTTTATTATTTTCTCCTCACCTACCATAATATAAATAGTATAAATACACAAATATAATATATATAAAAGAATTTTATTTTCTTAATGGAATAATGAAACTTCATTTCATTACCATCTACTATTGTACCCAAAATTAAAACTTCGTCTGTGATGTGTTAATTTATCACATTCAAGGAACAAAAAGTTTTCAATTTTCACTAACTACTTAAATAATTCTCCAAAAAAAATTATTGTTAATTAATTTTCTAATATATTTATTTAATACTATTATATTTTTGGGTCCATTATATATTCATAATTTTAATTAATAAAACAAAACTAGTTTGTGATGATTGAAGAAACACCAAAATAATCTAAACATTTATCTTTGATATCTTATATAATGATTCATCCTCACCAAAAATTACCAAATGAATTATATAACCATTGACTATTCTTTATTTTCATTAATAACATAAAAATTAATTTCTAGAAAACCATTCTCAATTTAAATTATTTTTAATAAATATATATAAGAAATTGGTCATGAATTTCACGGAAAAGAATAATCCCAAACGATTAAATTGTATATTATAAATCTGAAAATGGCCACAAATGACCTTAAAAAATTATAAAAAAAAATCATCTATAAAGGGGTTTAAAATAATTAATTAATATATTTAATTTTATTATCCATGACATGAACATTAAGTAAAAAACACTTTTAGTGATAAAGTAAGTGTTTCTTTTCAAACCTCCATTTTTTACCTCAGGTTATGCTTTCTCTCTCTTTACCTCAATGTAACTCTTATTTCGTTATATATAAATCTTATAAATTCTATATATATAATCCAAAAATATTTATCCATATAATTTCATCCTTTTCTACGGATGCACATTATTTAATAAGGTTCCCTTCTTAATTCTTCCTAATGAGGAAGCCTGGTCAAATAAAACTTCTTGATTTGTAACAAATTTTCAAACACTATCAGTAATACGTTTAATGAAATAATTATAGTTCTAAAATATCTAATGTTTTCATGGAAACCACCCTTTTGAGTTTCTATTTTATAAAAAAAATATGAATTTTCCTCTTTAAATAATCTTTAATATTTTACTTAAACTACAATAAAATGTTTCATTTCCAAATTTTATTAAATAATTTTTTTGCATTTTTCCACACCAACAAAACTTAATTTATCATGATCTATGATTATTTTACCATATTAAAGACTATGTTTGATTTAAATCCATTCTATCATGGAAACCATTATTATATTCCATTTTGTTATTTATTTTGACATGTTCATGATACCTAATTCATTCCATGGGTTACCCTTATATTTTTTTTTATTAATTATATACGATTCTTCATGTGGATCATATACTCTTTAATATTTTATAATGGATTCACCCAAATAGTTTTCCAACTCATTGGGTACTATTTTGTGTCTTGAGATGTCATGTTTGGTCAGGGAGTGAACCTAATTCCTTTGTGGGACATTGTGTGACATGTGAAATAGTTCTCATAGTTATCCCTAACCCATGCTTTTGTTGTGTTGTGTGATGTTTCCAAATTACTATTATTTTATGGTTATATGTTACCATGTTATAAATTTTATTCTTCCTTATGTGTATTGATGTTCCATTAATTAATGTCATCGTGTTATGCCTTCTAACCCATGTGCTACATTTTATTCCTATACTTATTCCCTTGCAATTCATTTAGCCCATCCGTTTTGATAATCTATTACCCACGTTATCCTCGGAAGATATATGGGATCAAATTGATTTTGGATCTCATTATGACAATTAATTAAATAATTTTATATATTGTTATAATGGAGTTAACTTATTTACCTAATCTTCTAATATATTAGACATTACAATCCTTGGAATGTAATATGAGGTTTAATTATTATTAAAACCATGTAATAATTTTGTTAAAAGTATAGAGTCTCTATTTTATGTCCATCACCATTGTTCAAAAAGATTTAGAAAATTATAAAATTAAAAAACATTAAATACCTGATGAGAAATATAACATGGTGTTGTTAGTACAAATACATTAACCCCTAAAAACACATTGCATCGAGGAACATATGAAATCCTTCCTAATAGTAATAACTCATTTAGAAATACTAATATGTTAAAAATAAAATGAAACACTAAATTATTTCTTGGGAGGCATACATCATTCATCCATCATCATCATTCATATAAAAAGCATTCCCATATAATGGACATACCAATATGAACATAATTACATCATGCGGTTGAAGATAAAAAAAGTATAACATGCATAACTGGTGTAGAAAATTACATACAAAAATGCCAAAATATAACATATTACTACACTTATATCACTAAAAAAATATCATTTTCAAAATGTATATAGTATTACATGGATTAATTAGAAATAGAAATTAGAATTTTGGTATGTACCAACTCAGAAAATTATTCCAATAAAAGTTCAACTAACTGGTGGATAAATAAATTGAAATTGAAAATATGACTTATGTTAGGACCAAAAACATTATGAAGCTAATTGTTTTCATGGGTTTTATATTTTTTTAAATAAGGTTTTATCAAAGAAAATAATTTTTAGATGAAAGGAAGATCACCTCCCTTTGTGTTTTCGTGAAATTCAGTTTGACCATCGTATTCAGAAGAATCTAACTCCCAATGTTTGAAAAGATTCATCACATTGAGGAAAATATAGATGAATTAAAATATTCATTGGTGTCTAAATCCGGAATGAGATTTTTAATCTCATTGAGAATGAATCTTGCAGGAAGTAAATGGCCATCGGACTCACATTGGTTTCAGTGTAGAAGTAGTGATCGTATTGATGAAGAATCAGAGTCTACATGAATATGGTAAAACAAATGTACTGAGGATATTATAATATTAGAGTTATCATAAATCATATTTATTTGGTAAACTTCTAGTCCATCCTTGATGAAATAATGGGGGAGTGAAAGAGATGCTACCAATCATAACCAGATTGACCAGATCTGGATAAAAAAAGAAAAGGGTTCCGAAGATCATAATCATAATAATCATACTCAAAATGCTCATATATATTATGATCTTATATAAGATAATTTTACTAAAAATGATCATAATAATTACAATAATTTGCATCCTCACTTTAATTGGGACAATTTTTCTCTAGAAATACTTACTCATGATGATATGGAAAGAACGATGATGGAAATAATGGAATGTTACAATAAAATAAAATGTATTTATGATGATGCTGATGTAGTTGTAAAATGTATTAAAAGACATGAATTATGTCCTAATACAAGAACAGATTTTTGACTGGGTAATGTTTCTGAAGCCAAATCTGTTGACCCAAGTGCATCGTATTCAACATTCTATCACATTCATTCATAATTATTCTAACAAAGGCCGATGGAAAAGGAATTGAACACTAGATGATGAAAATAATAATGGTACATACTGATCAACATTGTAGTCAAACATTTAAAATGGGTTTAAATACATTATTTATTTTTAAATTAAACAAGAGAATTGATGATGAAAAGATATTGATGTGTTCTCAAGGGGGAGCATTGAATTTAAAGGTTTTTGTTTCCTATAATTGGTACATAGCATTATATTTAACAATTAGAGTAGAAAATTTGAAATTGTTATTTTGATTTGAATAAAATGTTTACAAATAGATAATGGTTAAATAAGTTTTGAGAATATTTGATAAGATATGAAAAATTCCTAAATGCACTCGATATTTATGTGAAATTTAGATTTGGGTGAATTTTTTGGGTAATAATTTTTTTTAGATTTCAGGAAATAACTCTCATGGTTAACCTTTGAAAGAAAAAAGTAAATGCTACATTTTATAAAAGATGTATTGTTGAAAAAATAAGATATAGAAGCATTAAAATTCATGGGAGATAAGAAGTTTTTCATTTGGATCTTTTTTTGAAGAAAGTTTGATGGGGATAAGTGAATGAAGAACATATAGTACTGTAAAATTGTATTAAACTGATCATCGTATTCAACTAATCATCATATACAGTGATAATCATATTTAGATATCTGTCAAATTTATATTTCCAATCATATTCAGTTGTACATCATATGAGGATGGATAATCAGATCGAGATTTCGGTATTGGGGTTTCCCAACTGAGGAAGAATGATTTTTGAATTGTCACAATCATACCCAAATAGTGATATATTTTTCATATTGAGAATCATATAGGGAAGAATCATACTGGGGAGAATCTTAAAATGGATAATAATATTGAGAGAATCATACTATAAAGATTCGAACTAAAAAATGTACTAAGAAAATCATACTTAATTGTCCTTATCAATGTCTGTGAAGTTCTTACCAACAACTGGGTATGAAATTTGTGATTTTTTAAATTTTAATACATTTGTTAAGTTGAAAAGAGTCATATATAACATTCATTATTACACAAATATTATTTACCCTATTTTTTCCAAGAGGGTGCCCACACACTGTTGGAATGTTTTACATAGTGCTACATTAGTGAAAGTGTATATCCAACTAATTGTAATTCAAGGATTGTTTTACTAAGGATTTCGTCGTATATGATCATTTCCAAACCATTGTTAGGACGTATCTGTTTTTATTGAAAAGTGAACCTTGTGAAAACTTATTTTCATGTGGATGTTTGTTTGATTTTTTTGAGAGGGGATTGAAATCCTTAAGAGGTGGTGAAGGTTGTTATATGGAAACTTGAAAGAAAAAGTAACATTGAATTACCCCTACCACTGTATGTGATACAATTATCTTGTCTGGGAACATTCAAGTGGTATTAGAGATGAAGGTTCCATTCACTAATTCTTTGATAATAGATAATTTTAATTTTGTGAACTGTAACAGTATTATAGTTTTTATGGAAATGATTCTTATAATTATAAGCATAGAATGTTTCCATATCTCATGTATATTGGATATGATGTTTAAGGAGATGCAATATATGGATTTCCTCTAAGGGATTATAGATTTCCTCATACATCTATTGATAAAAATAATCTTGAGAAATATTGAAGGGATAATAATATTCTACTATCATCACATTATGAATGTTAACTCTTAAGGGTAAATTTTTTTCCATGGAAAAAGGTATATGAGATAAATTAAAAAACTCATATAAAGGACATAAAAATTTAAATAAGGTAGAAAATAAAATATATATTGAAGTATGAATACTAGAAGATGGGTATGTACGAATCTGTTGGGTGCTTCTTTACTATGGTAATGACATTATTAATACAATCATATGTCTTGGTGAAATGTTAGATGATTCTATATTCATTGAAATGATTTTGAGAATCCATCCAGATTTGTTTATTTCAAAATTTTCTTCATTGAAAGACATTGATCTTGGAACATTATCTCTTGATGACATGTATATCACTCTCATTACTTATGATATGAGAAGGTATAAATCTTTGAAGAGAAAAAAAAGTTTATAGAAAATTTTATTTAAAGGATACGGATAAAGAAAAGTAAAATAATATTTTTGTTGAAGATGATGCTGTTGAATCTAACTCTATAATGAGATATGTAAACATTTTTATGATATCATATCCTTTTTTACTATATTTTTAGAAGAGGCAAATAAAAATTTAAAACAAAACATTACCTGAAATTTTTTTAATGTGTAGTTTTTTGGAATTTTGTAGAAAATACTCCTCAAACAATGAAAAAAGATGATAATGTTGAAGGTGAAAGAAAATTGAGATAATCATGGATATAACATGGAGATAAAGAAATATCATATTCCATTATAATCCAAAATAAGATCTATCTTCTCTAAATATGAAGAAGAAGAAGGTATTGGTGATGAATCTGAAAAATCTGTTGAGTATGGTGTTGAATAAAAAATCATTGAAATAGTGAATGTTGAAGAGTTTGGAATAATTAACTCTGATAAATAAGAATCTTAAATTTAATATAATTTGAAAGAAGTGTTGAATGAATGTATAAGGATGATTAGAATTCATGAGAATAAAAACAAAAAGTTAAAAAAAATTACTCATAATAAACCAGGAATGTTTTATTGATGAGAAAGAAAGACTGGTAAAACATATTGACAAATTAAAGAAATATTTTGTGGAAGAAATTATTCCTAATGAGTATATAAATGTGAATTTGTAGGAAAAATAATACAAGTTAGAACTTTCTTCACAAAAACATTCTAAATTTGAAAAAGGAAATACAATTATCAAAACTCTATCCATGAATTTGGTGAATTTTATCCAAATGTTAAACCATTACAGGATCAAAGAATTATATATTCCAATTTTGGGAAGAAATGTGACAGTTTTTTTGAAATTAAGAATGGTGGGAATGTTATATATGTGGCCAAGATAAAAAATGTTTGGAATTCAATAATAGTAGTGAACCCTAAATCCGAAAATGTTTATAAAAAAGTTTACTCTAGAAAAGGTTCATATTATTTTTTTTTCTGATAAAGAAGAAAATAAATGGAAGTCTCTGATTGAGAATAGAAATGTTGGCGGCTAAAAAATGAATGTGAAGAATGTGGCTAAGAAACAAATACATAATTCGGACCAGTACAAATTTTTTAGATTAAAATATTACATTAATGGATATTGACGGTATTGTAGTGGATATGGACATATGGAAAATATTTGTTGTATTAACCAACAAAATTACTATTCTTCTATATGTTAGGAAAGGAAAATAGTGAGGGAGATTTAATTCCATCAATATAAGAATTATGAGAAGGTTGTGTTCAAGAATATTTAGAAAGGTGGAGTTAGAATTTAAAATAGCATCCAACATTTAGATGAAATTTGGGAAATATGTCGACAAACTAAAATACATACGAAATGATTTCTTGTTTTCTTATTGTCACGTCATAATATTGATAAAAATTCTCAAAAGATGATGGTGAATAATGAAAAGGAAGATGAAAAATATATTGTTATTCAAATAACATTGGAAGCTACAAAAGGATACCAACCTTGGATTCTTTATAGTTTATTTTCTTCTCAAATCATTATAGATTTTAAATTTATGATGATTTCGAAATGTTCTAAAGAAGAAATAATGAAATTGGGGAATGCTGAAGCCTTTAAAATCCATGGTGTTGGCTCAACCATCATTGTGATAGAAAAAATGAAATTGAAGATAACATTGTATGTTGATGGGTTTGAACACAACATTCTCTGTGTTTCAAAATTGTGTGATAAGGGTAAAAAATTTATCTTCAAATAAGATTAGTTTTTTTTTGGATAGTGAAGAATATACAAAAATTGTTATAATATGCCAACACACAAAATTATCTTTTTCCATGTTGAAGAAATACTCAACTCTTGTTGTATAAAAACGGTGGTAGAGAATCAATTGTGGAATAAAATTTTGGGAAAATGTGTCACTAAAACATTAGAAAATATACATAATGAGATAGTGTTTTATACATTTCTCATTTTCCATGAAAAATATATTGGTGTTTCACTATATGTTTGAAATTAAATATTATAATCATACTGCATAATAAATTTGAGATTTGTTCAGTATAACAGATGGAGTAGATTCATTTTATTATTTATAGACTGATGAGAAAGAAATTAACCAATTTAGATAAGTATTTCATCACATTAACTAATATTTTTACTCAAATTAATTATTTTATCTTTATGAAACACAATGAATATTCTTTGAAAATGTTAAAATGTTTCAGGAGAAAATATGAAAAGGAATGTGAGTATTCTGTAAAGAAGTTGAGAACTGAAAATAGTAGTTAGTATATAAGAGTATAATTTTAATGTTATCTGTAGAAGTATGGAATTTTCAATGACAAAAAATAGCAATACACTCCATATAAAAATTCAGGTTACTAAAAGAAATAATATAAGTTTGGTGGTAATTGGAAGATATATGTTACATAAACATGGTATCTATCAATACTTTTACAGGAAAGCCATTAGTGTTGTTCATTGTATTCAGAAATGGTTTTTCTACGTGCATCATTCACGTATGACTCTAAATTATTTTTTAATAAAAAAAACCACATGTTTGAAACACATTAGAGTTTTTGGGATTTGATGTATTATAAATAAGAATATTGGACACTATGAAATGTTTGACCAGAAACATGAAGATGGAATATTTTTTGGATATTCTCTAGAAGGAAAAGGATATTGATGTTTCTACAAAGAAACATGAAGAAAATTTTATTTAGTAAAAGTAAAAGTAATTGAAAAATATATGGAAGAAAAATGTATACTAGATGAAAAAGAAGTTGAAAATGATAAGGAATGTTTTGAAATACATTATGATAAGGATATAGATAATTATAATCCAACTCAAGAAGAGGAAATAAACTCATCCATTTCTGTTGATGAGTAAGACACTTGAAAATATCATCCTAGGCTGAGGAAGTAAGTCAAAAACCATAATATAATTGTAGATCAACAACATATAGTTCAAAAAAGAGGGAAAAAAATTATATTACACATACTTTCTTGTATTAAAATGTAGTGCCAAATGACGTGAACAAATATTTTCAGTAACCACAAAGGGTTCAATTCATAAATGAAATTTTCGACCAGTTCGAAAAGAATGGTACATGGGAACTCATACCCAACCCATAAAAAAATACATCATTGGTACAAAATCGGTTTTCTGGAACAAGATGAATAACGAATGTGATCTAATAAGATAAAAAAAAAGTTTTTTTCAATGGTTATTCACAAATTGAAGGAATTTATCTTGATGAAACATTTTCTCCGATAGAAATGTTTTGAAAAATCAGAATATTTTTCTATATTGATGAGATTTTTTTTACAAGTTCATTTAAATTGGTGTTCAATCTACATTTCTGAATTTTTTTTATGAGGATTTTATATTGAACCTGATTGTGTATTTTTTTGGGAAAGAAGAATGTTAAGAATGTAGATTGAATAAGGAATTGAATGGACTAATGAAAGATCTGATAGCATGGTTTTATAAATTTGATACTATATCAAGGAAAATGAATTTTTATAAAAGAACAATTGATAGAAATATTGACATCAATAAATTTCAAGAGTATTCCCCAATTTTTATTCTTTGTGTTGATGATATTGTCTTCTCTACAAATGATGGAAGATATTGTGAAAGGTTTACTAAATATATGAAGAATATTTTTGAAATTTCCTTGCTGGTGGAAATTATTTTTTTAGGTTACAAATATTAAAAAATTAAAAATATTTTTTTCTTTCTCAAGAAAAGTATTCTTAGGAAATTATTAAGAGTTTTGATATTGAAAACTCAAAACGTTTTTACACACCAATTTGAGTGGGAAAAATGTTTTCAAAATATGGAAGAGGGAAAACGTTGATTAAAAAGTATTTCAAAACTGATTGGAAGTTTTTTATTTTACATTCTCATGAATCAACAATATTTCTGTTATTAATTTATGTTCCAGATTTCATATTTCTCCTATGGAATCAAATTTACTTATTGTAAAAATAATTCTGAGATAAATAAAAGGAATAACATAATTTCCTTGATATTTTTGATTTTTTGGGTATTCAGAGGCAGATTGGGAAAAAATATTGATGATAGAAGATCAACATATGTTGGAGTATTAATTTGGGGGAAGAATTTTGTTAGTTGTCATGCAAAGAAAATGAATTCAGTAACTCAATCTACTTCATAGGTTGAGTATTTTTCTTACACTGAAGCCACTACTCAGATTATGTGGAAGAAATTTCAATTAGAAGACGTAATTATTGGTGTGAAGTTTCCATTTCTCTTTAGTTGATACAATAAAAGTTCAATATATCTAACTAGAAATCCAGTTCAACATTTTCTTTCAAAATATATTGATATTAAATATCAATTCATCAAAGAGAATGTGGAGAAGAATTAATTGGAGCTAGAGTATATTCTAACACTGAAACAAGTTTCCAACATATTCAAAAAACTATTACTAAAGGAATCCTTTTCTAAATTGAGGTTGAACATGGGCGTCCAATCTCTCTCTCATCAGTGTTATGGTATGTGTTTTTCCCCACTATAATCTTACCTTTAGACAGTGTTTTCAAAGGCGGGTGTAGTCGTCAAAAAATCTATCATTAAAAGGCATGTAAAAAAGGTGGATTTTTGGGTAGGTTGTGAATTCATCATTATTTTGTGTTTGAACAATTCAAATTTTTTTTAGTGGAAGAAGGAAATTATTTTTTTGAAATCTATGAAATATGAATCGATGAGGAAGAAATATTTATAATATTTTTTTATAATCACTTATTTTAATAAAAATTGTTTTTCTATCAATGATATGTCGTTCCTATAATTAGGTAGATCACATAGGTTTATAATTTTTGATCTATAATCCATTGCTTGAGGATACAAAGTTATGTGTTTTATGAAACTTGGTGGATACAAAAATCCTAAGGGGTATCTTTTTAGTTCCAAGATGATGATAAAGGTGATTATTTTTAGGTGTTTTTTTCAATAATGATTTATCAAATAAACTAATTTTATAAATAAAGAAAGATCACCTCTACTTTTATATTATTATAATTCTGTTTGAATAATTTATTCATAAGAATTAGTCTCACATTGTTTGAAAAATTCCATCATGTCAAAAAATATGTATAAAATAATAAACTCATCGAATTTAGAACTGGGAATGAAAAGGTTGAATGAATTGATAATGTATCTTATTTGAAGTAAATGGTAATCAGATTAAATCTATATCTATAATGGAAGAAGTGACCATTTTGATGAAGAATTAGAGTTTTCATGACTATGGTTAAACAAATGTGACGATGTTTTTCTCATCATAGTGGTCTCATAAACCATAAGTATTTGGAAAAAAATTTTGTACAAGATTGATGAATGAGGTGGAGGAGTGATATAGATACTGAAAATTCTATCTATATTTATCATATCTGGATGAAAAGATAAAACGGTTTCAGATATCATAATTGTAAAAATTGTAATCATAATTATTGTACTCAAAATGATGATATATAGTCCAATAATACTCATAGTGTTCATAATCAAGATAATCGTATTCAGACTAATTTTATTTGGGCCAATTATTACTTAGAAAAATGCAATTAGGATGAAAATGAAGGAATGAATTTGAAAATAATTGAATGTCACGATACATTCCAATGTATGTCTTACAATGATGACGATTTTATCAAATGTATTCAAAATTTATGAGAGAAGTCTTGATTCCAGAATAAGTTTTTTAATGAATGTAGTTATTGAAGATAAACTTGTTCACACCAATACATTATACTAGGAATAACATCATATTCTATTAATTTATTTCTAAAAAAAGACCTATGAAAAAAATATTTGAATTGAATCAAATGAGAATCATAATTATAGATAATGATCAACATTGTAGTTAAACATTTAAAATTAGTTGAATTAATTTGTTTTTTTAACGAATCAAGAAAATTGATGAAAAAATGATATGGATATGTTTTAAAGGGGGATTTTGAAATTCAAAGGGAGTTATTTTATATAATTTCTAAACATCATTATATTATGAAAATGGAGTAGATGATAAAAATTTTAAATCTCTTTTGAAATGATATCTTGAGAAGATATGAAGTTTGATTATGTTTCGAGAAGATTGTAGAAGAGTTTAAGTAGACATAAATGCACCCGATATTTAAGAAAACATAGGATTTGGGTGAATTGTTTTGAGTAGGGAATATTTTTTGGATTCATACCCAATCCTCTCATGGGTCACCTATAAAAAGTGATAAGTTCTTTATAAATTTTTTGACGTACGTATAGTTCATGAGATGGGAGAGAGAAGCTGTTACATTTTATGGAGAGTAGAATTTTTCAATATTGTGCTTTTGATGAAGATGTTTTGATGGGGAGAAGTGAAATGACAAGAGACAATATCACAATGTTGTATTCAAATGATCCTAAAATTTAGTGATCATTCTATTCATTTTTCTATGACAATAATCTTGTCAATTGTATTTAGAGGATCATTGTATTGGGTTGGATAATTAGATTAGGATTTTTATATTGGGATTTATTGACTGAGGAAGAAGGAGTTCTGAATTGTCTCAATCATACTCAGATAGTGCGATGTTTTTTTATTAATAATCATAATAGGAAGAATCATACAATGCTGAAACATAGCAAGAATAATCATATTATGATAATTTTACTGTGAAGAATCAGTCTGGGAAAAATAAAAATGGAAAATTGGACTCAATTATACTTATCAATTTCCTTAATTCAAATTGAATACATTTGTAATGTTGAAAATAATCATAGGTAATATGTGTTATTACACATTTTTTGACCCTATTTCTTCTGGGAGGGTGAACACACAAAATTGAAATTACATATTGTTACACAAGTGAAAGGGCATATCCTACTCAATATAATCTACAGATTTTTCTCTAGTGGATTGTGTGGTATTGGATCATTTCTAAATGAGAACAAGATCTGTATATTCTTATTTAATAGTGAACCTTGTAAATAATTTTGTTCGTGTGGAGGTGTGTTTGAATTTTTTTCAATAGAGATTGAAATATTTTATAGGTGGTTATGGTTATATCAAGGAAACATAATAGAAAATGTATAACTGATTCACCCCATCCCCCTCTCAGTGATACAATTATCCTAACTCAGCACTTTGAATTTGATGTTTCAAATTTTTTTGGGGAATATTACATTTATACGGGTTTTGGAAAAAAATAAACGCCACTGATTTTTTCAATTTAAATAGTATTTAGTCATCTTCAAGATAAATTTTTTTACTTAATACTTCCCATTTTATGTATATCAAGGGTTAATGATCTACCATGTTTAATCTAACTAATGATCACGTTTATTGTAATAAAACATTCACAGAATTAGGAATCAATTCATGAAATGTATGAATGAAAACAGCACTCAAATGTAAATATATGAATATTATACATAGGGAACTAATTTTCTCAGTACCATCATAAGAAATTGACAATCTATCATTATATATTATTGATAAAAAATAGAAAAAAATTTATCATTGATCAAAATTCTGCTGATATTTGTGTTTATATAGAGTGTTTTTTCTAGGGATTTAGATATTTTTATATAACTATTCTTCATGACATAGGGTTCCAATTTTGCTTATCAATTTAATGTGAATGAAAAGGGTGTTCCTTCATGATCAATGAGAGATTGAGGTTGATAAGCATGGACACAGAGATGTATATGGAGGTGGGATCCCACAAGGAGGAGGAAATTATCCTAAAGAATGAGACGATGGTGGATGTATGTTTCTAAAAGGTGGATTAGATTATATGAAAAGTGTATGTGAATATTTTTAGTCGGTGATAGATATTTACACATGGAACATGGTAAGAAATATTTATCATTATAGTGGGGAGCAGGGAACGAGGAGCGAGGAGTGGTGAGCGGGGGATCAGGGGAGTGTGGGAGCGGGGTAGGGGTAAAATATATAGCGATGTGGAGAAGAGGAATGATAAGGGGGAATGTAGGGAGCAGAGATGGTAGGTGGATATGGGGAGACATAGGGTCCATATGTATGGGGGAAATGTAAGGGTAGTGAATGAAAAGACATTTAGAATGAAATGGGAATTTTTCCTTTATTTACAACGTAAAAATATGTTTTGAATTATTTATAAATTTTAGTTAGTTAATTTTGATTTAAATCAATCCAATTATGGCCATTTTAATGGATTTTATACATTAATTATTATCATAAATTTTTTAAAAAAAAATTGGAATTTTTTTGAATAATCATATTGGATTCATTTTTCTGGTAAAAATGACCTAAAATTCAACAGATATTGTGATTTCAATATTAAAAAATTGATTACATTTTTGGAATCATGAGGTCCAAATTAATTGAATAAGTCCACTTTTGTCAATATGAATAGAAACTTTATTAATTTTTTTCCATAGTTAAGGGTCAAATAGGTATTAATTGCTTATAATAAATTGATAAGGATATAAAAAATCCCTAACACATTCCAAAATTTTATTTCATGACTTTAGGTTTAAAAATAGTCATCCTAATATCAAAATTATGACATTTTAGAGCCACTTTGATGGTATTATGACATATATAATATTTAATTAAAACAGAAGTCAATGATTACATAGTTGTATTTTTAATAACAATAACATTTTTAATATGGTGTACTCCAGATGATATCTTCAAATATAAATATTATTAAGAATGATACAATAATTATATACATTAGGGGATTTTATTTTTAAATTTTAGTGGAAAAATAATTACCTTCAATGCTTACACAACACTATTGTAGTAATTATTTTATTAATTGAATTATCATATTAATGTTGTTACAAAAATTAAAATAAATAAAATATTATATAATTAATTTGATAAATTAATTTTATCAATGAATTTGAAATTTTAGGTACGTAATAACATATTTTTTTAATTTTATCTTGTTATATTTATTATTTTTTAAATTCAATGTAATAAATTTTATAAAAACATACCTTAATGAAGTTTTAAAATAAAAATATTTTTCTAAATGTTTTAAAATTTCTAAAAAACATAAATTTGAAAAACAGAATTGGATATAGCTTAAAATTTCATCCACTATCCACATTTGGTAATTTAGAAATTTTATATGATTTATAATATCCCTTAAAATTTTAAAAACAATGTTTTCCCTATAAGTGTTCATGGGATTAAATTAGGGTTAAAAAAAGATAAGGGTAGAAATAATGTCAAAACATATCTAATTTTTATTTAATGATGATATTTAAACCCGTCATAATCTTATATTCTTGTCACGAAACGAATCATGTCACCACCAAAACCGGCACTAAAGCTCGCCCGTGACAAGTCCCAAAGGGAGTTCTAGATCCCCACAGGTTGGAACAAGTCATTGGGTATCATAAAATTAATCTTGGGAATGATTTACCTATTTTTATAAACGTAAAACAACAAAAGAATCCAATAAAATGAATCTGGATTTTTTCAATCCAAAAAATATTTTACAAAAAAAAAATCAAAACTGAATTACATATTTTAAAATAACTCAACAATACTATAACAATGGTACAAAACCAAAAGGTAATATCCCATGAACCCTCGTGGCAAGTGGCACTGCCCTTAAGCCATCTCCATTATACTTCACCACCAAGGACCTGCTAGAAACCCATCCCACGAGAACTAAAAACTGTACCCAACCTGCGACAACAAAAATAACCAAGTCTACTTACACCCAAGGTTGTAATTAGGGTTTGAGCCAAATCCCAATAGGATACCACCACTAATATATTCCATGTGATAAAAATTTTATGATGAAAATCATGCATGTTTTCAAAAACATGAAATGCTAGTTACAATTTCTAAAAGATGCAACATTAAATAAAAACAGTTTCATGTGGGATTATCTAAAGAATAAAAAATTTTAAAATAAATACCAAAGCTATTGAATTACTCCAGCCTCTCATACCGTATGCCGATGGAAAGCACAAAATATCTAGTGAGCACAAGGAATGGAAAATAACCTCTATGCACTAGCTAGCTGTGGGTCCCAGGTACCTCGTATCTAGGTGAGAATAACCATCAAAAATATTCATTCTCATGCACGAGCCAATAGTAGGGAACATAACCCTAACCTAGTGGTCCCCAATCATCATCATCATAGTTTAGTTAGAGTTTTAAGATTCAGTCTGGCTAAGTGAAACTAAGTCCAAACCCCAGAGAGTCACTAGCATACTAGTTCACATCCACCCACCCAGATACCTGGGTTTTCCCATTGTGCTCAAACAAGACCAACAAGTCAATGAATATACTTTCAAGATGATAATATCATTAATATATCATAAATGAACCAAACATCCCACATGTATACAACACAAGTCACAAAAGTCCACTTTTCATTCACATTGATTTTGAAATCCAGGTCACACCAAGATTTCCCAAAACACTTTTCATGTTTCTTTAAAACTTCCACAAATCCATTAAAAAAATTTATAAAACCATTAAAATATATTAAAACTCTCAAAATATACCACTCACCTATTACATAACACCCTTTTTACCATCAAAATCATTTTATCATCAAACATACATGAAACATCCCACAAACAGTTTTGCTCCAACATCAAAATTTAATAAAACATTTCACAAATTTACAAAACATTATAATAATGTTTGACATCTTAAAACCACACTTCACCTTTCAAAACCCATTAATAGGTGAACACACATACCAAACAGTACAAATTCACCCTTTTCCCAGTTTGTTTGACCAACTAAATCATTTAAAAATTTCATAAAAAGAACCCAAGTGGTGTATATATGTCTTGCACACAAAACTCATTTCAAAACCCCAATTTAAGACCAAAAACCATACCAATTTCTATCCAAAACAGAATTGTAATACCTAGAGAAATTTATATAACCACAATAGGTTTTACAAAATCAACATAAAAAATACTATAAATGATTCGAATGAAAACACAAATTTTCATAAATTACTCTCAAAAGTAGGACAATGTTTTACGCATAAAACCTATTAAAAAACCCTCTTTTTAGGTCCACAAAACACTAATACATTACCAAACCCAAATTCTAATGCCAAAAAATATTTAGTAAACCAATTACATATGTTATAAAAAACACCCAAATAATACCCCACGAGTAATACATGAAAACACCCAATTTCAAGTTAAAATGAAAATATAAAATTAAACACTTACCCAAATAAATTATAAACAGTTTTTGCACCACACCCAACATATGAGTAATATGAAAAATGAGTAAATATATCAAGCTAACTCATCAATTATTGTTTACACATGGAACTGCATACTGAAAGTGTCGAATCCCTCAAAACTTGGTGCGAAACATCAACTGCACCACCGCCGCATCCCAAAGAAGATAAATCCAGCCCTAGACTAAAATATTTAACCAAAAAGACACCAAATAAAACCATTGGATCAAACCCTAACTTCTGAACATTTTAGAACATAATGAAAGAGGGAGGAAACCCTAAGGAGAAAGAAGAAATTAAAGAGAGAAACACTTACTCAAAACAATCTTGGATAAAAGGACCATAAATCCACTAGAATCTGAATTTGAAAACATCCAAACATTATAGTGATGTTCTATAAAGGATAATTAAATTATTTAGAAACTTTAATGGTGGGAAAAGATTAATAATTGAGAGAGTTATGATGGAAATAACTTACCTCTTCAAATCTGCCCGATTTTAGAAACCCTATGAATTTCAGCACTCAATCACGATGAAGAAAAGCTTCAATGAGGGGAGATGGAGGTTGGATGCGCGGCTGGGATCAATGGTAGTATGTGAGGCTTGGGATCAACAAAGAATAATTATAATTAAATATGTTATTAATTAAAAAAATTTATTTTTAAAACTGGAATTGGGATTTCGGACAGGCCCAATCCATTAAATAAAAACCCATATACACCTTGGTTATGGATTTCTAAAGGACCCGAGATATAATGGTGGTGTTAATATGTCAGGATAGACCATTTAGGATTTGAATGTGAGCAAATTATTAAAAAATTAAAGATTTATAAAAGAAAAAAAATTTGTTTTTAAATGTGGAATTGGGCTCACAGTTTGGCCCAATTCATGAAAACTCTCCCATTCCACCATAAAAGCTTGATAAACCCCAAAAAACAAATAATAAATGGAAATAAAATTAAATTTAACTTTAAAATAAGGCATGTATTTGATAATTATCCCCACCATGAAAACTTTCTGCCTCAGAAAGTCACATCAAGGCCAATGCAACAACCAAACCCAACTGAGAAACGAAGAGGTACTCGCTTGCCAGGTTTCACCCCCACGGGCTAAAACCCCTCCAGTGATCAATTAATGATGGATTAATCTCACAACATAATATTACACCACTTTCCTAAAATTATCAATCACATTAATACTTTATCCCAAAATTAAACTTCTTAAACTCTATCTGAAAAAGACTCAAGAAATTCACCCAAACGAACAAAAACTTCGAACAAGGTTACACTTACCTTACATTAACTAAACCATTGGGAGATCTCCAATAAAAACTCTTACTCAAGGATGATTTAGGTTTCTTGATAGCTCTGAATGAGACTACCTACCATCAATACAAGACTATGGATAAGTCTGAGTTACTAGTACGACGAAACAAAAATAGGCTCCCCACCATAAGAGACAACCAATATTTTATTCTGAGACAGAATCAAGACACTAACAATAGGAGGCCTGAATGGACTCCCCGGTACAAAGGGTATACGTCCATCAGAAATTTAAAAAATAAAATATATAA
This sequence comes from Viscum album, assembly GCA_963277665.1. Taxonomy (NCBI): domain Eukaryota; kingdom Viridiplantae; phylum Streptophyta; class Magnoliopsida; order Santalales; family Viscaceae; genus Viscum; species Viscum album. The sequence continues at coordinate 803,847,783 of OY728166.1, read as the reverse complement.
GACTCATAGTATGTCTCCTCACTATAAGAACCAACCATCTTAACCGACCATCACGGGTGGGTACAGAAAGACCTCAAAATTTAAAGAGTTTGGACGACCACATGGTTAGTCTACATGGTTTGGGAAACCATGCACTAACAATGGGGATCCTTCTATCTAAATGGTTTTCTAGGTAATGTTCATTACTAACCTAGCGTAAACCATGTGCTAAACCTATCTATAAAAAATTCAAACCTTTATCCAAAGACATAATGGAAACAAAAGGGGGAGGGAATAACATTGGGCGATGACATGGGTACAAGGCCCTACACCTATTTCCAACGAACAGAAACAACAAAAGATATATGATGACACCGTAGGTTTAAAATCTCCCTATCATTTATACTAAGGATAAGACTTTTTAAAAGGTTTTAAACGACCCCGTGATTTCCCATGACTATGAGCCTGCTTCTCTCCGAGAACTATGGCTGGAGCTCAAATGATTGAAGTATCATTGGCCTTTCAGTTAGGCTTTGGAAACCCCCTGAACGAGAATTATTAATTTAGTGAAACCAAAAACTACACTATAATCCCTGCTAATTTTTCCAAGACATAACACATTCCAAACCCACTTTACCCTAACCCGACATTTCACTGAAACATGGGCTTAAAAGATGCACACACATCACAACTTGTTTGTTCGGTTGAGAAACAATATAAGTAAAAAACACTTATTCTCACCTTCCACTAAAATAGATTATTTTTATGTTTTTACAAGGGAGACATTCTCCCAACATAACAAAGACTCTATGATTATTTCCCAACATTCACCTTTACATTCAATCAAGAAAATGACATCATAAGGCATCACCGAACATGACCATTGCGACCAATATAAACAATACATGGAGAGGGAACATATACAACATCCCTAAAAACACACAATTATAGAAAGTGGCCACAAAATCCTATCGTGACCATATTTCACACACATGTGGTCTAACATGAACTCATGCTTCAAAGAAAATATGAAGAACCCAGAGGCCCTCTTAGACACCATCTAGACACTAATCCCTAGTAACAACCCTAGACCACTTCCAGCTTTGACGAATTAGAAAACATAAGAAACTAAGGTCTCTTTCAACCTTCCCCAAGCACTCTTCCAGTACAAGAGAATCTAAAAATCAATGAAAGGAATGGGTGTAGACTCAATCAACAATGATTGATAAAATATTCCTTATACTGATCAACAGGAGGATTTTCCAACGGCGAAACAATCCGGGTTGCACTTTAGTTATGCATTTATAACCCTTATTGGGGGGGCATAATTTATCCAATGTGAGTACCCAAGGTCCTAACCAAGCTTGTCCATTGGTTAAAAAAAGACATAATCCAGACCCAAAGACATGAAGGTAACCACCATGAAGAAGTCCCGAAAAATATCTCAGAGTAGACTACTAACTGGTCCTTCTACCCAGCTTACCGACAAAACATAAACCCAAAACATAGTTCAAACAGGAGGGGTTCATGGACTTATAACATCCCCCAACATCAAAATTTTCCAAAAAAAACATAATATAATCCATCCCAAACAATTAATCAAGACATCATTTTTTATTTAAAAACATTCCTTGAAAACAAACATTTCAGCAGTTAGCATATCCACCAATGGTACCCCATGGGCCTTACACATGCATGTTTATGTGTGAAACTGGGAACCCTCCACTTATCCATCCCCACACTCAACCTTTTTTTCCATCAACCATCCATCATCCCATATAACCCCATGCATGTGGTTTCTCATGGAAATACCAAAGGTTAAAACAAAAAATTCATTCCACTTTTCAAAACCAAAACAGTCAACCAACACATCATTTTTCTCAAAACTGCTAACCAGAAGATCAAAATCCCAATTCGAATCATAAAAAACATTCAGAAAGACACAAACATTTATAAAATTACATACTTTAAAGATATTCACATCGATTTCAAAACATCTCATCCCATTAAATCACCCTTTTATTGTTTAGAAAACTCTATTGGGAACACTTTTCAAAACCAACTTCAATATAGTTCCTACTTTCAAAAGAGGTGTAAGCACAGAATCTTCCATTAAAAAAAGAATTATGAAAATTAAGTTCCACCATTTCATAATTTAAAATATCGCCTCATTATTTGAAAATCATTTCACAAAGACTTTACACTTCTTAAAACCAAAGTGCCATGTTTTCAAAACTAACCCACAAAACAATGTGAGAGGAAACTAGTTTCAGTGGGTGAATTGGACATATGGATGGTGTCCATATTCCAATAACATCACTATCACAGAGAGTGTTCTAGGGAATATACATGGCTCCACATGGCTTTCAAGGCCCTATGATCTCACTAAGACCATTGACCTAACTCTCTTTTCATTTCCACTAATCATCATTGACCCAAGATAACCAAAAGAATTAGATAAATCCTGACTTATCCTGGAACCCTGAATCCCATATTGAGGTGTAGTAATCAGGCACACTACCAATAACTAGAATTCCAAGTCCCAAAAATCCTAACTCTAGAATATTCTGACTCGTACCCAAATAACATGACCCGAAGAGTTAACTTGAACCTCCTCTGATACCATTTTGTCACGAACTGAATCTGGTCGCCGACAAAACCGGCACCAAACCCTGCATGTGACAAGGCCCGAAGGGAGTTCCAGATCCCCATGTGTTGGAACAAGTTCATGGGTATCATAATATTAATATTGGGAATGATTTACATGAGTTTATAAATATAAAACAACAAAAGAATCCAATAAAACGAATCTGGATTTTTTAACCCAAACAACATTTTACAAAAAAAATCAGAACTGAATTGCATATTATAATATAACTCAACAATACTATAAAAAGGTAAAAACCCAAAAGGGAACATCTCAGGAACCCTCATGGCAAGGGGCACCTCCCTCAAGCCATCTCCACAATACTTCACCACCAAGGACCTACTAGAAACCCGAACCACTAGAACTAAAAACTGTACCAAACATGGGACAACAAAAATAACCAAGTCTACTTACACCCAAGGGCGTAAGTAGGGTGTGAACCAATTCCCAATAGGATACCACCACTAATAGATTCTAGGTGATAAATATTTTATGATGAAAAGCATTCAAGTTTTCAAAAACATGAAATGCTAGTTACAATTTCTAAAAGATGCTACATTAAATAAAAATACTTTCAGGTGGGATTATCAAAAGAATAAACACTTTTAAAATAAATACCAAAGCTACTGAATTTTTCCAGCCATTCATACCATATGTCGGTGGTATGCACAAAATATCTAGTAAGCACAAGAAATGGGAAATAACCCCTAGGCACTAGCTAGTTGTGGGTCCCAAGTACCTCGTATCTCGATGAGAATAGCCTTCAAAAATATGTTTTCTCATGCACGAGCCACTAATATGGAACATAAACATAACCTAGTGGTCCCCAATCATCATAATCATAGTTTATTTAGAGTTGTAACTGTCAATCTTGTTATGTGAAACTAAGTCAAAACCCCACGGATTCACTAGCATACTAGTACACGTCCACCCACATAGATACCCAGGTTTCCCTTTCTGCTCAAACAAGTTAAAAAAGTCAATGAGTATACTTTTCAAATGAAAATATCTTTTCTATATCATAAATCCACCTAACAACCCACATCTATACAACACAAGTCACAAAAGTCCACTTTTCATTCAAATTGATTTTGAAATCCATATCACACCAAAATTGCCCAAAACACTTTTCACATTTCTTTCACACTTCCACAAATACATTAAAATTTTTTATAAAACCATTCCAATAAATTAAAACTCTCATAAAAGCCAACACACTTGTTATATAATACCCTTTTTCCCTAAAAATATTTTTATCATCAAACTTACACGAAACAGCCCATAAACAATTTTCGCTCCAACATCCAAATTTAATAAAACATTTCAGAAATTTACAAAACATTATAAAATTGGTTGAAATATTAAAACCTCACTTCACCTTTCAAAACTGCTTAATATGTGAACAAACATACCAAACAGTACAAATTCACCCTTTTCCCACTTTGTTTGACCAACTAAAACATTTAGAAATTTCACAAAAAGAACTTAAGTGGTGTAAATATGTCTTGCACAGAAAACCCATTTCAAAACCCAAATTTAAGACCAAAAACCATAGCAATTCCTATAAAAACAGAATTTTAAGCCCTAGGGTAATTTATAAAACCACTTTATGTTTTATAAAATCACCTTGAATAATACTACAAAAGATTCTAATGAAATCACATGTCTTCATAAAATGCTCTCAAAAGTATAACAATGTTTTACACATAAAACCTATTCAAAAACCCCCTTTCAAGGCCCACATGACACTAATACATTACCAACCATGAATTTTAAGGCAAAAAAATATTTAATAAACCAATTCCATATTTTATAAAATACACCCAAATAATACCCCACGAGTAACACATGAAAACACCCAATTTCAAGTTAAAATGCAAATATAAAATTAAACACTTAACCAAATAAATTATAAACAGTTTTAACACAACACCAAATATCTGAAGAATATGAAAAATGAGTAAATATTTCATTATAACTCATCAATAATTGTTTAAACATGGAACCATCTACCGATTGTGTCGAATCCCTCAAAACTTGGTGTGAAACATCAACTGCACCACCTCCGCATCCCATGGAAGATAAATCCAGCCCCAGACCAGAACATTTAACCAAAAAGACACCCAATAAAAACATAGGTTCAAACCCTAACTTCTGGACATTTTAAAACATATTGAAGGATAAAGGAAATCCTAAGGAGAAGGAAGAAATTGAAGAGAGAAACACTTACTCAAAACAATCTTGAATAAAAAGACCCTAAATCCACAAGTATCTGAATTTGAAAACATCCAACCAGTTTAGGTATGTCTGAAAAAGGATTATGAGATCATGTAAGAATTGGAATGGGGGGAATTAGAAATAATTGAGAGAGTTATGATGGAAATAACTTACCTCCTCAAATCTTCTCGATTTTTGAAACCGTAAAAATTTCATCACTCAATCGCGATGAAGAAGAGATTCAAAGAGGGTAGAGAGAGGTTGGACCGTGTCTGGGTTCAATGGGTGTGTGTGAGGCTTTAAATTACCGAAAAGCCTTAAAATTGAATAATTTATTAAGTAAAAAAATATTATTTTTAAAACTAGAATTGGGCTTTTCGGCAGGCCCAATATCTTAAATAAAAACCCATACACACCTTGGTTTTGGATTTCTAATGGCTCCAAACTAAAATGGTGGTGTTAATATGCCAGGATAGACCATTTAGAAATTTTAATATGTGCAAAATATGAAAAAATGAATTATTTATAAAAGAAACAACATTTATTTTTAAATCTGGAATTGGACTCACAGTTTGGCCCAATTCACAAAAACTCTCCCATTCCACCATAAATGATTGATAAAACACAAAAACAAAGAATAAATTGAAATTAAATGAAATTTAACTTTAAAATAAGTAATGTATGTTACAATTATAAATTAACATATTTGGTGAGATTTTTAAGTGAAAAATAATTTTTATTTGTTTAATATTTTGAGAACATTTGAGAGTTCCCTTCTCCTCTCCAATAAAAGAAAACCTTTTCTTCTATTCACACTACAAAACTAATTTAGTTCAGCCATGATCTACCAAAAAACATTATTATAACCCATTTACACATTCAAGAGGAATTATATTATGTATAACACCAATCTTATTTATATTAAGGTGTTTGGGAGGTGATATTTTCAGAAAAAGAGGAAGATAAATAACCTATGTGACGAGTTGAACTCAAGGCACGAGACTCTTTAATTCAAACTTCATTTTAAATGATTTAAGTATTTATTTTATAAATATTTCTCTTTTAAATGCATTTTATTACAAATATTTTTAGGAAAGTATTTATATGGATATGAATGTCTTATATTGAGAATTTGAAAATTTCTCTCACATGTTTCAAGAATTTTTTTATGTTGTATGTAAAGTAATTTCATTTAAAAATTCCATAATAAAGACACAATTTAATCAATATTTAATTATTTCAAAAAAAATTATAACACATAAAAAATGAGTAGAATTTCCTACTTTTATAAAACATTACTGAATTTAGGATTCCTTTATAAGAATACATACTTATTTTCTAAGAAAATGGATTCATATGTATGTCTATAGTTTTTATATTTTAAAAGTGATTTTTACAGGAAAATTTTAATCTGGTATTAAAAAAATTTTACACATGGTTTTATAGGAGTTTACAAGGGTTTTAATAATGATTTTTATATGGAAATAATTTATTATAGGTGTATCCAGATTAGCATCGTGTTAGCTCATTATAGATTTGGGTATTCCATGATAGCACTCCAATGCATTAGGTAATGATTTATTTCACTGTATAATAAATTGGGAATTTTTCCATATGGTTATTCCAATATTTTACTATTTTTAAGGGCTCTGTAATGTTTCTATGATGGTGATGTCCCAATGAACCTATATGAATTTTCTATTCTTGATAGTGAGTATTCATGAAAAAGGTTTGATTTTCAAATGGTAATGTACTTATTTTTTTTTTAAATAAATTCATTTTTATGTGCTGAAAAGGCATTGTTTGTGAAATGTGTTTAATGTATTTTCATATTTTTTATTGAATTTTCAATTTTCAATATTTTATCACATACTGATATTTCTTTTCATCTCATGTTATTAAAATGTTTTTATCAGAATTAAAGTAAAATTAGGTGAAAGGATAGGTAAAGATAAATATTTAAAAACTATTTCATTAAAATAAGGCATTTTTAAAGGGTTTCCTTTATGTAAAAAACCATAATTATTATAAGTATATACTTGTAATGTATTTTTGAACCATGTAAGATTTTTTTAATTCAATAAAAATAAAAACCTATAATATCTTTGGGAAAATAATGTGATTTTAAAATTTTAAAATGAATTTAAATTGTAATTATTAATGTTTAACCATTATAGTTTTTATCAGCATAGTGTTTGAAAAACATTAAAGATTATCACTATCGAATAAATATAGGTAATATTTTATTTTATATTATTTAATTAATATCCATGTTTTATAACCTTTTCCGATCATTTAATATTAGTTACAATTTGAATGAGGAGTATCTCATACAATATTTTTATCTCTACCTGATGACTTTCTTACAATTATTATTGAATAGTTTTTTTGTGATTCTGCAACTTTTTCTATCATAAAACATCCCCACAAATATTTTTAATAGATATAAAACACCTTATTTATACATCATTACCCTCATGGTTCATGGGTTTTCTTCAATAAAATAATAATTTTTCAATTTTCTAATCATTTGCAAAAAGTTAAATTTCATCAAGTAATTTTAAAATATTTTATCCTATCAAAATACTATGAAGTATATTTTTATTTTAATTCATCTCGCAATTAAGTAGATCCATGTACATCCTATTTATATTTTATTTTAATATATATTCTTCTTGGTCATATGTATAGTATTTTAAAACAACCATTGATTTAGAGTTTAAAAATATAATCGATCCCAATGGTTCATAAAAATCTTGTATTATTATAATCGTTGAAATTATATTTCATACAAAAACATTTTCCAAAACATTTTTCTAAACAAAATAAAAACAATTCAAGATGTAGAAGGTGAATTTGGAAAATGGAAGTACGGTACATTTAATAAGATATCATGATTTTTGTAATCTTTGGATCTTAAATATGTATTATAAAATAAAATTAGGAGGGACCATGATAAAATTATGGTGTTTTTTTATTTATTAGAATTAATAAAATCATATGGAGAAGAAATTTCAAATTTCTTTATATAAAAGATTTATTTAATTAATAAGTTGAATTATTATGGGTAGTGATGAAAAATCTAATTTATAAGATAACCTTTGATGTTGAAAAATTATTTTTAAGCATGAATCTATAAATTTCAAAAAAATACCTATATTATATTTTCTTAATATAAATGGCAATGGAATATCTCAACTATGAGAAAAAGGATCTTAAAATAAAAACTGTGTCTATGTTTTTATCAATAAATCAATGGAATTTACACCATCATTGATTTATGGTTTTGTGATGGTATACATCCTCATGACCATGATCTCTATCACTCTCCATCAGAAAATGATAGGTATTTTTCTCTTCCACATCCATTTTTTCATACATTAAATTCTAGTATGTGTTATCTCAAGGAACCTTTATACATTCCAAAATTTATTTAAAATTGGATGTATTTTTACCATTTTAATTATATAGGTTTCCAATAAAAGTATTTTGAAAATTCCAACCATATTTATGAAGACTGATTTTGAAATTGATAGGAAGATATTTTCGAAATTATGGGAGAATGTAACAAACTTATAGTTTAAATGTAAACAGTATATTCAATAGTTTATAAGATTATCCACATCATCCATAAACGAACAACTAAATATTACTAGTTAAATGAAATTTTTATAACATAGTCATTAAATTGGAAATAATGAATAGGAAAAAATTATTTTTTAAATTATATATAAATGAAAAACTCAATTTTAATGTTTTGATCTATTCATAGAAAATAACCCCAAAATTTATTTTAATTTCATTGTCTTTATTAAAGAATATGTTTTCCATTAAAAATGTTTTCTATTAATTTTTAGGTAGAAAAATATAATTAATTTATAAAAATCAATGATTTTTTTAAATAAATATAATTTTTTAAAATATAATATCAATGTTTTCCTATAATTAAATTTCGATAATTTTCAAGAAATTATGAATTTCTAATGAATAGTGATGAATACCAATTTTTAATAAAAACAATATTTTTCAAGTGCTTACAAGGTAAAATTATTTTTTTATTAAATTTTTAATACCTATTATTTTATTTTTATTTAAATTAATCAAATTATAGTTTATGAAACTAATTTTATACAAAAATTTACTATAAAAACAATTTAAAATTTGAAATTTAATTTTACAGGAAAACTATTTTTCATTGCATTTTATCAGTTTATATTTTTATTAAACATGAAAATTTTTATTTTCTTATTTTTTAAAAATGTATTCCATATTTTTGTTTATTGGTACTAAATTATTTAAAAAGGACCATTTTATTTTTGACCAATATGAATAGTAAATTTAGTAATTTTTGTTACCATGGAAAAGGTTGGATCAGGTAATTGAGGGAAAAAATAAAATGATAAGAACTATTAAATGATCCTACATTATGGCTAAATTTTATAACATGATTAATTTTCGACCATAATTATCTTATGATCTAAATTATAACCTTTTGGTTCCACATAGATGATATTATGACATATACGATATTCTATTTAAAGAAAAGTCAAATATTTCACACCCGTAATTTTAATAACAATTACATTTTTACTATGGTGTAATTAAAATCATTTATTTTAATATAAGTATTATTACAAAAAATAAACTATTTTTCATAATTTGTGTATTTCATTATTAATTTATGGTAATAAATAATTATCTTCAAATCTCAATCAATGTAGAGCCATAAATTATTTTTTAATAGAAATATCTAATAAAATATATTAAAAATATAAATAAAATTTATATTATTAATTTTATCGAAGAATTATATATATTAATTTGACATGTGATGGATGTATTTAAATATTTTTCAACATTATCCAATTATATTTATATTTTTAAACGTCAATGTAAAGATTAGTGTCAAAATTGTTATTAAATTTATATCAAAATAAATAATATTTTATTAAATGATTTAAAATTACCACTAATATCAAATTATTTTAACCTAATTTTATTTGGTTGAATATTTAACCCATGAAAATTTATCTTTTTTTTCATTTTATAGTATCTATATTAACCATTAAAAGTAAAAATACATGTTCTTTAGTTAAGAGTTAATGACACTAAATTTAGGTTAAAAAAATATAGGGGTATAAACATAGTAAAAATGTATATAATTTATATATTATGAGGTTATTTCATCCCACATCATCATATCTTATAAATTTTTAACCCTTTATAGGTGATAATAAATTGATAATAATTTTGTAGTTTGAGAACTTCTAAGAGTGCCCCTTTAATCTATAATGAAATATAACCTCTTCTTCTCACATAGTCACACTTACAAACACATTTATTTTATCCTAGATCTACAAAATACCTTCCTAGAGTCATTATACACATTTTGGAGGCCTTAGTTGAAGCATAACAACAACTGTAGTGGTCTTAAGGTGTTTTGAAATGGAAATCATTTGAAGGATAGGAAGATAAAGAATGCACGTGTTGAGTCGTGCTCATGTTAAGGGACTCCTTAAGTAATATATTTTTTTAAATATTGAAATAATAATTTCCCAAATATATATATTCCATTTCCATGGTTTCACAATTGATTTTTATGAAATTATTTTTGTGGCCATTAATATTTTAGAGTTGTAATTTTTAAATTTTTCTCAAATGTTTTCAACAGGGGGGGGGTTAATGTTTAATGTAAAGGAATTTATTTTAAAATCATATTTTAAGTTTTATATTTCATCAAATTTTATAAATTTATATTAAATTATTTTTATCATATACAACATTAACATAATTTCCATCTTTTATAATACATTAATGATTTGATATTTCCCCCATATATTTTCACAGTTCTTTTAAAAGAAAATGGGTTCATTTTTATGTGTGAATTTTCTATATTTGAAAAATTATTTTTACTAAAAAATGGTGTTTTGATATACTAAAGTGTTTTAAAAATGTATTGAAATGGGTTTTAAATTTTTTTATTCATGATGTGTTCCTTGGAGAATATACGATGTGTGTTCCTAGATAACACCAACTGAGACCATTATAGTTTTAGGTGTAGCCATATAGTGATCGAATGAATTGGGTAATGACATTCTTCTCCAAAAAAATAATATTGGGATTTTTACATATGGATATGCAAATATTTATGGGTTTTAAGTGTTCTTTAAGGTTTTTATGATGATGATGTCCCAATAAATCCACTTATATTTTATTTTATTAATAATTAGTAATCATGGAAATTATTTTATTTTAAAAATTTTAAATAATGATTTTATATTGAAAATAGAAAAAACTTTACATGGTAACAATGTATGTTTTCAAAAATGGGTTTTCACGTGTTTTCATGTTTTCCACTAAAAAATGGGTATCCTTATTTTATCATGTACTGAGTTGTTTTTTCTCATCCCCCATATTTAAAATTTTTTTCATAGGATTGGAAGGATTATTAGGGACAAGGGTGAGGTCAAGATCAATTTTTTTAAGGTATGTCATGAAAATAAAATATGTTTTATTTTAATAGGGATTAAATTGTTAGAAAAAATTAATACTAGGTATACATTTCCACTTGTAATTTATGAGTTTAATATATAAGAGTACGTCCAAATTCCTTCAAAATATAAACAAAAAATAAATTTTGGAAATGAATTGATTTATAGTTTCTAAAATTACATAAATATGTAATGATTATGGCTGGTAATTTATACAATACATATTTAGTTCTATATCCAAATTTGAAGGAAACATTTTAGAGGTGTTGTTAAACCCAAAAGGCAAACCCTAGGTTTCTTAAGAGAAGATCGTGAGGATTTATTTCAAAGAGGAGGTAATCTCCTTAACTGATCACATACATTTTTACTTATTATTTTAAATCCCCTAATTATTTGATATTTTTCATAAAATTATAAATTCATAATTATCAATATTCTATAATTTTATTATGATTATAAATTCACCATTATCCACCCACATTACCATAAAATGGGAAGTGAATGTATCGCTCGTGCATACATATAAATTACCATCTCCACATTGAGATACAATTAATTTTTCATCACCATATTTAATGGATGAGTATTAAAATGTTCTTAAAATTTAAATATTATGTTTAATACATAATTATAATTTTTTAATGATAATATTTTATCTAACTTCTTATCTTCTTATTTATTGGAAGACAATAATGTATCTCATTTGTACTTGTGGACTACCACATACTGAAAGTGGTGTGATTAATTTTACCTTCTAATTTTATACGTATGGTAATAAGTATTTAATTAAAAAAATTATATGATATAACAATGATTTTATACATTTTAATTATTATTTTCTTTTTTTCACCCCATTCCTCTAAAAATGGAAATGGCGCTATTTTTTATGTATGAACGACATTATTAATTTTTATACAACTAATTTATAGGTGAATATATATATATATAATGAATATTAATGATATAATTGTCATTTACATGATTCTAGCATAAAATTATATTAAAATTAATTTTATTATAGAGTAGGTTAAATAAAATTCTGAACTAGAATAACTCATGGAAATGAATTTTCTTCTCACTTTTAATTACATAGAACACATTCTATATTCACCCATGGTTTCTTTTATGTGTTTTATATACCACCCATGAATATATTTTAAGATCATTCACATGAAAATTTTGTGACATATATATCTATCTGAGGTTCTTTTTTACACTAGGATTAGGATTCAAAACATAAAATGTTTTAAGAGAATTATGTTTCAATACCGTTTTCATTGGTATTGTTTGTGGATGAATTTACATTGTAGAAATTATATGATCCTTATATTATAAATTATTTTCACATGTATCCTCTTGTTATTTATTAAAAATAAATTCTTTCCTTTAATTTTCATCACATTATGTTTTAAGATACTGAAATATTTATTTTATTTGAAATTTATTATTTATTACTGTTAGGTTGGGAATGCTTCTCTTCCATGTTCATGTACTCTGGAAATATTTTCATGAATTTTTTATTATAAATCCATGATTTTCTGAACTCATTAATACCAATGTTTTAAATTTTTACAAAATTTATTAGAATGAATATTATTGTTATTTTTTTGAATGAGGTACTTTTAAATTTTTTTAAATATAATAAAATGAAAATTTTCATTTATATTATATGAAATGAATAGAATTTGTCACCATCATGACCTCTAAATTCTTTAAATATTCCATTACATGTTTCCATATATTTTTTAATTTAAAATTTCTTCTATAGTATTTTTAAATTATTTAGATTTTCAATATTTATTTCAAAATGAAATGTTTAGTTTCCTAAAAAACATTATCTTTTTTGTATATATATTAATCAATGACACCAACTTTTGATGTTTCTTATGATTTACTAGGGCTATCAACTAATGATATCATCCTTATTATTTTTCATTATTATTTAAGATTATAATGATTTGATTTTAATGGGGGGGGCATTTATTTTTCATGTGGTTTTCTTTGATGGATTGAGGAAATGTTTGCGAAACTATTTTATATACATGAGTTATTATTTAATGATATGATGAAAGTAATATGATCTTTTGTCACACATATGTATGATGATAATAATGTGATCGGTGGGAACTGAAATATATATCCCTATAAGGAATTGGGTAATGTATTATATCTGAAGACATTTTTATGTGAAACAGGTCAATGTGATTGATCCTCTATGGGAAACTCATTAATGTTCTTGATTGGCTATAGGAAACAAGTTGATGTTCTTGATCCACTATGGAAAAAACATCAATGTACAAGATGATTTGTGGTAAAGAAGTCTATTTTCTTCATACTATATGAGAAATAGGTGTGGAAACCTAATATATACTATGATCATGGTCTTGGTAATGAACCATGATATATTAAATGATTTCTATAATTGTGACACTTTTATAACATAAATTTATGATTCGTGATTAATTTGTGATGTTATATTACTCTTATGATTCCTATTTTATTCACATGATAAATATTTTTTACATAAACCATGTTTATGATATTTGATACATTTTTTATAAACACATTATCTCATTTTCATGATCTCATACACATATTTTTATCTAATAATTTCATGTGATCAACAATTGATATATCTCATGTTTACACTTACTGAAAATCTATGATAATCCACTCTTATTTTTCATTTTTCCATATTATAGAGAAAGGTTCTGATTGGGGTTTCTTCTTGACGATATGATAATGGTATTATCTTTGGGGGATATGTTTATGATAATTTAGGAAATAATAATATTGTTTTTCTAGTCCCCAAATACTCTAATCACTTATGTCCCTTAGGCATTTATTTGTTAAATATATTAATATTCCTCCATGAAGCTATATTCTTTTATGAAAATCCTAGTTTAATATAACCACATAGTAGATCATGAAAAACATCACTATAGTTAACTTTTCTCATTTATCTATAATACCCCTTGCATTAATACCTTTCTCGAAAGAAAGAGTGACGAAGAGGTGGTGGCCATCCATCTATTCCTCCTTATCTAGATGTCGGGGGAAACACCCACAAAATATTTTGGTTTTGGTGTAAACAAACAAGTTGGTTAGGGGTATGTATAGAAATAATATGGAAAATTTAATATATGTGATTGTCATACTAGAAATTAAAATTCAGTTTTACACAACTAAAACCAACACAATCTCTACATCACCACTATCTGGCATCAATATCACTACCACAATTAATGAATTAAAAAAATATTCCACACACAAAAACTCTTCTAAAAAACTTTATCATCTCCAAAATTTCCGTGTTTTCACTAACTCTATTTCACAATTCCATTCCATTTACTATTAAAAAAACACAAATATTTATTATTCAATTAATTTAAGAAAAAATCCAAACATCAAATTTATGGTTCATTTTATAACACAAAAAATACCACCACAATCATTTTCACTTATATACATTAACTAGTAAAATTATAGATCCTTATCCCATTTAATATTTATTTTTCTCTTCCCTAAACAAATAATCATCACAATATAGAATAATACAATCATTCAAATCAATTCAACCATCTCACTAATACCACACCACATAACTATTGCACAATATCCCATATCCACATATAACAACACACATTAGCCTTTTCATTTATCAAATCCAATTTAATGGATTTCATAACATCTCATCATCATTATCATTGGGTATTATCAAACAATTCTATATATCTAAGGGTAACAAATTAATTATCCAAATATAAGTGATTATCCCTTTTTATATGTGGCTATTATAATAAAACAATCACGGGTCCCACTATCATAAAATCAAAATGAAAAAATGGTCCTCATTAACTATTTTTTTCAAAAAGGTGAAAGAATGGATAATCCTTTAAAAATATCATAGCATAAGTTAAAGGATGTTAGAAAACCCTTTTCATGTAAAAACAATATTAATTACCTTTATATGATAATGAATTTCAATTTCATAGAAAATATATTTATTATATAGATTAATAAATATCGAGATAATATGAATAATAAATATTTATGCACAAAATAATATTTTCTACTGAAAAAATTATAAACATATCTAGAAATAATGTATAATATAGGCGAAGCACTCAATTCCCATCAATTTATAATTTGATCAAATTAATTATCTTTTTAAGTAAACCTATACCATCAATTTAAAGTAGGATGAGAGAATGACTATATCACATATTAAACGAAAATAAATTGATAACCTAGATGCACAAAATAGTGATTGTAATGGACCCACACTACACATAAATAATATAGGTGGGATAGAATATTTCAATCATATCTATAATCAATATGTCGGGTGAAAAATAAACTTGTAAAAATCCATCATTATTGAGTAATGGTATTTAGTGTCGTTCATATGAAAAATATTTTAGTTAAATTGAAGAGATTGGTTCATGTATTTTTAAAAGATAACATATTATGTTTTTGAAAAGTAATATTACTAGAGCATTCGTCCTATAAATTAAACCCCCCATTTAATTTGATTTTAATGAAAAATTTAATGGAACAATGATTATATCATTAGAAAATATTATATTAATAATTAAACGAGTCAACATCAATAATTGTCATGATTTTAGACATTTAAAAGTACAAAAATACATTTATGGGTGGAGTTGCGAAGAATAAATGGAAAATTTGGTTTAAAATGATATACTTACTTTACACATATACACTATAAAAGGTTACCTAGGATTTAAAAATTTGTGATTAGATATATTTATAAAAGATTCTAAAAGACTATGATACCCTAATGTGAGATTTAAAACACATGAATGACCATTAAATAAGCTTATGGAAATCTGAATTACCATTTATGCAAGTGGAAAAATAATGGTATGTAACAAATAATAAAACAATCATACCTTTACATGAATCTTTTCATACCCTTTTGATGATAATTGAAAAATATATATATTGATTCCCATCAATAAGGATACCCATTCATATAGATCTAAAATTCAAGGTCAAAATTATACAATAAAAGTAAATAAAGTATTACACTTATGTAACCTTTACAAAACAAGCATTACCCTTACATATAAGTATCGACTTTTATAAGGGTAAAATTAAAAATTAAAATATTTAATTTTCACATTCAAAGACTCGTAAAAAAATTTTACAATGATTTGTTATCATTTCAAAAAATCCCAAAAGAGGTATATAATGATATAGTCATTCGAAAAAATTTTAAATTAATTTCTAAATAAACATTTTAAAAAATAAACTTATTTCCATAATTTCACGATAATTTAAAATAAAAATGAAATATTAATAAATTGTTAAAGACACATTAAAAATAAAAAAAATCAACTTAATATAAATTGTAAAATAGATGAAACCACTCTCGAACCACCGGCCACCACATAATGATAATGAAAGGATATATAAAAAATCAACCCTTAGATCAAAGACCTCTCTAAAATTTCTCATTTCCATTAATTAATACATAAAAATTAGTAATTGGGAAATGATTGGGGCTATATCAATCATGTAATGAGATAAATCTCAAGGACCTATCGATATTTTAGACAAAACCACCATACTTGAGGAAAAAATAAAATAATTTTGTATCATTTTAAAATATTATCAAAAAATTATCTATGGGAGACACGTCTCATTAGTAAGAAGTCCACATAAAGATCCATAAAAAGAAACAATAAATAAATAGCAATCAAATGATTACATAAAATAACACAAATTAAGGGATCACATCTATAAATTATTACTTAACATTTATTTAAACTAACAAAATATAACATTATATAAGATAAAATATCAAAATATATTTCAATTAAACTACATTACATAGGTATACCATTAAATTAATAAATAAACAATCTTTAACCTCATTTATCATCCTTAATATGTTAATAATAAAGAAGAGTATGATGATTTCATAAATTGTTTTATAGTATTGGATATGGTACATTCAAAAACTTAAATTATTAATATTAGATATAGAGTAAAAAAATAAAAATGTTCTAAAAAAATATTTCTTACATTAAATACATGTATCACAACACTTCATCTAATAACTTTTTAAAAATATAAAATCATGTTGATAAAAACATTTCATCTAGTCTTTTTTAAAAAAAAATATATTATGTTAGCAAAATATTTAATGAAACCCCCTTTAATACTTCATTATAAAAATTTATTTTCCTAAATAATCTTTCTGGAAGAAATTACAATAAACTTTTAAAATATTAATTTAAAATAAATAAAAGATTCATAGACGAACAAGATGTTTTTGTTTAGGAAATCATGTTATCGTAAAAATAATTTTTTCCAAAAAAAATAATTATTAATATAAAAACTGAGCTGAAAAATAGATTAACTAATTCAATTCAGCATTAATTATATGATTTAATTTTTAAATGCACCATTTTAATTTAAAACTGAAACATTTTTTTATTTTTAACTAATTGATAAGTGAAAAATTCTGAGGATGATATCTATAATTCCACATTTGATATAATTTCTCAAATATATTGACAAATCATATGATTTCTTCAAAATTATTTTTTTGTTAGGTCCACTAGGTCGAATACTCTAAGGTAGGTGGGTGAATCAGGGTATGAAAGATTAAAACTTTCTCCCATTTGGATCTTGTTTTGTTGTTAGAACAAACTCAATTCTCTCTTCCTCCTATAGAAATATATAAACAGATATGAAATCATGCACAAGACACATTGATTTTTAATTGGTTTTCCCTCAATGGTCTATGTCCAATGTACATTAAACAGTGATGTACTGATGTACCAAATTCACTAAGGCTCAAAGAGAATAATGAGTATAATGATTGAGATAGATCTTCAATTCCCAGGCTCACTGAATTTTCAAGGATTAGGTTCTACTCACTGCATTCCTAAGGGTCACTCCCTATTAATCATTAGCTGTCTCTCTACTGGTTGAAAGAGTCATTGTCTTCTTCTTCCTTCGCCCACTGATCTTGGAATGGAGTAAACTCAATGTTTACGGAATTGTAGGTCAAAAAAAGTTTATAGACAAGTAGGTCTCTTCATTTTCATGAATTCATGCATCCTCCACTATAGGTATATGCTCTGTTGATGTTCCCTTTTCACCCATAGATGACATCCACCCTCCTGAGTACTTATATGTACTGACAATAACTTTCGCAAACTAATTTGAATATTTTGAAGATTCCTTGTGCAAATCATGAACCGCCTAGCTCTTTTGTGTACTATGTGATAGGTTTGGTACATGGTCACCTCCACAGGGTACTACTACCGCCGATCTGAACTGCCCTTCATCTGTGGACTGCCTCCACCTTCGTGATCGTGTACCCCCACCACGTACCAATTATTAAATCTTCTGTTGTGAATCACCATCTGTCTGCGAACTGTACTATGTTCGCGGAATTCCATCGCTTCCGTGTTCCAGAGATCTCTCTCTATGTACCACTAACAGAATTCTCTCTCTCATGTACCATAGATTCCTCCTCCTCCTACAATGTCTTAAGAGGACACAACTTTCCTCATAAATCCTTTGAGTAAATTTCTTCCTCGCGAACCACATTATCCTTCCTAGGATTATACCTCATGAACCACCTTCGAAATTTACCAAAATCCCAGATCATAAATAAGTTCTAATGATATTAGATCTCTAATATAAACTTGGGGATTATCAATTATTATATAGGAAACGATATCCACAAAATTTTTCTAATCCATGATTTACCAAATCTTCAATCCAGTCTGCACTGCATACCAATCCTTCTATCGTCGCCAACCACAAGTCACATGAAAATTGTTTCTCCCAACCAGTCCACGTATGTTGATTTTTATAATGTGATCAATATCTTTCTCCAATACCAAGCTATCCATGTACCACACCACCTACCACTGTGAACCATTTTCGGTTTCACGAACTGATCTTGGATGTCATTGCCACTACTTTGCTTACCATTCCTTGAATAACGTACACGGCACTTGAATTTTGGTATATGGTTCTCACCCTTTGTCTATTTTCTTCAACTTTTTTCATTCAATTTACTCCAATGAAGAAATAATTCCCTTTCCAACATCAAACTCCCAATTTGGATGCCTACAAATTTAGAAAACAATGGGAAACACCACCACCTTAAAAACTTGTCTTCAACAAACATCCACCATACTCATTTGAGGTCATCATACTTTCTCAACAAACACAACCACACCAAAAACATACCAAGAGGACACCGTGAGGTAATTTTTCCCAATAATCCTCCCATTTGGGTTTTTTGACCACTCTTCTAATAACAATGATGCACATTTTGATACCTCATTAATACTATTTTATATTTCAACCACTATTTTCTTTACATGAAAAAGATTGTGATCAAGAATTTACTCAACACATACTCTAAGCCCACATGAGCAATGCTCAACATGAGAAACAATAGTATAATGAAAATTTCATCAATGAATCACTTAATTGTTAATCACTAATTATTGATACTGTATAGATATACGGAAACCAATGAACAACCATAATCACAAACATAATCCATAGTGATATCTAATCATTGATCAATCACTTCTAGCATCATCTAATTGAATTTACCCTATGTTATAGTTTATTCAACAACTTCAGATCATCTTCCACTCCCCCTATATCACTGCCCCTCTTAACATCTTCTCCCTATATCTTTCTCCATCTAGAGTAGTCACACTTTCCCTCTATCATGACCCGTCCTCGGGGCCCGTGCCGTGACTACCCCAAGCCCGCCATCCATAGGCCAGGGGCTGGTGAATAGCACCAAGGCGTAAATCCCGGTAAAGTGAAGGCATTGCCTTTGTAAAGTAAAGAAGCACCACAGTGCAAGAAAGCAAAAAAATTAAACACTAATTAAAACCTGGTACAACAATAAGTGCGGAAAGGTAAGTGGGCCAGTATACAAACCCAAACTGAAAGTAAAGTACAACAGGAAAGGAAAAAACAACAACTGAAAAGTAAATCTGCAACGTCGAGCTGTCCACTAGAAATTCCACCTGAAGGGTGGGTACAGAAAGCCTCCACTGCTCCTCGTGTCCAGCCGACCGCTCCGAGTACATCCCGCCCAGTGGTCCACCTCCAGGTACCATCCTGCTCCGCAAGACTCCACCACGATCAGCGCTGTCCGTCGTCTGCAACCAACACAACATAGTGCGGGCATAGCCAGTGCAGGGGTGAGTATAAGCTACTCAATAGGGACCCTGAGACCCCATAAGGTCTCCCAAAATCCACAAAGGATAAACCACAAAGTAAAGATACAATCACGAAGTAACATCCGACATGGCTTAGTTATATGCCCATACATATACCTAAGTCATCAATTCTCACTCGGCACCAACATCCGAGCTCAAGTACAACCCAGTTCACACAGGAAAGCAAAACGTAAATCCACACAGGATAGCACAACACAATCCACAAAGGAAAGTAAACATGATTCATCTCACACAGGTATACTTCTTCGAATGACGATAGAGATGATCACTAATCCATCTAAACCGTTGGACCCAAAAAGGATCGATATGTACTAACCCCCGCAATGGCCCACAAAGCATCTGACCCACAAAGGATCGATAGGTAACTAACCCCCGCAAAGACCCACACAGGAGCGGACCCACATAGGATCTGTAGGCGCTGGCCCACACAGGACCGCTGAGCACTAACCCACACAGGATCAGACCCACACAGGATCAGTAGCACTGACCCACAAAGGATCGCTGAGTGCTGTAGTCATCATCGTCGAATCCACTGAGGATCTCTGCACAGTCTTCGTCGTCACAATAGCAGTCACAGCCAGCTCTAGGGTTCCCGCACACAGCAAGCTCGTTCGGGAGGGTCTGCTCCTTGAGCCGAGAGGCTGATACATCAAATGACACATAGTCTAGAGTTGATGTATCCAAAAGTTCCGTATCTTCAACAGGAACTGAACGCCGTAGACGACGCGTCAATCGGACGCCCGGTCTGAGAGTTACTGGCTTATTTATCCCAGGGGCCCGGTTGTTTTTTATGGCAAAACCAACCCGACCATACTCCACCTGCGTCCATAACACGGGAAGAGTATGCCAAATGATCAATCTCACTTAGAGGAATTCAACAAAGTCGACGGCACGCCAATCAGATATCCGAAGCTCAAGATATGAGTGTTTCTGCTGCGAGGGCCCGGTTGGTTTCATGTACGAACCAACCCGGCTGAAACCAAAGTATTCCGAAAATATGAGTGCGATATACTGAAACGACCGTCTCGATCCAAGGATCGGATCACCGCTGACGACGTGTCGTTCGGAGGCCCGTAGTTCATGTTATGAGCAAAAGACCAAAAAGGTCCGAGAACGGGTGGTCTGGGGCCAGACCGACCCGGCCCAACCCCCCTGGGTCGGCCCGAACCGCGTCGGCCCGACCCGGGTACGGGTCCGACCCGGTTTGGCGCGACCCGGACGGCGGGTCGGCGCGGCTTGGCTCGGCTGAGCGGCCGAGCAAGGGGAGCCGCGAGGCGTGCTGCCCCCGCGGGAAGAGGAGCTGCGGCCCCGTGTGGGACCGCGCTTGGTCAGCGGATGCGGCAAAGCCGCGTCCCGTGTCTCCCCGGACCCGCGCAGTCGCGGGTCTAGTCGGCCGCCGCCGGCGCCGCCGGTGGATCCCGCAGGCCACCAGAGTTGCTACAATTGTCCGATTCCACTTCCGTCTGCGCTGTAGCTACTCCCGGGTCTCGTTCTTTACTGCAGAATCAAAAAATCATCTCTACAACCCATTTTTTCATCGTCCGTTGTATCTCACATCAACAAAGAACTTCGGAGGGTTGTCGGGCCGTGTTTGTTTGGCTCGTACCCTTCGCGTAAGGTGAAACAATCCGGAAACAGTGATCAATAAATGAAAACATAACAACATACAATTTTAATAAATTAATATTGCACTTTGATCCCAGACTCTTTGTTTTAAAAGGAAACAACTACGGGAATAAAATATTATTTTCAAATAAAATCCATACCTCGCCGTAGTCGTCGAGTTAGAGTTCTACGCAGAATTGATCGTCGCGGTTAGAAAGGATCGTCACGTCGCGGAAGGGCGTCGTGTCGTCGCGGTATACGGCATTCCGTCAATGAACTCCGAGGACTAAGAACATAAATATTTAATTATAACAATTAAATCTATGATGTTGTTATAAACCACAAATAATTAAAAATTTCCGCAATCTCTTACCTCAACGGACGATCGAAGATCTGTCGTGGAAGAAGAAATGTCGTAGAAGAACTTCGCGGGAGAAGAATCGTCGGCGTCGCGGAACTTGGTGTCACGTTGTCGATCTCCGAGGGCTCGGCGTTATTCGTCGCCTTCCGCGGTCTTCGCGTTCTTCGCATTCTTCGCGAAGGAGGATGAAGATCTCAAGCCTTGGAGTCTTCTCCAAATCCTCTCAACGAGTAATCCCCAATAAGACAAGATTTGGTCTTATTTTATTAACATGCCAACAAATTGTAAAACAAACTAAGTAACGACCAATTAATTTATACAATTAATTTCAACGACTAAACTTCCCAATTAATAGAAGCGTTTAATAGTTTAAGAAATGCCTCGGTTGACTTTC
Organism: Viscum album; assembly: GCA_963277665.1. Taxonomy (NCBI): domain Eukaryota; kingdom Viridiplantae; phylum Streptophyta; class Magnoliopsida; order Santalales; family Viscaceae; genus Viscum; species Viscum album. The sequence goes on along the minus strand of OY728166.1, from coordinate 803,824,826 downwards.
ATTTAATTGGGGTTTTCGTGGGTGCGTAACTTAGTGGAAAAGAAACGGTGGGGCTCGTGCGGGCCCTACCCCAAAAATATCCTACCAAAAGGGTAGGATATTTTGGATTTCACACTATCCGCATCAACTCAGCTTAAGCAGCTTTAAGTGTCTTTCAAGTGGCTTTAAGTGAAATAAAATAAAGCTTGTCACACCACTTTATTTTATTTCTTAACTTAACCCCAAAAATTAAAAACCACACCCAAGCAAACACAACTCTAGAAGGCGCGTTTCTAAGAAAATACCGGCATTGTGATTCCATCGGTGCCCTAGGAATTCGATTCCAAGCACCGGTTCAAAAGTTAGAAAAACCCTCTCATTCGTTCATTGAACGTACCCGAGCCAAACATTGGAAAATGATTCCGGGCACACCGGGCCTCGGAATCAGGTTCCGTCAGAAACAGTGTTCTTGTAAAATTCCCAAGAAAATTAAGAAAAAAATTTCCTTGAATTTTACGGGTCTTTACCTCACTCCCACCTCAGGGATTTACATCCCCGTAAAGATACATCATAAACTAGGGAAACAAATGTCGGTACTGAGCACGCATTTGAGCCTCCCGCTCCCAAGTGGTCTCCTGGAGGTTCCTGTGCTGCCATCTGATGCACACAAGAGGAATCAATCATCCACATAGGACCCGCTCCTATCGATCCTTGATCTCCACTAGGACCTCTGCAAAAGTCGCCCCATCATCAACGTCTAGCTACCCATGGTCAATGATGTGCGTCGGGTCGTGCACGTATCTCCTCAACTGGGATACGTGGAAGATGCCGTGCACCCGGTGCAACTGAGGATGTAGAGCAAGGCGATAAGCCACCTTGTCAATCCTGCTGAGGACCTGGAATGGTCCAATGAAGCGTGGAGACAACTTTCCGCCACTGCCAAATCTCCGCAATCCACGTCGTGGTGAGACATTCAAGAAGACGTGGTCGCCATCCATGAACTATAGTGGCCTCCGCCTCCTGTCAGCATAAGACTTCTTCCAGCTCTGAGCTGTCCTCATCTTCTCCTGCATGACCTGGACCTTCTCTATCGTGGCCCGGACCGTCTCTGGTACCACAAGTGCTAACTCCCCAGGGTATGTCCAGCACAAAGGAGATATGCAAGGTCTGTCATACAATGCCTCGGATGGTGCCATCCCGATTGTGGAGTGGTAGATGTTGTTGTACGCGAATTCCACCAAGGGTAGGTGGTCCTCCCAGCTACGACCAAAGTCTAGGAAACATGTTCGGAGCATTTCCTCGAGAGTCTGAATGATCCACTCCGTCTGACCATCCATCTGAGGGTGAAAGGCGGTGCTCAGACGTAGCTGCATCCCAAACGCCTCCTGCATCCCCTTCCAAAGTCGGGATGTAAAGAGAGAATCTCGGCCGGAGACGATATATGATGGCACACCGTGAAGCCATACAATCTATTTTACGTAGAGATTCCCCAATCTCTCCACTGAGCCCTGCTCTCTGATGGGTATGAAGTGAGCCGACTTGGTGAGTCGGTCGACAATCACCCAAATGGAGTCGTGACCTCTGGAAGTGCGTGGAAGTCCAGTCACGATGTCCATAGATAACCCATCCCACTTCCACTCCGGGACCTCCAAGGGATGTACCAAGCCAACTGGTACCTGATGCTCTGCCTTCACATGTTGGTAGGTTAGGCATCGTGAAACGAACTCTGCCACAACCTTCTTCATGCCTGGCCACCAGTGTTGTCGTCTGAGGTCCTGGTACATCTTCACTACTCCAGGATGTACTGCCAAAGGAGAAGCGTGAAACTCTCTCAGCACCTCCTCCCAAAAAGAAACTGGTACCAAGGTATGTCTTCTGAAAAGGATTTCGTGCTCTGCTCCAAAGGATAAACCATCAGGTGCGTGTCCTGAGGATATCTGTGCACGCCGCGTCTCACCGTCAGCGTCCCCACGCTGTGCCACTCTGACCCGCTGTAGTAGTAGAGAGACTGTGAGTGACTGAAGGAAGGCAGCTCCATCTCTATCCACGAAGGATATCTGCAAAGCGGCTAGCTGCTCTGTCGCCTCCTCGAGTAGCTGAATGCCTATCCTTCGGCTGAGAGCATCGGCTACCACGTTCCCCTTCTCAGGAGTATAGACTATCTCAAAGTAATAATACTGGAAGAACTCGAGCCATCGCCGTTGTCTCAGTTTCAGGTCCTTCTGATAGAAGATGTACCTAAGACTCTGATGGTCAGAAAAGACTGTAAAGCACTCGCCCATCAGATAGTGTCTCCAGGTCTTCAGAGCGAAGACCGCTACTGCTAACTCCAGGTCATGGGTAGTGTAGTTCTTCTCATGCGGCCTCAACTGACATGATCCATAGGTGATCACTGCCCGCTCCTGCATTAGGACACATCCGAGTCCGGTCCCTGATGCATCGCAGTAGACTACGTACCCTACTCCCTCCTCAGGCAACCTCACGATAGGTGCGCTGGTCAATCTCTGTCTCATCTCCTGGAAGCTCTACTGAGATATGTCTGACCACACAAAGGGTTCCCCCTTCTTCGTCAAAGCTGAGAGTGGTGCCACAACTCTGGAGAAGTCTGGAACAAATCTCTGATAGTATCCAGCTAGTCCCAAGAAACTCTACACCTCTATCACGCTCTTGGGTGGCTCCCAAGCTAGCACTGCCTCGATCTTTGCAGGATCCACTACAACTCCCGCCTCAGAGATGACGTGTCCCAAGAAGTGGACCTCACGTATCCAGAACTGACACTTCGAGAACTTTCCATAAATCTCGTGCTCTCGGAGTGTGTCTAGTACAACACGCAAGTGGTAGGCGTGCTCCTCCCCAGTCGTCGAGTATATCAAAATCTCGTCGATGAAGACCACGAAAAATCGATCGAGGTATGGCTGAAAAATCATGTTCATGAGTACCATGAACACCATTGGAGCATTGGTTATGCCGAAAGGCATAACCAAGAACTCATAGTGGCCATACCGACATCTGATGGCCGTCTTCGGAACGTCCTCTTCTTGAACTCTGAGCTGATGATAGCCTGACCTGAGGTCTATCTTCGAGAACCACCGTGATTCCTTGAGCTGATTGAAGAGGTTATCAATCCTCGGTAGCGGATACTTGTTTCTCACCGTCACCTAGTTCAGGTGAAGATAGTCGACACAAAGTCGCAAACTCCCGTCCGCCTTCTTGGCGAACAATATCGGGGAAGCCCAAGGTAAAACACTGGGTTGGATGAATCCCTTTACCTTCAAGTCCTATAACTGTACCCGTAGCTCTCAAAGATCAGCGGGGGTCATCGGATATGCTGTAGTTGATATCGGGGCTGTCCCGCGATACAGGTCAATATGGAAGTCTACCTCTCTGCGATGAGGTAGTTCTGGAACGTCGTCGGGAAAGACGTCCGCGTACTGATCCATCACTGCAGGAAAACTAGGACTCCACACGTCAACTGCTCCTAGGATGAGGCTAGCCAACTGATGAGTGATGGGATGTCCTCTCTTCTGCGGAAGTCCATCCTGTGCTGTGAAGGCTCCCTTCTCGCCGGTGAAGATGAACCTGCTCCCGTCGGTGCGTACACATCGCACCTTGCACCTAATACAGTCAATATGTGCATGAACTATAGATAACCAATCCATGCCCAAGATGACATTGTAAGGCCTCGACGCTGCTACAAGAAGATCCCAGCCGAAGCTCTCGCCTCCTAGAGTAAGCTCACACAGCCGGCACCAGTGTATAATCGTCGAGTCTGCTCCCGTAGGAGTCTCTAACCGTAAGGATCGAGCCAACGGCTCTGTCGGAATCTTTGAGCTCCGAAAAAGGGTAGTGGCTATGAAAGATTGACTCGCTCCTGTGTCTATAAGAACAGTAGAAAGGGTGGAATAGACACAGATCGTACCTCGAATCATCTCAGGCGCGCCATGTTCGTAGGCCTCCGCTGCCTGGAGCTGTGCCTGTCTCTGCCCGGCAGCTCCCTATGGTCGAGGGGGACCTCCTGGTGGTGGTGGTGGTAGAGCCTCAAAGCGTCGCCCACCACCTGCTGCTCGACCAGCTCCTCTGCCTCGTCTGCCTCCTCCATGCGGACCGCCACGGTCGATCCTCTGCCTCTGCCTGGGTGGCCCCTCAACCATCTGCTGCTCCTGAGCACGGTGGGTCGGGCAGTCACGAGCCATGTGGCCCTGCCCGCCGCATGTGTAGCACCGCCTGCCTCTCGAAAGACTGGCTCCACGTTGTGTTCCCCGCACTGCTGATCTAGTGTCCTGAGGTCGTCTACGTGAGGGTTTGGTCTGCCGGGACCCCTGATTCATCCGTCGACTGCCTGCTGCGGAAGACTCTGTTACGTGCCGCCCCGCAGAAGGTCTCGCCGCTGGAGAAGTCTCACCAAGAAAGTTCTCGATCAAAAGGGCTCACTCCAGTACTCCTTCCTGAGTCAGAATGCTGAGGGAGATCAGTGATGCCCTGATCTCGTGTCTCAATCCCTGCTCAAAGGTCTGGGAACAGAAGAATGGGTCCCGTACCATGTCTGTCGAGTAGCGAGTGATATCGGTAAATCTCACCGAGTACTGGGTGACCGTCAAGCTGCCCTACCGCAGCTGAAGAAGCTCTTGGATGCGCACCGCACGGAGGGTGGTTGGGATGAACCCTGAGCGGAAGAGGCTCTCAAATTCTGTCTAGAGAAGAGATGCCTCATCGTGCACCTGGAGCATCAAGGTCCACCATCGGCCCGCTGCTGCCTGTAGTAGGATCGCTGCGAGGATCACCATGTGGTCTGCTGGTGTCCTCACTAACCGTAAAACTCGTACAACTGCCTCCAGCCAGTCCTCGGCTGCCTGGGGGTCCATCTCCCCACAGAACCTGGGCGGTCGCTGGTGCTGGAACTCATGCAGTGCACTAAGGAGACGTGCATCATCAGCGGCTGGGGCTGGAAGCATCGGTGGCTCGGCTGGTAAAGGTACCGCCGGTGCCTCAGCTGTCAAAGGGCTCTGTACCAAGGCCTCGTTGCTCGGCGGGCTATCGTCACGTACAACTCTCGGAACCCTATCTGGTTTCCGTCATGGGGACATCCTGAAAAGGAAACAGGTGCACCACGGTCAGAACAATATACCAGGTGAGCTGACATATAGTAATCACATAGAAAACATGAAACACACATGCAATCAATGTTTTCATGCATTAAGTCGGAAATCAGATGTCAGGGTCCTGGTGTACGGATACGTTGGCCACCACACCAACACTGGACTCCCTAGACTGATAACCACACCCAATACGCTAAACACTATTTCTTCACATAAAAAAGATCAGAGTCCACGGTAGAACCAAAGTCCTCTGATACCAATTTGTAATGACCCGTCCCCAGGGCCCGTGCTGTGACTACCCCAAGCCCGCCTTCCATAGGCCAGGGGCTAGCGACTAGCACCAAGGCGTAAATCCCAGCAAAGGGAAGGAATTGCCTTTGTAAACTAAACAAGCACCACAGAGTAAGAAAGCAGAAAAAGTAAACACTAAGTAAAAACTGGTACAACAGTAAGTGCAGAAAGGTAAGTGTGCCAGTATACAAACCCAAACTGAAAATAAAGTACAACTGGAAAGGGAAAAACAGCAACTGAAAATTAAAGCCGCAACGTCGAGCTGTCCACTCGAAATCCCACCTGAAGAGTGGGTACAGAAATCCTCCACTACTCCTCAGGTCCAACTGACCACTCCGCGTACGTCCCGCCCAGTGGTCCACCTCCAGGTACCGTCCTGCTCCACAAGCCTCCACCACGATCAGCGTTGTCCATTGTCTGCAACCAACACAACGTAGTGCGGGCATAGCCCGTGCAGTGGTGAGTATAAGCTACTCAATAGGGACCCCGAGACCCCCGAAGGTCACCCAGAATCCACAAAGGATAAACCACAAAGGAAAGATACAATCACGAAGTAACATCCGACACGGCTTAGGTATATGCCCATACATATACCTAAGTCATCAATTCTCACTCGACTCCAACATCAGAGCTCAAGTACAACCCAATACACACATGAAAGCAAAACGTAAATCCACACAGGATAGCACAACACAATCCAAAAAGGAAAGTAAACAGGATTTTGCTCACACAGGTATACTTCTTCGAATGATGATAGAGATGACCACTGATCCATCTAAGCTGTCGGACCCACAAAGAATCGATAGGTACTAACATCCGCAATGACCCACAAAGGATCTGACCCACAAAGGATCGATAGGTACCTAACCCCCGCAAAGACCCACACAGGATCGGACCCACACAGGATCTGTAGGCGCTGGCCCACACAGAACCGCTGAGCTCAGATCCACATAGGATCAGACCCACACAAGATCGGTAGCACTGACCCACAAAGGATCGCTGAGTGCTGTAGTCTTTGTCATTAAATCCACTGAGGATCTCTGCACAGTCGTCATCGTCACAGTAGCAGTCGCAGCAAACTCTAGGGTTCCCGCACACTGCAAGCTCATTCGGGAGGGTCCACTCCACGAGCCAAGAGGCTGATACATCAACTAACAAATATTCTTGAGTTGATGTATCCAAAAGTTCCATATTGTCAACAGGAACTCAACGCCGTAGATGGCGCGTCAATCGGATGCCCGGTCTGAGAGTTATTGGATTTTTCGTCCTAGGGGCCCGGTTGGTTTTTAAGGAAAAACCAACCCGACCGTACTCCACCTGCATCCAAACTTCTAGCGGAGTATTCCAAAAGATCCATCTCTCTTAGAGGAATTCAACAAAGTCGACGACACGTCAATCGGATGTCCGAATCTCAAGATATGAGTGTTTCTGCTCCGAGGGCCCGGTTGGTTTTGTGTATGAACCAACCCGGCCGAACCCAAAGTATTCCGAAACATTGAGTGCAATATAACGAAACGACCATCTCGATCCAAGGATTGCATCGCCACTGACGGCGCGTCGTTCGTAGGCCCGTAGCTCATGTTATGAGAAAAAGACCAAAAAGGTCCGAGAACGGGGGGTCTGGGCCTGGACCGACCCAGTTTGGCGCGACCCGGCCCTACCTGGGCGCGACTCGGCCGGCGGGTCGGCTCGACTCGGCTTGGCTCGGCCGAGCAGCCGAGCAAGGGGAGCCGCGGGGCATGCTTCCCCCGCGGGAAGAGGATCCGCGATCCCACGTGGGGCCGCGCTTGGTCAGCGGACGCGGCAAAGCCGCGTCCCGTGTCTCGCCGGACCCGCGCGGTCGCAGGTCTGGGCGGCCACCACCGCCGTGGCTTTAGCGGCGAGCGCTACATCCGGCGGCGCACCGAGGCGCCACCGCCTCCAGCCGCCGGTGGATCCCGCGGGCCACCGGAGTTGCTCCGGTGGTCCGATTCCACTTCCGTCTATGCCGTAGCTCCTCCCGGGTCTCGTTCTTTACTGCTGAATCAACAAATCGTCTCTGCGGCCTGTTTTGTCGTCGTCTACCGTTTCACACATCAACGAAGAACTGCGGAGGGTTGTCGGGCAGTGTTTGTTTGGCCCGAACCATCCGCGTTAGGTGAAACAATCAGGAAATAATGATCAATACATGAAAACAAAACAAGATACAATTTTAATAAATTAAAATTGCACTTTGATCATGGGCTCTTTGTTTTAGAATGAAACAACTACAGGAATAAAATATTATTTTCAAATAAAATCCCTACCTCGCCGTAGTCATCGAGTGAGCGTTCTATCCGGAATTGATCGTCGCGGTAGGAGAGGATCATCGCTTCGTGGAAGGGCGTCACGTCGTTGCGGTATACGGCGTTGCGTCGACGAACTCCGAGGATTAAGAACATACAGATTTATTTATAACAATTAAATCCATGTTGTTGTTACAAGCCACAAAGAATTAAAAAGGTCCGCAATCTCTTACCTCAAAGGATGATCGAAGATCTGTCGCGGAAGAAGGAACGTCATAGAAGAACGTCACGGGATAAGAATTGTCGGCATCGCGGTACTTGGCGTCACGTTGTCAATCTCCGGGGGCTCAGTGTTCTTCGTCGACTTCTGCGTTCTTCGCGTTCTTCACATTCTTCGCGTTCTTCGCGAAGGAGGATGAACATCTCAAGCCTTGGAGTCTTCTCCAAATCCTCTCAATGAGTAATCCTCAATAAGACAAGCATTGGTCTTATTTTATTAACATGCCAACAAATTGTAAACAAAACTAAGTAACGACCAATTAATTCATAGAATTAATTTGAACAATAAACCGCCCAATTAGTAGAAGCATTTAATAGTTTAAGAAACGCACCAGTTGACTTTCATTTAATAGGGGTTTTCGCGGGTGCGTTACTTAGCAGAAAAGAAACGGTGGGGCTCATGCGGGCCCCACCTCACAAATATCTTACCAATAGGGTAGGATATTTTGGATTGCACCCTATCCGCATCAACTCCGCTTAAGTACCTTTAAGTGGCTTTCAAGCGGCTTTAAGTGAAATAAAAAAAAGTTTGTCTCACCACTTTATTTTATTTCTTAATTTAACCCCAAAAATTAAAAACCACACCCAAGAAAACGCAACTCCGAAAGGGGAATTTCTAAGAAAATACTGGCACTACGATTCCATCGGTGCCCTCAGAATTCGATTCCGAGTACCGGTTCAAAAGTTAGAAAAACCCGCTCGTTCGTTCACTGAACGTACCCGAGCCAAACTTCGGAAAATGATTCCGGGCACACCGGTCCTCAGAATCAGGTGCCGTCAGAAACTGCGTTCTTGTAAAATTTCCAAGAAAATTATGAAAAAAAATTTCCTTGATTTTTATGGGTCTTTACACTCCCCCTTATTCAATGAACCCGAAGGACACTACAAGTTTGTCTTTAACTAGGAAAATAATACATATAAGTACATTAGGAAAAAACACATCATACCCTATGGATAGGAGGTCCCACATCCACAATTTTTCAAGGGACGGAAGTTGATAGGACTACAAGATCAAGTCGATTCCTTTCAAACTCATCTTTGGGTATGTCCTTTATAAGAATATCTACAACTTGTTGTTCTATAGGAACATACTCCATTTTAACAAGCCCTTCCTCCACGTTCTCCTTGATAAAATGATATTTTATTTCATTATTATTTTTCCTTGAGTGATGGCATGTATTTTTTCTTAGATTTATAGTATATTAATTATCACAATAAATTCTGATCATAGAATTCCCTTGAATTCACATATCTTCATGTTTTTTCTTCGTCCACAACAGGTGCTTGCACGTTTGAGTAGCTCTAATGTATTCAGCTTCTACGATGCTCAATGAAATGAAAACTTTTTTCGTGCTTAGAAAAGAAATACAAAACAATCTAAGACAAAAGGCACCTCCTGATGTTTATTTCCTATCATCTACTAAACCAGTCCAATCAGCATAAGTATATAACAATAATTGTGGCTGATATTTTTCCTTATACATTAGATCAAAATAAAATATGCCCTTTATATACAGAATATTTTTTTTACAGAAATATTGTGGCTCCCTTTGGGATTACATTGATTCATCACTTCTTGGCATGTGGAAAATAAATTATCTGGCCTTATCGTAGTCAGATACAATATACATCCAGTTATTTTATTGTATTATGTGATATTAAATCGCTTTCCTTTGTAATCTCATGAAAATTTCAACCGCGTAACAACCAGGGTCTTCAACTATTTGGAATTATCCATTAAAATCCTTCTCAAAACCTCCTTTCAATTTTTAGATTGAGATATAAAATTTACATTCCTTCCCTACATCACTGTAAGCCAATAGTAAATGTCATCTCACCAATCATTGACATTTCAAACTCTCTTTTCATGAATATAAAAAAGTGTCTGCATTGTGCTTCATTTGATCCACCAAATATCATGTTATCGACATAAACTAACACCATAATCCTTTGACTATTTTCATTATTGTAATACAAATTTTAAACAACTCCACCATGCTAAAAACCGATCTTCTTGAGAAACTTATCAATCCTTGAATACCATGCTCTTGGTGCTTGCATCAAACCATATAAATACTTCTTCGGTCAAAAAAATATATTCTCATTTTCATGAATAAGAAAACCATTTGTTTTCTTAATTTACACTTCTTCTTCCATAACACCATTCATAAATGCTCACATAATGTCTATCTGGAAAACATTTTTACTTTCATTGCACAACTATGGCCAAGAATAATCTAATTGTCACCAGCATTGAAACAGGCCCGAATTCGTCATCGACATATGTACCCTCTATCTAGGAGTATCCTTTACATACTAGTTGTTCTTTGTTTCAATTCCCAACACTTTCATCATTTATTTTGTTGTGAAAAATCCATTTTTTCCTAGGACATTCATGTATCCTGGTCTCGAAACTATCTCCCATGTTTGATTCATTTCAATTTGGTCAAGCTCCTCATTCATTTCCTTAACCCAATTCTCATCTCCAACAGCTTCATCAAAGTGTTTATGATCTACTTGTGATAAGTATAGTGCTTGATGAAGAGACTTCATCCTCATTGTCAGCACCCGTGTTGTTTGATCACCAATTATGTTTTACTAATAAATTTCAACTCTTATCATTGGTCTTTGGGAAGACAATAATTTATTTTCATCATCTGAGTATTCTTCTAAATCTATCTATGGAGTGGGAGTGCCTCTTAAACTTGTCATCTCTTCATCACTTTCCTCCTGAGTATGATCATGTATTTACTGTAGATTCTATTCATCCTCCTCTATGGTCACATCATGAATTTCAAATATCTTTTCCAGCCGCATAAAGAAGTATTTATATGATTTGATTTTCATTGATTAGCTAAGAAATATCCTTCATCTCTATAGGATTAAAACTTTTTATATTTCAACTTATTGAGAATTAAATATTTACTTTCGAATAATTTAATGTTCATTAATGACAGCTTCTTTCCATACTATAACTCGTATAGAGTCATTTCCACTTTTTGAAAAAGTAAAGCTCTATTTGAAGTGTATACTTTTTTCGTTACTGCTTCTTTCCAAAATTTCATTGGAATGGTTTTTTCAATGATCATTGATCTATCCATATTGTTGACAATCCAATTTCTTTTCTCCACTAATCTATTATGCAGTAGAGTTCTTACTATTGAAACATGATTCATTATCCCATGTTTTTTGATATAATCCTCCACTTGGTTATTTGTGAACTATATTCCATTATCTGTTTGAATCGTCTAGATTTTCTGACCAAGAATCTTTTCACAATCCCGTTGATATCTTGTAATTCAACTGAATAGTTCAGATTTATGGGTCATTATTGAGACCCTTTCCATTATTCTATAATCATCAATAAAGAGGACATAGTATCTCATTCCATCAATATTCCTCCATAAAATTATCCCACACAAATAAATATGCACCAAATCTAGAAGTCCTATTGTCTTTTCATCCTTCTGCTTATATATATTTCGAATGATCTTTCTTTATTTTCATGCAAGATACGTATGTGTATGATCATGTGATAATCTATGGAGATTTTGAGACTCATCATATTTCACTAGATCTTCTAAGGTGCCTTGGCTAATTTTGCCTAAACTCTTATTCCATTTCTTGTTTTCTTCATCTTTGGACAGAAATTGCATATCTTCTTCTCCACTCATGAGGTAGAGATTACCTTTCATATTCTATACGCACAACACAGCATCACTATCAATTACCTTGATGATACAAAATTTCATATAAAACCTTATGGCATATTCTGTGTCACACAATTGACTAACACTAATCATGTTGTGACTAAGCCCCTCAACAACCAATACATCTGCTCATCTCATGTATTTTAATCCAAACATTACTTTTCCTAAACCAATAAATTATGGGCCCTCATCATTACTGAATTTTATAATACCTTATTTTTCATACCTAATTCCAGTCACTAGATTCTTATTTCTCATCAAATGGGAAGTACATCCACTGTCAATTATCTACATACTTGTGCTATCTGATGCCTTGAACACAATTTCTATAACCAAGATCTACTCAGACATTTTCTTTTTGACCCAAGCCATTGAATTCATAACCAACATGGGATGATAATATTGATCTTCATTATTATATGATGTTTTATATGCAACCATCAGAGCTGCAAATCAATTTTGAATTTTGATCTCACTTGATGATAAATTTGGCTGCATTTTAGGATCAAATTCAGTTTTCCTCAACACATTCCTCTTGATTGTTGATGTGTGATATCGTATCTTATGTCTATGTCCTTTACAACTAAAACAACAACCATTAAATGATGACATGTAATTTTGAGCTCTGTACGAACACCTCTATTGGTCTTGTTCCCTTTGGTACCTATTTTCTATGGAACATAAAATTTTGGAGTGTCTCATCTCACCTCATCAATGAAATCTTATGTGAGGTACATTCCAATATGTCCATGATGCACCACTAGTTGGGAATTGGGTTCTTTGAATCATCTGATTCTATTTTATGCCAAAATCGATCTTCAATATTGGACTTGGTTCTTGTCATCTGACATGAACTATAACTACTTTATATTTTAGATTATTCCTCAAACCATCATTATCATTCAGAGTGGATTTGTCCTTCTATTCTAATGGACCACTCCGGTCAAATATCGTCATCTTTGTTTCCTGTATGATCATCTTTCTGAGTAGTTTTTTTCCTGATCTTCAATTGTTCGTCGTAGAATGATGACGTATTCTTCTAGTTGATCGATACGCTTCATTTGATATTTTCTATTTTTAGACAAATTATCAATTTCAATTTCTTATTACTCAATTTTTAGTTTGTACTCAACCAACTTTTCGCAGCTTTCAAGCATTGAAGACCTCAACTGTTTAATTTATTCATTTATATCAGAATTATCTTCTTGCTTCTACTGCATAAAGAGTTTTTAATCACTAACAACTTTTCTATATTTCATTTTTTTTTGGATCTCAAAATATATACCTCTTCAAGGTAAGCATCTAATTAAGCCTGATGATCAAATCGTCCTTCAATTTCTCCTTCTTCATTATCAATTTCTTATCTTGATAATAAATTTCTAGAAACTTCCACCAAACCATCTACTTTATGATTTGTATAGTCCTTTAACTCTTATACTTCATATTATTTTTAACATCCATCCTCTCTTAGAAGTATATTCTTATCATTGATGATTTTTCTCCTAGTACATCTCTTCCCTTCATCATTTCATGAATACATATCTTGGATAATTTCTTCATTTTTTTCATTTTCACTACCAAACCTCTTAGGACACTTTGCTAAAAAATTCCCAATCTTTCCTCATCAAAAGCATGCAAATGAATGTTTACCATTGAACCTTCCTTTTCTCCTTTTCATATTAGGGGAGGTAAATAAAATGAAATCATCCATATTGTCCTCCTTAAGACTCTATTATACAGAGAGTTTCTTCATGTAAGTGAATTCCACTCCCTTAGGCTTCCCCCTTTCCACTACATCATTATCTACATTTCTCATTTCATATGATTCAAGGTTACTATATAGGTTTTGCAGTTTCATCACTTATGGGTTTTTGTCTTCCAACACTAAAACATTTATATTGAACTGCGGTGGATGTTTCCACAAGATTTGTTTCACAATATTTATTTCTTCAGTGACATCTCCAAGACCCATCATTTCTTCCATAATAATATTTTTCTTGTCGAATAACGCATCAACCGTCTCAATGGGATTTATTCTAAGATTCTCATATTTGTTCCATATAACCTAATACATTGCTTCTCTAACTTTTGTGTCACCCTCATAAATGTTTAAAAATATTTCTCAAAATGTATTTGATGTTTTAGAAGACATCCCATTTTTATAATTTTCTTTTGATAGGGCTCCCCCAAAATCATTGATCCCTTTAGCTTCATCATCCAATTACCTTTTTATACCTTCTCATAGATCACAAATATTAATTTTGGTTGATATTCCATGCATGAAAACTGATAAGACAACCACCCCTACTGATTAGAAGTAGTGCTGCATCTGATTTTTTCATATTTGAAAATTATTTCTTTCAAAGATCAAAATTTCATTATGATTGACCACATTAATTTATTTTTCCTTGGACTGAACCATTAACTTTAAACATTCCCTCTAATACTAATTATTAGGTCCACAAGTTTGAAAACCTTGAGCGGGGGGGGGGGGGGGGGGGTGAATCATGGTATGATAGATTAAATCTTTCTCTCGTTAGGATCTTGTTTCATTGTTATACAAAACTCAATTCACTCTTCCCCCCATAGCAATATAAAAACAGATATGAAATCATGCACATGAGATAATAATTTTTACATGGTTCTCCCTCACTAGGCTATGTCCAAGGTGCATACAACATCGATGTGACGAGGTACCAAATTCAGTATTGCTCAAAGATAATAATGAGTACAATGTTCAGGCTATATTTTCTATGCCTAGGCTCACTACCTTTAAAATGTTTAGGGTCTTCTCACTGCATTACCAAGGGCTACTCCATGAACCTATTTCTTTGGGTCACTACCTATGGAAGGGGTCACCGTCTTCCTATTCCTTCGATCACTGCTCATGGAAAAGAATCCACTCACAGTTTATGGACTAGTAGGTCAAACACAGTTTATGGACATGTAATACCATTAATTCTTATGAATTCATTCATCCTAAACTATATGTATATGCACTGTTAGTGTTTCTCTTTCACCCGTAGATGAATTCCACCTTCCTGAGTACTACTAGATATTGAAAATTCCTTTCGCAAACATATCTAATTCATTTTTAATCTTCCTTTTGGAATTCAAGAACAACATCTCTCCTCCACGTATTGTGTACTAGGTTTGGTACACGACCACCTCCTTCGGGTACTACTTTTACCGATGTGAACTACCCTTCGTTCGTGGACTTCCTCCACCTTCGTGATTGTGTACCACCACCGCATACCGATTCCACAAACTTCTACTTCCTATCACCCTCTGTCCATGAACTGTTCCCTGTTCGCTGACTGCCTTCGCTTCCGCTTACCAGGGCTCTACTTACACGTACTGCTTGTAGAATTCAATATATTGAAAACCAAATATTACTCCTCCTGGTACCATGTCGTAAGAGAAATCAACATTCTTCTTAAATCAACTGGAAGAATTTTTTCAGTGCAAACCACTTTGGGCATTGCAGGATTATCCCTCGCGAACCACCTTTAGACTTTTCTAAAATATTATATCAAAAAGATGTTCTAATGATATTAGATCTCTACCATAAATTTTGGAATTTGAAATTCTTCTATAGTTAATGATATCCACAAAATACGATAATCCATGATTTACCAAATCTATAATCCAGCGTACACCGCATACCGATTCTTCTCCCGCCACGAAACACAAGTCTTATGCGACGATGTACCATTTTCGCTGCTCCATGTACTATTCCAAGAACAACATCTGATGCTCTTGAATTATGGTATGTGGTTCTAACCCATTGCCGATTTTCTATAATATTCATCATACAATTTTTTCCAATGAATAAATCCTTCCCTTATAATATCAAACTCCCGATTTTGAGGACTAAATGTTTTGAAAACACTTGTAAATAGCTCCACCTTAAAAACATTTATTCGGAAAACCCCAACCATACTCATTTCCGCTCATCTAATTTTTCCAAAAACACCATACCCAAAACATACTGAGAGGAAACCATGATGGATTTTTTCTCAAATATCATATATCTACAATGTTTTTACTATGTTAATATCAATAATCATAACAAAAAAATAGGGGAACCCAATTTAACATATGAAATATCTCACAAACAAAACATTATGTTGGAACAATCCACTTTATCAGATAATGTTTTTCCATGTTTGTTATATAATCATTATTTACCATTTATATAGTCATGTAAAATATGTGAATGATTTAGAGTTATAATTTTATTTTCCCCTATTGAATTTAGTTACATCCATGTGTTGAATATTTATCAACATAAAAAATTTCTGAAAATATCACTGATAATAGAATAAAAATAGTTATTATAAGTTTAAAAATTATTATATTTTCATCCACTTAACTATAATATTGTCTAGTTTAGGTGGTAATTCTTGATTGGAAAGAATGATTATTTATATCAATTCTCGGATTTCCTAGAATGTTTTTTTCTATTATTGAATTTATGTTATTTATGTTTTATGGGAGGTGGGTGACTCCATCATTTAAACCAAAACAAAAGACATAATCATAGTGTGGATACACATCATCAATAATAAGATACAACATCTCATTTATCACAAAATTTTATATGTTAATAAATATAATGGGTCTATATGTTAGGATTAATTATGAAATATATTATTATAAAAAACATTTAAAACATCATATTATAATTTTTAAACATGATTTATCAAGTCATATCAACACCTTAATGAAGTAATCATTAAACAATGCAACCAAAATTTAGAGTCAATATTCCAAATACATTCTCTGTGAAACATAATTCATTAAATTTTAATTTCTCTATCATGAATCCAATATAAATAAAAAAAAAATATTCCATAGCAATTGAATCATTATTAAGATAACTAATACATTCATCAGAAGATTATCGTTTTACCTAGTAAACACACTTCTATCTTCATTTGAAAATTATTACATGATAAGTTATTATTCTAAATTAAAATACCTAATTATATATACAACATGTTTTCATAATTATAAATGTAACACCTTGATATTTTAAAATATATTTATTTATATATTAGTTTTATTTCTTCCCTTTCATAGGTTACACACAACATTGATTTGAAATAATGACGATTTACTATTGAATTATTATTATCTAATGTGAAAATTATTTACATATTGTTGTAATGGTGGGTATAAATATGACTGAATATATTATGAAAAACATATGTTTTACATATGTACAAAATGAATTCGTATGGAATCAATTAATTATAAATGAAAATATAAATCATCTAAAATAATAGATATATTTTGAATGTTTTTCTATTTAAGGAATGTTTTTTTTGATAATTGATAAAATTAATCACTAATATTGATTTATTATAATAAAATTTATCTATTATATATTAACTAAAATTATTAAATATTTATCTACTTTTTTCTTGGATTAGGATTTCTAAAAATCAATATTTATCATTCAAAATGCATTTTTATAAAAAATCAATTTCAACATATTTTACAAAAATATAAAGAAATGAATTTCTCCCACTTATATAAATTGAATTTTTGAAAAATAGATTCTATATTTGGACAATATATTAATTTTTTTGAAAATAAGTCTCTTTTATTTTTAGGTATTATGAATAGAAACTATTGAAAAATATATCACTTTGGTAAAGAGTAAATTCAGTTAAGCTAGGCTATAACTAACTTTTATGACTACAATTTTTGAGATTTATTATATTTGGATCAAGGAAATTTTAATCATATCCCCTAAGGCTTAAACAATAATTTTTTTAGGGATGAATCTTTATGAAAAGGAAATTAAAAATATTTAATGAAAATTAAAAAATTGAATTGCACACTCTTACTTTTAAATATCACATATCATTTCAAATGGGTGAATAATCAAGTTTTTAAAGAATATTAATGTTTATTTTAATAATTATTAACTTATTTTCATGATTTAATTTTATTTATTGTTTTTATTAATTATATAATTTCCTTAAATTAGTATGTAACGCTGACATAGTATTTCTTTATTTAATATAAAAATAAAAAATATATTTTTTAAAACAGTAAAAGTGATTTAACATTATTTAGTTATAATGTAAAAAAATTATATATTATTTTAAAATACTAGTTCAATGTTAATGTAATATATTTTAATTCCATATTATTCATTGTGACTTTAATATAAAATTAAATAAATATTATAAATATGAAATTATTGTTGTTTTATGAAAAGTACACATTAATAAAATATTTAAATATCATAAAAATATTGAAATAGAAAAATATGAAAATATATAGTCTAAAATATCAGAAATTTTCAATTTATTTGAAAATTTTAACTTTATAAGAAATCATATATCTTTTTAAGAGTATAAATAACATTTCCATGGTTAAGGATAATATTAGATAACTATGAATTTGTACTTAATAATAAGGTTTAAAAAACAATGTAAAAAAGTAAAATTTTTATTGGTTTAAGAGATTTAGATATCTTCATATCCCATATTCAATTTTATTTTCATTTGGATGAATTTTTCTATATAATTAATTTATTATAATTTTTTGTTTTAATAAATTCCAAGTGTGTCATCTCCCCTCTTATAAAAGGACACACCTCCACTATCATCATTAGACCTGTACGATTATTATCATTCTAGAAAACATTACGGTTTTTCTTCTAAAAATAATTATACAAATTATATATGTTTAGTCATTCAAGTAATACCAAACATATAATCCTTAAGAGAATATATAAATATTTATTTCAAGGAAGAGGAAATTCCTTTAACTGATCAGTTTATTTTTTTAATTATTATTTAACCTCATATATATATATTTTATTTTTAAAAAAAATAATAATTTAAGTCTATTAATTATAATATAATTTTATTATGATTTTTAATACACCATTGTCAATCCAATTTTTACCTAATAGAATGTGAACGTATCGATCATGTGTACGTATGACTATCCATATTCATGTATTGATACAATTAACTTTTCATCTCCATGTTTTATGGATGGATATTATAATGAGTGTAATGATTATATGTGATATTAATAACTTTTATAATGGAATAATATTATCATATCATGCATGATACCTTCTAATTCATTGAAAATGATAACATTGCAAGTGAATATGTGTAGACTACCACCACTATATAGTTGTGTGATTTGTTTTTTTTAATTTATACATATGGTAATAAGGATGAATTTTTTGAATATATATAATGAATATTATATGATAAATATTTTTTAATACTTGGGTTATTAATAACTGTTCTTCCATTCCATCTATAAAAAACTAAAACCACCTTCCATGAATATGTGCAACCTATTGTCTTCATAAATGGTGCAATTATTATTCTCACCCCTAACTATAAAGGATTAAAATTTATTTACATATATTTATATATAATGAATATATATGATATTTATATCATGGAAAAATATTCAGTTGATGTAACCTTGATCAAAGTGCAAGTAATGGAGCCACTTAACCATAATATTTATGAGAAACAAAATAAATAGCATAAAGAGACAATGATTTTATTAAATAATTATTGTTAAATGTTTGTTGAAATGAATTAAAATGATCATATATGATATTTTGATTAATTATATTATAATTCTCTAATGATTTACAAATTTTTAATTTATCATACATAAGGATATATAACATTCAAATAATGTGGAACTTAAGGTAAGGGTTTTCCATTACAATCTCATTGTTTACCATCATTTAATAATTTTTTGTTTTTAAATAAGAAATTTCATAATCTACCTCTAAAAAATATTTCTAATTTAATTATTATATTTTTATTTTTATTGAATAAATATTCTCATTTCAATTACCTCTCTTCAAGTAATCATAATAAAAAAACACAATTTATATTTATAAAATGTGATTATTTTTTCCCTCAATCAAAAATCATTCTAATTCTATGTCCATATTTTCAAAATAATTATTATGAATGTTTTAATAATTTATTTATGGTTGTTTAATTTAATTTGAAGCCAATATTTACTTTTTTAATAATTGATAAAAAATAATATTCTTTTATTTTTTTAACGAGGAAATTTTGGATTTTTTATAAAAAATATGAATAGAATGTTATTTTACTTATAAAGAATGAATCAAATTTTCCCCCCATAAAGACTAGTCAATGAATTTATGTATCCTTTAAAAGTTTATAAATACCTTTTCAATGAAATTTTATTCATTAATATTTGGGATATTTTGAGAATCTAAATATGTGATTTCAATGTGAAAATTTTATTTTCTTCAAGAAATGTTCCAAGTGATGTTTTCATGTAATTTTTCATTTCTAATGATATGATTTGATGTTACCAAATTTTTACTAGGGATATGATTCAATTGTACCATCCATATTTTTTCATTGGATATTTTAGGATTATGATGAAAACATTTTTATGTAACATATGTCTTTTTCATTGGGTATTCAATGAAAAAATGTTTACAAAGAACATTTATTTTTCATAGGTTATGATATATTGAATTTTTTATGTTCTATTAGAGAAAATGTTTATTATTTTTATTTTGTTATTGGTGGGATAAAAATTATATTCCCTTCCAATTCATTGGGTAAATATAGAAATATCATGAGATAAGAAGGAAATGAATGGGGTGTGAACTCAGTCCAGTAAGGGACTCTATCTAATTGATAGTCTTGGGAGCGAACCATAATTGATATGTTGGAATAAAGAGTTCTCAAAATAACTTATGATACTTTGGATAGTGAACTGTAACTATTAGGGAAATGGTTTTTCTATGATTATGTGTGTGAAAAAAAACATATTTCTCAATCCATTGTTATACCCTCATGGCTCATGATCTATTGTTTCATTATGATTTAAGACATATAAACTAAAAATCCTTTTTATATAACTCAATCTTAAAATCAATGATGTACATGGGAATGGATTTCTGAATTTATTATCATTTTTTCATAGCCTTTTTCTCATGTTATGTTTAACCAGACATTGATATATCCCTTTTTTCCATTTTAAGGCTCCAAACTCACCATTTCTTCTTCTTCCTTTCCACAAATTATTATGAAAGGTTTTATATGTTATATGTATTAGACAGTTTATAGTTTTTATAAATATTATGGGATATGGTGTAGATTAGTTATCGAAAACCGTTTTTATCCTCATTTCCCATGATACTAGACATATACAGTTCTGTTGTGTGGACAGTAATCTATTGTAATGAATATTCATCTATTAAGATGTAATATCTATGTATGAAAAGAATGGGTCAATATAATTGGTATTATATAAAGTATTAGTAAACATTGGTGAATAGAATGAGAAAAATTTAGTAATAACCAGTAAGATATTGCAATGTATAATAGAACATCTCATGTTATATTAAATAATGGATTACAGTTTTCCAAGAAGAACATACATATGTAGATATTGCAATTGGACATGGTTTTTGGAATACATACATGGTGGTGTAATAACCTCAATAATATTTGGATTAGAATATCTCATACACCATTATGGTTCATAGTATGTTTTCCATTACTAGGAACCTAGTTTGACACTATCATGGGACATTATTAGTTTAATTCACAATTTCTATATAAACACTTACGAATGATTTGAATAGATAAGGACCTTATATGACCCAGTTTTATCATAATGTGTCATATAGAGAAAATATGATGTAATTATTTAGACACCCTATATATTTTTTTCATGAGTATATCGTTTCAAACTATGGTTATTTTTCCTCACATTATGATTGATAGTTTTAGTAAATTTTTCGAACTTGAAGGAACTATTTTAATGTTGAATGCTATAGAAAATGCATTGATTATGAGAAACCAAATGGTATGATGATTGGAGGGAATGATATTTTGATTAGGAAAAAAATAATTATCATGTTTTAGGAATAGAAATGTACAACATTACCAACTATCGAACTCACCATGGATTTAAAGGATGGAGTTCCCTATGAGATCAGGTAGTGGATAATTTGTGGTAAAGAAGAATCAATTTCCATAATGTAAAAAATGTTGAAATATACACCTCAGATAACTTATCAACAAAAAAATAAAATTTTTCATTTACTAAAAACAAGGTAACAGAGAAATAAATTGTTTTGAAAAAATGTGGAGTTCAGTAGAGGATAATATATTTGATCCTAGGGATCCATTCATAATTCAACGTGTTTAAAGTGGGAACCAAGGAATTATCCAAGACATTGGAATCGCCATAATTATTTATCCTAAACTAATTAAGGAACCATATCATGTCAATAATTGTAATAATGTACCTTATGAAAATGTTATTAATATAATTTGATATTATTTTGGGAATGCATTTGATTTTTTGATTTATTCCCACGAAAATTTCAATGAAAGGGAAGTAGTGTTTGATATTTTGATCCAAACTATTATCACCTATCTATGTGATAATAAAAATGAACTTATGAGGGAAATAAAATCTGTTATAGGGGTCTTGGATCATTTTCAAAATGGGTTTTTATATCATATGGTTGGAAAGAAACTCAATGTCAATGATATACCTATTTTATGGGATTTGTTTTGACATCCTTCTTGAACAAATCCCTATTCTTCCACCAAATCTTTAAATTATGTTTTTAATAGAACTCAAGTATGGTGTTACACCTATTTAAAATTATCTATTTACGATAGCCCTAATGGAGTTGTAATTAGTATCAGAGAACATATCAAAGAATCTCGAAAAAGGGTTTATAAGGCCATGTGCATCACCTTGGGGTTCGATTTTTTTTTTCTTTATGAAGAAATTTGGATATATCTGAATCAACATTGATTATCAGGAATATATCAAGATCACTAATATGAACATGTACCATCTAACACATATTTAGGATTTGTAAGATCAATATTATTGAGGATGGTAATTCTATAAAATTTTCTTCATTCTTGATATTATTAATTGAGGGTCAATAAGGAGGGTATTCTCAATATATCACTCTATACAAGCTATGCACAATGTGAATTTAAAATGATTCATTTTGGTCCTACTAATACCCGTTCTATCTTCATGGATTTAATGAATGTATTCCTTTTATATTACATTGATCATTTTTTTTCATTATATATGATATTCATATATATTAAACATGAAAGTAAGAGAATAAATATCAATTAAGTATTGTAAAAAAGACCCTACGGATTAATTTCATGATAAATTTTGAACGACTGAACTTTGGTTACATAATTTTCTATTTTTAGATAATATAAACCCAATTGGGGGTATATCGGTAGGTCCAATGAAGAAGGATGTAATTACACATTTAGAAAACTAAACAATATGTATGAGATCCATATTTATCTTAGTTTAGATGTATATTATTGATTATTTTTGTATATTTTTTCATGAATTCATTATCTGCTCACTCGATTTACTCAGAATGGATCAATGCTATTTCAGATAGATGCTTATGAATAAAATTTTTATAACTAAATAGAAATTCAGTTATCACAACTATGCTTACATTATTCTATAATAGATATTGGGTTTTAATCATTATTTTTTCTTGAAATAAGGGAATTGATTCAACCTCAGGAAGAATAATATGGTGATTGATTATATGTCATTGTAATTGAAGGTCTAAGAGAAAAATTATCTATATCATGATTTGGAGTTCTCTATAGTGATTTATAAATAGATAATATCAAGGCATTATCATTATGGATAATTCTTTTAAATTTATACATATTTAAAAAAAATTAAATTTTAAATCATATATTGACTTAAAAAGAGATGAATATGGACCATAAAATATGTTTTTAATTGATTAATGATTATGACTACTCAATACATTATCACACTATGAAAGAAAACAATGTAGTCGATGATTTGAGTAGAATAGATCCTGCTAGACGAAATATGATGATATTTACCAAAAATATAATATTTATACATTTTCAAATGATAGTTGTGGAATTATTATTGGAAGGGGGAAATTTTATCTTTTTAATTGAGAATTCAAACATTTATCCAAGTGAAGAATAAAGAGGTTCAAAAGGAATATGTAGGAAAATAAAAAAAGGTGAAGAAATTTATTGAGTTAAAAATGATAATGAATAAATGATAATTTTCAAGAAAAAAATTACATTTTTCCATTGAGAAAAAACTAAAAAACTGAGCTATTACATGAATCCCATAGTTTAACATTCTTTACTCATCCAATAAGTGTAAATATTAATAAATAAATAAATGTGTATTTCTGGTCGGAAAACATAAATAATTATATTTTAAATTATGTATCTCAGTGTTATTTATATAATAATGTTATAGATGAGAGACATAATTTTAAGGGGATGTCACTAACGTTACCCATACATGAATAGCAATTGTAAAATATCTCTATAGATGTTGTTGTAAGACTCCCCAAAATGTCTCCTGTCCATAATGATATTTGGGTTACATTCGATAATCATAAACTATTATAACAAATCATTTTTGTCAAATAATATTTATCTCTCAATTCTATGGTAATAATATATATTAATTATTTCATATGGTTTCAAGGTGTACCATATTCTATTGTATCTGATTAGGATTTGAGTTTTACCTTGATGTTTTCAAGAAGTATTTTGTAGGCTCTTTATACAATGTTGAGTATCAAATAAACTTATTATCCTCAGATATATGTTTGGTATTAGAATTAAATTAAGATACAATATTAAATAATGAGTCCTTTTTATATGTATTCTAAATTTGGTTGGGATCAAAATTTTACTATATTTGAATTTTCTTATAAAACTGCTTTCATTCGATCATTCATAAAGATCATTATAAATTCCTCTATAGAGAGAAGTATCAAAATCCAAATTGATGTAATGAAGTTATATAATTAATACTATTTAGACCTGAGATATCTGAGTTAATTGATGATAATGATAGTTCCATTCAATATAACATAATGGAATCTCAGAGTTGACAAATAACATATGTTGAAAATTATATATGTGATCATGAATTTGATGTTTTTGGGAATTTATTTCTATGAATTTATCCTTGGAATATAGTTATGAGATTAATAAAATAAGGGAGATATGAGACCAAGGTATAATGGTCATTTTTTATATTCTTGATCAGGTAGGGGTGCTATCTTATCAATTGGCACTCCCACGAAACCCTTTGCAAGTTCACAATGTGTGCCACATATCTCTCCAGAGAATGTGCATATCTGGTCTATGACATATACTAAAATCAAAGTTCATACCACTGAAGAGAGATCTATCTTATGAGGAAATATTTGTGGATATTACATATTTTATAGAGAATATTATATTGAATAATGTCTGTCACCTAGTCAGTGTATTGTGGTGAGACCACAAATTTAAGGTTAGCAATGTGGGATGATGAGGATATGATGAGGCAGAAAAATACTAATTTTTTTAATCAGAGTGATAGAATTAATATTCTATTAAAATACTTTTATGTAATGTGATAGTTATCCCCTAGGAATTATATGACAGGGTATGTATAGTATTAACCAAATTATCAATAACATAAGGTTTACATATCTATAAAATTAATTCATCGGATATCAACTAATTTGAAATCAATATTAACATCATTTGAAAATAATGGAGAGGTTTTCAGAAAAAAGAAATAAATGTATACACCCAATGATTTTTTATCCTAATAAATTAAAACATTTACTATTAGTGAATGATTTTAATGAAATTTATTTATGTTATATTCATTTATATTTTTTGACATTCATCTAATTGGTTTTTTACCCATGGTAGAGGAATAAATCCAATTTTATGCTAAAAACAATGTCTCCAAAAAAATTATTTCCTTCAGTTTCTTTGCCCTTATTATAAAATGACATTTATTCACATATAAAAAATAATTTTAAAATATGTATTCTACATTTTATATAAATAGTTCGAAATTTGGTATAAATTTTAATTTCATTTTTCGTCTGTATGAATAGTAATCTGGGTAATATTTTCCACCTTAGTAAAGGGTATGTTCGGTTAAACATGAATAAAAATAAATTTTAAGGTCACCATATTTCATCTTAATATTTATAGAATGAATGTAAATATAACATAATAACCTTAGGCTAAAATTTTAATTTTTTAAGAAATAGTTTTCAAGGAAAATGACTTATATGTTTTTTAAGTTACAAAAAATACAAAATGTCACTCTCTTACTTTTTTAATATCACTTATGCGTTCATATGGGTACAAAATAAAGTTGTGAAATAATATTAATAGTTATTTTATTATAATTAAATTATTTTATTGATGGAAATTAATTTCAAAATATCAGTATTTATATAATTACCTAAAATTATTATGCAACACCGATATGACATTTAATTAATAAATAGTAAAATAATATAAAGGATTTTTAAAATATAAAAACTGATATAATTTGTGTCATTTATACTGTTCTTTGATTTTAATAGAAGAATATAACATATTAAATTTATGGTAATTTATTATATTCAAATTACGTCATTGTCTTGGTTTCATTAAAAGTAAAATTAAATAAATTGTGATAGAAATTAAATTTTTTTAAAAATAATATAAATAATATTGTATTATATTATTTAAAAATCATAAAAAATTAATAGGTGGTTGAAAATTATTACCTAAAAACACACAATTAATCTATTTATTAGTCATTATTCACCTGAAAAAGTACATTTATATTTTTTTAAGTGTGAAAATTATGTATTCATTTGAAGATATTGGATATCATGGAGGCATTAAATTTTTTAAATTATGTATTAAAACTCTTAATGTTGGACAATGGGATGTTTATCCGATAAGTGAGGATGATATTGGGCATTCTAGGTGTTCGATACATGAAATAAATGTAATTTGATCCATCAAGTGCATGTTGCATGGTTGGCACATGGTTAGTGTAAACCATGAAAAGGATGAATCCAAACTATGTGACCTTGGATAAAGGCATTTCACATGGTTGGTGCACGGTTATTCAAACTATGTGGGATTCCCGGGTAACCATGTGACTTGGACACCTCTTGGGTAGAGGCTTGTGTATGGATTTCAAAACTATGTCGCCAAACCGTGCACCTTATTAAAAAGTGAAAAATTTTCATTTCAGCCTCATGATTCTATGTTCCTCACCCAATAATTACCCCATTTTTCCTCCTAAATTACTAGTTACCAACCAAAATCCCCCATTAATCCCAAGGATAAATCTACCTATATTCTAGGATGTTTGGAGTGTTTTTGGTTGTGGATAGAATCTCTAGGTACGCTAATTTCTCCTACTACGTCATTTTTTTGTATTAAAGATTGGGGATTTGTCCATCTTCTTAAAAATCCCAAAAACCATATTTTTCTAGTGTATCTTAGCTTGTGTCTCAAAATGGTACTTGAATATTGATATATGGAAAAGGATATATGTGCTTTCATCTTTGGAATCGAGGTAGGTGGTGTACAAGTTATGTCATAATGTTTTATTGTCATTTTGTCCATGTGTTGTTGTGATATTGCTTCCCTCTTTATGTGTGTTTAATTAATTAATAATGATTTGGGAAAATGGTTGGAAAAATCATGGATTGGATCAATCATGATCTCCATTGGGTATATTGAGATTCATTAGAATTTTTATGGAAACTTATGCGGCATTCCAATATTCTTGAACATGGGAAATTGTAATGTTAATCATAATGTCCACATGTATTGAAATAGATCACCTAATAAATATGTTGAAATGTTGATTAATAATATAAAGTGGTAGAAATGGTAGATGTGTCTAGTTTTTTGAAATGGAATAAGGTATTAGTGGGAAAAATGTGAAACGAGGTTTAATGGAATAATTTGGATGTGAAAAATGGATTATGAGTTCTAATTTAATTGAAAATATTGGTAATATAAGAAAAATGATGAATTATGTAAAATGGGTTAATATATGATAATTGATGAATATTCTAATGGTTTAATGTATGAAAATAGAAATGGCTATTTCTGTTATTCTATGAAAATAGTAAATGTGTTAATGGAATAAGGCTTCCTGATGATTCATATGTTTGTTTATAGGTGAATTGTAAATGCTATGTGTATTGATTTAAAATTGTTTTTGATGTGGTATATATGTTAAATTGATAAATGAGCATGTGAAAATGGATTGGTGGTGTCTGATGAAGGAATGAGGATCCCCCCATGGGTCGGGATGGACTAATGCCCTAAACCCAACCCTAGAATGCACGAGATAGGGAGTCATGCTAAGGATTTATGCCAAAAATAGTTTCATTGGATGAGACTACATGAACTGAGGATCCAAGGAAACTGTGTTCTGATTATTTATCTAATTTTAATCCCTAGTGAGACATTTAATTTGACCTTTTCCCCTATTCATGAAAATTTTGAAAACATTTTACATTGGGTAAACGATGTAAATGTCTGACATGTGGATCATGTCATGAAAATGAACTTGGTAACGAACAAGTCATTAGTGATAAAAAGGATAGTAAAGTCATTAATGGTTAAAGTAAATATTGTTAACTAATGGCACCTGATATGTATTCCAGTTTAATTTCTAATTTCTTCCATATATGTACGAAGTATCTTTATAGAATGGATATTTAGTATAAATTGTTTTGGGGTCCTACTAAGTTTTACTCACACCATTCTCAGGCTGCCATTGGGTACCTAAAAAGATTTCATGGTCACATTTCCAGACAAGTGTAAAGAACCTATGCTAGGGAGTAGAGTTGGTGTTGGGTTGAACATGTTTTAGGTTATGGTCGTGGAGTCGAGACCCATTTTTGGGATTCATCTATTGGCTGTTCTTTAGGTTTTCATTTACTTTTGACACTATAAACATGAAATGGAATATTTATTATTGTTCAAGGATATAATCTATTTGGGAAATGGTTTGTATTGATTTTTCTGGATTGTTTTTATATTTCTCATTAGTTTCATATGTTTCATTAATTTCATATGTTATCCACTATATATTACTCTAATAATGATGTCATAGTGTCTCCACATGATCCATTAAACACTCAATAGTAGTCGAAAACCTCTAGTGTGTGTGGAGGCATGCTTGATGTCATGTGGTGACCTAGATCATGGAACTAGTTTTGTAGATTCCGGGTTTGAGATGTACAATGTGGTATCAAAGATGGATTTTTCTATTGTATTACAATTTGGGTTGGAAAAAGGGATAGTATGATGTTTTGGGCCATGTAAATGAGATCGTTCCTAGGAGTGGTCATCCCATATATGAGGGAAAACCCAATTTTCCAGGGTGGCAATTGTTGTTCGTAATGTGTGTTGTTTCATTTGAATGATATTTCTCCATTTAGTGAATCACTTATTGTTTGATGTGACTATTTTATTTTATTTTATTATGGCTATAAAGGAATTATATATTCTATCCATGCATTAATATAGTTATCCATGGATATAGGTAGAATTCATCATGATATGAACACAAGGGATGGGTGTGTGGGACATTAAAGTTAAAATGAATTTCACGTCCTTGCAAATTGGAATAAAATGATGTTTAATAATTTTTATGCAAATGGGTAAATTTAAAGAATGTTAGAGAAGATTTTATGAAGTTGTATTTATTGAAGGTTCATAAACAGGTTAATAAGTTGGTTGAATAAAGTTATGAAATGGATAATGTGCCTAAGAATAAATTTTTACATTGTAATTGTGGAAATGATTTTAAAAATGTTCCTAATAAATGATTGGCCATTATATATCTTGTTTACCACATTTTATTCATGATAGATAGTATGAATGGTCTATGGTAGTGATCTAAATGTGAGTAAATCCATTGGGATAGTGTATGTGATATGGGTTGTTTATGTCTAATTGGGGTCTTTATTTTGTACAATTTTTGTTGAATTGTGTTATGTGATTTGGGATGTGTGCTTGTAATTATATGATGATTCCACAACGATGTCATGTATAAGTGGGTGACAAGATGATTTCATTGAGAACTCTTATATAGAGGTGGATAAAGGGAGCCCATTGAATAATTGTAATAGGGAAAAAGATAAGTTCCCTAAGAACTTCTCTAATGTAATGAAGATAATGGAACGTGGACCTGAATAGGTTTTGATTGTTATGTCTATGTAGAATAGGGAGATTCATCTACAACACCCTCTTAATTTTTCTTGAGAGGGTGATATTAATGTAGATGAGTTTTTTATGGAGTCCATCAGGATGATTCTTAATCAAAAAGAGACTCCTCGTATGAAAAGGATGAAGTTGGTGGCATATATATTGACCGGTCAGGAAAATACCTGGTGGGATGTTCTGCTTCATACTCATTAGGTTGATGGTATTCTCTGGAAGGACATCCTAGAATAGTTTCCAGACCACTTCTATATGGAGACATCAAGACAAGAGGAGGATATAGAGATTATGAGGTTGACTATGGGGTCTATGTCTGTAACGGATTATGATGGTCGTTTATATGATTATCAATGTTTTGTTATATATTTTCTGGGTGAAGAGGCAGAAATTGTGAGACATTTCTAGTATGGACACAGACACATTATGTGACTTGTGATTATATTCTACTTAAAAAAAATTTAACGACATGGTGGATCAGGCTCTTTTTTCAAATGGAAATATCAGGGAAGCTTTTAGTGTGGATGTGTAGCACATGTTGGAATAACTAGTTTCTTGGATTCTGATAGAAAGATGATCCATTTCAAGAAATTTCTCCATCCTTGTGTGGGAAAGAGTTTTCAAAAGAAATAACCATCCTCTCAATGTAGTGATCTATTTTCCCACTATCAGTGTAGCTTCCGGGACACCTTCGCAGTCAGTTCCCTCGACCACCGGTTGACTTCCAGTCATGCTTCATTATGGGATATATGTAGAGATTATATAGGAACCCTCAAATGTTGGGCATGGATAAGGGATCGATGTTGTTGTTGAGTCAAGGCATGGTGTCAGTTATCCCATATCAATTAAGAAGTTGTATGTCAATAATTCTTACCAGTAGAGGTGGTGGATGTAGTATTCTAGGATGAGGGAATCCATAACAGAAGGGTAGTTAAACAATGGGGATTAATATTTGATCCTAGGGTATAGATTTAAGTCAGATTTATGTATTTATGTCTACACCTAATGGTGGATAGGATGGACCATCAAATTTTTTTGGTACGATCATTATATCTTCCACGCTCTCTAATTCATTATTCGACACAAGTTCCTCACACTATTTTTTATCTTCTCACTTTGTGGCTATGTTGGGTATAGTAGTGGAATGTATTTGTTTTGTTATTTTTATTGATGCAGCATTAGGGGTACGATCTAAAAATATTAGGCCAGTAATGGGTTTGGGATCGAGGAAAGTGGGTACCAATTTATGTGAGACTTGTTTCTGTTTGATATGCCATGTTTTGATCTGAATTTTTTGATGGAATAGCTTGTTTTGTTCCAAGACCATATTTATTTTTACCATCATAGGGTAACATTCATATATAATTAGAGATACATGTATTTCCAGAGTGGTGAATTTAATGTTTGTACAGGCTGTACATGGCTAGTTTGTCAAAATTTGGTTGAAATTAAATCCCAAGTACCCTTCCTTATGCTTGATTATGTGAGAGTGGAGTATATTTTCGTTATTATAGGGGTGGATCAGTTTCAGGATGCGTTTTATGAGGTCTTCATGGGGTTTCCAATTGAGATATACGAATAGTTCATGTGTGAATTTATTCCTCTAGAAGAACCGATTTCAAATCTTCCATATAGAGTGGTCCTTTCAGAGATCCAAGAATATAAAACCTAGTTGGAGTAATTTGAGAATAATGGGATTATTCACCAGGTTACATCACCATGGGGATTTCCAATGTTGTTTTCCAATAAGGACGACATTTCATTGTAGTTTTGTGTCCAGTATTGGATAATGAATCAGAGGAATGATAATAACATATACAATATTCCTCAAATTGATGAACTCTTTGACAAGATAAGTGGTTATTCATTGTTTTATATTATATATTTGGGTTTGGGGTATCCCAAGATAAGTGTGAGACCTTCTGATATACTACAAACCACCTTTAATAGAAAATAAGGGTTGTTTGAGTTTTCTGTGTTTTCGTTTGGGATAACCATTGCATCAGCTGTGTTTATAGCCCTAAATGACTAAATCATTCACCCTTACCTAGATCAGTTTTTATTTGTTTTTTAAGATGAAATCATGGTGTACTCTAATACTCTTGATGATCATGCCAAACAACATGAAATCATCTTGGTTAAAAAATAGAGTTTTGGATATACTCTATGATCACCATGTGTCATTTCTCGATTAATAGTTTCCATTTCATGGGTCACATTATCATGGAAGAAGTTTTGGTGGTGGTCCCATAGAAAGTGTAGGCAAGTGATTGTTCATAGATTACCAAGAATGTTTAATATTTTCTTTGTTTTATGGGTCTTTCTGGCTATTCCATATGTTTTATCAAATAATTTTACTAGGTTTCAACACAACATTAATTCTTATCCATGAAGGGTATCATGTTTGAATAGACTGGTTCATGTGGGGATACATTCCATGTATTAATTATGTACATAAACACACTGATTCTGATCTTATATCAGCATGGAAACGGGTATAATTTTTTTTGATTCATAAGGCGTTGACCATGGGAAAATATTGATGTGGGAGGATCAGGTTATGGCGTATGGTTTTTTATAATGAAGCCTCATGAAATAAATTACCCTACTCATTATCTTTAGTTACCAATTATAGTGTATGCATTAATTGTTTTTCAAAAACTACTATTTGGAGTGAGGTTTACTGTGTATATCAATCATAACATCCATAAGTTAATCGTATATTAGTGATAATTGAATCTCTGGTAGTGTAAAGGGGTTGAATACATGATGTCATTTGAAATGGATCTATATTACATACATGGAAAGGGAAACATTGTTGTAGATTTCTTGATTCCTAGGACCCAAAATTTGGTGGTTCATGAATCATTTTCAGAGTAATAGATGATGGAGTTGTTTGCTGAGATGCATCTTGAGGTGCATGGTGGACAAGGGAAGATGACCCTTGCATCATTGGATGTTCGTTCCATTCTTATTATATTTATTAGGGAATGTATGTATGAGGATCGTTACTATTTTTCTTTAAGGGAAAGTCTTAATGGTGGGGATTCTCTTTACAACTAGAACATTGGAGTTAATGGGATCATTTATATTTGTGGTTGTGTTATTGTGCCAACGTGTATCCAGGAAGAGTTGATGCATATTTTTTATACAGAGAATTGGGAAGTGCATCAAAGTTTGACAAAAAATGTATCATATTCTTTATAGGATTTGTTAGTGTCTAGGGATAAAAAAGTATGATGTAGGTTTCATGGAACGATACCTTTTTTCAAGTAGGTGAAGTTCTAGATTCATTGGTTGGTTGGTTTGTTGTATCCATTTACAATTCCATAATTGAAATGTGATAACGTGATGATGGATTTCATTTTGATTCATCTGAGGAAGACTTGGACGAATGATGTACTATGGTTTGTTTTGGATCAGTTGACTAAGGTATCCTATTTCATGAAAATTTGAGATAATTTCACCATAGAATAGCTAGGTGAGCTGTATGTTTAAGATATAGCACTGTTTCATGGGTTACCATGGACTATAGTTTCGGATTGTGATCTGTGTTTTAAATTTCACTTCTATTAGGGATTCCAAAGATCACTTGGTACCCATATGATTTTAGTGTGTCCTTTCATCCACAAACAGATGGGAAATCATAGAACACTATTAAATTACATGAAGACATTTTGATGGATTTTGTATGTGATTTTGTTGGATCATGAGAAAATAACATTTCACTTATTGAGTTTACTATTTACAATAGTTATCGTGATATGATTCAGATGGAACCATTTGAGGAGATCTATGGTAAACCATGTAGATATTCATTTTGTTCAATGGAAGCCAGAGAATAATGGTTGGTTGGACAGAGTCTCGTGTATGAGACTTTATAATAGTTTAATTTGATTCGTAAATGTATGAACATGGGTCAATGTTGTAATAATTCACATATATATTGGTTTCATCAGCCTATTGAGTTCATGGTGGGTGATCATGTGTTTCTTCAAGTGTTGTGAAGCTTGGGTCACCATCAAATGTCAATGAAGTGTAAGTTTCCACCCTGGTATGTGGGGCCATTTGAGATGTTGGAGAGGATTGGATCAGTGGAATACTGATTAACTCTTACATAGTGATATAGGTGTATGAATGAATTTTTCAGGTGTCATTTATTTGTTAGAATCACCCAGACCCATATCGTGAGATTGTTTTTGAGGTTACTGAGCTTCAAACTGATGCATCATTTGAGGAGTATCTGGTTTGAGTTGTCGATCATAATGAGAAGGTTTTTTAGGGAATGATTTTGCATTTGGATCGAGTTTTATTGAATTATGAAAATTTTTAGGAAACAACAGGGTAATGTGAGGCATATAAGAGAACCTAGTGACCCATACACTTTTCATTAGAAGCTCAATGATTCTTGGTAGTGTGGACTGTGGACGAATCATTATAATTTGGGGATGATGTATGATATTAGACATTATGGAGGTATTTTTTTAATTTAAATTAAGGATTCAATCTATTAATTTTGGCCAATGTAATGTTTCATAAATGTATGAGGATGTTCGAGAGTGATGTGGGGATTCATAACAATGATGAAATGGAATTAATGTCATTTAGTGCATGTTTCACGGTTGGCAAAAGGTTAGAGTAAACCATGCAAGGTGGAAATCCAAACCATCTGACCGTGGATAGAGGAATTTCGCTTGATTTGTGAATTATTTTTTAAACCATGCAAGATTTCTAGGAAACCATATGACTTGTACCACACATTCATATAGGTTTTCAGAAATTTGGTGCATGGTTTGGATATCTATGTGGCTAAAACATATGCATTATTAAAAAGTGAAAAATTTCCACCCCTCTAGGATTTTAGTGTTCCCCATAAAATTTTATTCCTATTTCTTCCTTCGCCATCACCCGTTTCAATCCAAACTCCACCAATCTTCCTAAGGGTAAATCTCTTTTGATTATAGCATGTTTGGAGGGTTGTTGGATAAAGCTCAATGCCCAGAGAATGTCCAATGCTTCTGCAACTTCCTTTTTCCGGATTTAGGCTTGTGGATCTGTTCTTCGACTTCTGAACCCCAAAAACCATATTTTTCTTTTGGGTCACAGGTTTGAGATTCAAATTGTGAATTATTCCATATTAAAGTCTATTTGTATGGGTTCGTTCATCATCAGATTCGAGGTAGGTGGTTTAGAAGTTATCTTGCATTGTTTTTTTGTCAATTTGTGCATGAGTGGTTGTGATATTGCATCCCTCTGGATTTTATTTTTATGATTTTAGTAATAT
Organism: Viscum album; assembly: GCA_963277665.1. Classification (NCBI taxonomy): domain Eukaryota; kingdom Viridiplantae; phylum Streptophyta; class Magnoliopsida; order Santalales; family Viscaceae; genus Viscum; species Viscum album. The sequence goes on along the minus strand of OY728166.1, from coordinate 803,789,804 downwards.
TTGGTAAAATGTTTGATCAGATGATTAATTGAATCTCTCATGATCCCTATGGGATCAATGTATATTTTATAGACCATTTAGGGTCACCTATGGTGTGTTCTAATATTCCCAGACATGAAAAATGGTAATATTAATCCTTATATAAAATTTTATTGAATTAGAGACCCTGATAAATGTATTTACATGTTTTTTATAATTATAAGGATCCACAAATGGTATTTATGTCTCGTTTTTTGGAAATGGAAAAAGGGATTGTTGGAAAAAATGTGAAAAGGGGTTAAATGGAATAATGGGAATGTCCTAAATGACTCATGGTTTGTAATTGAATAGAGAAAATGGGATAATGAAAGTAAATTGATGACTTATGTGAAATGGGATAATGTATGGGAATTGATGAATGTACTAAATGGGTTATGGTTTGAAAAGGAAAATGGATAAATGCGTTATTCTATGTAAATATAAAAATGTGACAATGGGTTAAGGATCTATGATGATTCATATATTAATTGAAAGTTGAATATTAAATGTCCTGTGTATTATTGTAATGGGTTTTTTATAATTTATATTTGGTAAATTGATAAATTATCACACAAAAATGGCTTGGTCAAATTGGATAATGGATAGTGGATCTGCCCAATTGTCGGTTTGGAATAAGGATATATACCCCACACTAGAATTCATTGGTTAGTGAGTCCAATTGAGGCTCTAGGCCCCTAACAGTTTCATTGTACGAGACTAATGGGAAAAGGGATACTAGGTAAGGGTGTTATGATTATTTATGTAATGTTCATCCCAATTAAGATATGGATTTTATTCATTCCATTGTGAATTTTTATTTTAAAAACAATGTCCATTGTGTAAATGATGTAAATTCCTAACACATGGAACATGTGTGGAAAATGAATCTTGTAGCCAAGAAAGTGTAAGTGATAAAAAGGGGAAAAATGAAGGAAATGGTTAGTGTTATAATTTATATCTAATGAACCCCATGTTGAATATTGGGTGACCTTGTCATTTATTTCATACATTTATTCAATATCATAATAGAATATATATTTTGTAGGCAGCGTTGGTAGTGGCCTACAATGTTATACTCAATCAATTATTGGTCTTCCATTGGGTACCTGATAATATTTCATGGATGTAGATTCACATAAGTGTAAAGTCCATCTATAGGAGAGTTGTATTGGGCATGGGTTGTTCATGGTTTAGGATCTGGTATGGGAGTCATGACCCATTTTTGGGATTTATTTTTTGATCATTCTTTGGGTTTCCTTTTACTTTTGGCTCTATTATCATGAAATGAAATATTTTTTTGTGTTTTTTATTGTACAATATTTTGGAAATGGGTGTTAATACGTGTTTATGGATTATTTCTATTTGTTTCATTTATTTCATATGTTATCTGTTGTGTATTAGTCTTGTATAGAGGGTATAGTATCACCACTTGATCTATTAGAACCTATCTAATGGTGTAAAACCTCTTGTGTATGGGGAGGAATTATTGCGGTAAATTGGATACCCAGCTCGGGTAACCTATTTAGTGGCTCTAAGGCCAAGACGTTACAATCTCTGTTTATGGTAAAAATTATAAAAATATTATATTAAACCAAAGGATAAGGCATAAAAAACCACATACACCTATCCATATATTATTTGTTTGCTGTATTTATATGTTAGACTATCTATACATTGAATCATAAGACTTTTGGAATCATTTTTTATGAGAATTACCTTATTATATTATTTCTACTAGTAAATTCCATTCATGTCCCCAACCCCCCCATAAAAGGGATATCATCACCTCTCGTAGTTACACTTCATTAAGCCTTATATATTGACAAAATCAAACCAAATATTCCTCTCAACATTATTATTCATATTTTAGGGGTACAAATTCTCAAAAAATAACGACCCTAGTATCCATAAGAGGACAACAAAATGAGTTCATTAAAAAAATATGTAACCTCTTTAACTAATAACTTCATCCTTTTATTATTATATACCTCACATAAATATGTTTTATTTTTAATAAAATAATAGCTTAATTATTTTCAATATACATAATAGTTTTTATAATTACTAATGAAGCACGGTTCTCCCACTTTCCCACCAAATTGAAAGTGAATGTATCACTTCTATGTGCATTCCACTAACCGTCTCCACGTAGAGCTAAAATTCATGTTTCATCACCATATTTTAGTGATGGATATTATTATTAGTTTTAAATTTATATATTATATTTATAAATATATTTTTGGTATTATTATTCCAAATCTATATTATTTTAATATAACCCTTTTGAAATCAACAGTGTTGGTCATGCGTATGTGTGTACTGCCACCACCACAAAACGATGTGATTCATTTTTTATATCTTATTAAAGTAGATGGTTATAAGGTGGTTTTTCAAAATATATTGAGTAATATTTTATAATAAGTAATTATAAAATATTAATTATTTTCTTCTAATATTTTATTCCATATATCAAAATGTGAAAACAACATTCATGGGAACATATACCATATTGTCTCTATGAATAGATTAATTCATTTTTCCATCTCTTACTTTCTTGGATGAATAAAAAAAATATATAGTTAATATATATTATATTTATATCATGATTTAAATTTTTTATATTATGATAATATGACCAATTTTTGATGACATGAAATACCACACCGATGTTTTTATGAAGAATGTACAAAAAACACCATAATACAATAATTTTAATATGGAATTATACAAAATTCTGTAATTAATTGTCATAAAAAGATCAAATAATATATTATATGTAGGTAAATTATTATTTTTTAGAATTATGTAAAATTTAAATTCATTATAAAATTTTATAGATAACATCCAAAAAATGTGGAACTCGAGGTTTGTTTTTTGTGTTACAATCGCATTGTTTACAAGGATTATTTATGATTATGTTTCCAACGATAATGTTTTATTATCTAAATCTCAATAATCTTAAAAAATATTATATCCAATTTTTTTGGATAATACATTTTTTCCTTTCATTTTACTCCCTTTAGGTACTCAACAGACCAAAAGAATGTTTTTAAGGAAAAATAACTTCATTTTTATAATAGGTAAAAAATCTTTTTTATTCCATATCATTTTTTTCAAAACAATATGTAACAAAGTTTTTTGAAATTACAATATTATTATTTAAATTCATTATAATATGTTATTTAGTTTTTAATGCTTTAAAATATTATTCTTTCCATTTTTCAAATGAGTTATTTTTTATTTTTTTATAAAAAATAATGGAAAGAATTTTTTCTTTTGACCTAAAATACAAGAATATAATTTAAATCCATCATAACTGCTAAATTAATTGAATATTACAAAAAAATATTCGATGTTTCAAATCAAATAACATTTTATCTTAGATATTTGGAATTATTTTAAATTTTAAATATGTTATGTTAAATTAAATAGTATATTTTTAGTGAAAAATGATTCATGTGATGTTTCAAAGGAATATTTCATCTATGATGAAATCCTTTGATGCAAGAAAAATTTTATAAGGTATATGATCTAATGATTCCATCCATATTATTTCTCCATTTGGTTTATGATTTTTATGACAAGACGTTTATGAATAAATTTTCCTTTTCACAGTTTATTCCATGACAAAATGATTATAAAACCCATTCCCTTTTAAGGGTTCATGATATTATGCATATTTTTTTATCTTGTGACACAACTATATATTATTTAAATTTTTTGATGAGTGGGACTAGAATTACATATTTCTTTATATCATTTGGTATAGTGGTATTTCTTATTAGATAATTAATTATTGAATGTTGAGTTAACCTAGTTTATTATGGGACTCTATCCACTATGATAGTCATCAGAGTGAACCATGACTAATATGATAGAATAGGGAGTAAAAAAATCAAATATGATATCATTGTAAATGATCATTTACTACTAATGATATCAATTTACATAGATATGGGTATTCCATGATCTTATGTCCTCTACTAGTGTTATGTTCTCAGTGATTGTTTTCATTGAATACTTTATGATTCATGTATTATGAACTACCAAGACTTACTCCATGATTTGATATATTTACCTATGATATGTAGGTTATGGTTTTCAAATGTTATTCTCATCTTATCACACTCTTATTATTATATTATGTTTATGTGATCATTAGTATCTAACTTTTTACCCGTACCGAGCATTAAATATAATCTTGTCATATACATCGATTCATCATTTTATAAAGAAAGGTTTTACATAGGATATATCTAAGAATTATGATATTTATGAAGAACATATTGGGAGTTATTGTATATCTCTTTTGAAAAATTATTTATGTATCCATTTTTCCAATGATACCGGACCTATATTAATCTATCGAGGACCATAATGTTATGAACTAAATAATTATCTATCAATATGTAATACCTATATATATGAAATGTATGGGTCTATATACTCAAAATAAAATATCCACTCAAATAAAAAAATTAAAATTATACATTTTTCATTACTATGATTCATTACAATCATGTTTGAACTCACCATTATTTAAACCATTCATTTCACAAAGAACGATCCTTATATAATATAATAAGTGTAACCTAATTTTATGTCAATATTTAAATACAACATTATCAGTACATAAAATAAATTCATATTCTAAATAATTAATAATAAACACATTACAAGCTCAAGAATAATATATTAAAAAACATCATTATTACAACAATAGAGTTTTAAAATTTATAAATGATTTTATTTCCAAACATCACAAGGATTAACATTTTAAAAAACATTATTTTATTCCTAAAATGCTTTATCAATTTTGAATATAACATGATCAATAATTTAAATAGTTTTTATCCTGAAATGGTTACCAAAAATATTGATTATAATATCCAAAAAAATTAAACCAATCAATGTCTAGCAATTTAATAAATTTATAATGCATTAAAGTAAAATAATATGGGAATAAGGAAGGAAATTTAAATTTTTATTTTCAATAACTTAAAAAATCCATCATAAAATGCTTAAAATATAGCTAGAAAGTGAGATATATTTATTAATTATGAAAAAAATTAAATTTTTAATCATTATCACTATTCTCATTTTTCAAAATAATAAAAAATACACTATGATTCCATATAAGATATTAATTCAAAACCCATGAATTAAAATGACCTGATACTAAAAAACTATTGTCATGTCTAAAAAAGATATGGAATTTCTTTCATATGATGGATTTAAATTTTAATTAGATAATAAAAATAAATTCTTGTCATTTTCTAGATATTCCAATAAATAAATAACAAAATTAATATTTTATAATAATTCACCACACATTTTCATGATACATCAGGAATTGAAGAAATGTAAGGAATATCAAATTTCATGGAAATCCTAATTCTTAAAAGAAAAGTTTCATAAATATAATTTTATAATGGATATATGAAATTTTCTTAAGGTATCATATTTTGTTATTCTTTTAAATTTTTTGAAATTTCGATAAAAATATATAACAACCATGGATCAATAAAAAAGTCATATGATTTGAAACATAGGACAAAAAGATTCACATTGTAAAATAAGAAAGTATAATTGATTTTTTAAAGGGCATGCATTAATATAAAATGTAAAACCCATTCAATTTAAAAATTCTCAAAACATTACTAATTAAAAATATAATATTTCTCTGTTAATTCATGTTTTTAGACAAATTCCATAAAAAATCATTGTTTATCTAATTACATTCATTTTTAATTACTGAAACCAAATAATTTTATTATATGTGTAAAAATATTTATGGTTGTACCTCACCAAGGTCATTGACATGAAAAGAAGAACAACATATATTTAAATTCAATAATCTCAATGTCATTTCATTAGTTAATGAGGGCCCTAAAATCCCATGTTCTCTGTGATTTCCTCACTCCATATCACACACCTAACTCGGTTGACATTATTTCCCAAATAAGCTATAAAATCCAAAAAAACATTCTAACCCAAATATACATCATATATCTCAACATAACCCTTTTATATAACTATTTCATGATCCCCTCAATGAAAAGGTACTCATCACGTTTTTTACATGAAATGGGAGTGATAATGATTCCAAATATCCCTCTCAAGAAGGCCTCATGTTGGACACTCGAACTAAGGGTATAATAAATGTCACATGTATGGGTGGAATAACATTGAATAGAAAAATTAGTATTGGGAAATATGGTATAATCCACTAAACATTAGTATAATGTATTTTAATAATAAATCCATCGTTTCCCATAATTAATGTACGATATTAAGAATATAAATTGAAAATTCTATGTGAAACCAAAAGAAAAGTCATGTGATAGAAACTCAAGAACAACTTCAATATCTAATATATTATTGTTTATATCAGTAATTAAATTCATCCATGAATGATGAAAATTGTTTATCTATATGTAGGGTGATAATACCATGTATAATTATTAGGATCATAGTAAAGACTATCATGAAAATTTAAGAAGTGTATAATTCCAAAGTGAACAAACAACAGAACCAACATACACCTCAAAAGGTTAAATTACCAGTCTCATATTCACCATGTAATTATCACAAAATAATATATCCAAGTATAGTGATATTATAAGAATCAAATCAATCATATGGTATCCCACACAGATTCCCCACTTATTTTTCACTCCCATGCCCCAACGTTGTATGTCATGGAACTCTAATCCATTTTGTATTGTCTTTATAGGATATAACTAAGAAAATTAATAAAAATATGAATCCCACATGAAAAATTATGTAACATTAAACCAAAATACCTCTAGTAAATTGTATCATTCCATGAACCCCATAAGAAATTTTCAATCTCATCCACATCCAATCAAAACCATTTACAAAACCAAGTTAATATAGTATTATGAACATGAAAAAAACCATCCTTCTTCCATCCTCCAATAATGAAAACCCCTACTAAGAACCACCTCATAAATCTAATTATTCATAACCTCTAGGGTTATTTAAACTTCTTTACATTACTTCCATTTTATATGAAACTCATAGGGAAGAGATATTAGAAAAGAGGTGAAGCTATCCAAAACCTTTTCTCCATCTAAATGTTATAGGAAATAGCTTCCCAATCCTTGTATCAGTGTAAAATGATGACTTGAATGTGGTTTCTATAGAAATTACATGGAAAATAAAATACACATGATATTTATACACATTTCAAAACAATAAGTTCACACAACTAAAAATACCAAAAATATCTATATCACCGCTATTGGTTGTCAACATATCATCCAGAACTAATACCTGAAATCACAAAATTTGCACAAGAAATCCACAAAACACAACTTCCAAAAACATTTCACCATCACTAGAATAATTCATTTTTCAATACCTCCCATTTTCTAATCCATTAAATTTCATATTAACATAAGTCATTCATTTTCCTTTCAATTAATTTATAAGAAAAATCCATAATAAAATTCATTATCCTCAAGAAACCAAATAAATTAAAAACCATTTTCAAATTTAATTATAAAATTTAAATATTCCAATTAATCATTAAAATCTTATTTAACGTTAATTAATAATCATATCTAAACCAACATTCATCACAACACAACATATTCAAATCAATCACTATAACCAAACCACCTCACTAAAAAATGAACACATTAAAACCAACACACATCACTCATATGAATATACAACAACACACATAAACAACCACATCCACCAATATAATAAACAAGGAATTTCAGAGATAGATATTTTATCTTTTGGAGTGAACATTCAATACATTTGATAGAAATTGACCTAATAATTTTAATTATAATGTTTCATTGGAACCATGAAAACATAAACAATTGGTTCATTAGAGTTCTACATCAATTCCCACTAATTTACTCATAAACATCACACTATTATACATATCCCATGTAATAACTATCATCATATCCTAGGGTAAAGGATAATAAGAAATGATGACTTCATACACTTAGTCTGAGAAAACAATAGAAATACATAAACATAACATGATCATATGGGTATGAGAAGATGGGCACAATATATAGAAACCATACATTCTATATCTAAGATCAAAAAATTTAATAGTAGAATTAATATTTTAATTTCATAAGACATGAATTATAAGTAAATAAAATAACATGATACATGATAGCATAACATTGAAATAATACATAATTTTTTCATAAATATAATAATAAAAAATCATTTTCAATGAATTCAGGGATCATTGATCAGGTTATCATAGGGGAACAGATTCACTCCCAAACCCATCATAGTAGTCTATATTTACTCCCAAGAAAATCAATGCAAACAATGTCCCCTACTGAACAAGGTTCACTCCCATTTCTATTCATCTTTATCTCAAGTAATTTCAATCATTAAAAAATTCATTATATGGAGATATAGGTCCCAACAATTTTAATAATTAAATAATTAAAATTTATTCCACCAGATCATAAAACATTCATTCTATCAAAAACCATGAAAGTAAATTTCTTTCATAATATTTACATCACAACATAACCCATGTAGAATATTGGGATTCAAATAAATATCATCATAGCATAACCTATAAAAATGAAATGGGTTTTAGTAATATTTATTTATCATAAAAATAAGACATTAAGATAATGAGTAAATATGGTAAAACTACTTCATATCTCTAATAAAACCTAAGAGTAAATACTTTTTTATGAATAGAAATTAAATTTAAAATCATCAAATCATTATAGTGGATAATGAATTTTTCATTTTGAAATCACTTAATAAAATATATAAACATGAAATAAATTAAATAAACAATTTTCCTTCAATAAATTATTAGAGACATGTAATTCAATCTTATAAATGTTAATGTTCATGGTGGTGGAAAATTTCATTCCTATAGTACACTTCAAAATAAGAATTACATTCACATTTTTGGTATAAGTTAAAATCACCATGTTTAGATATTGAAAACAAGATTCCCTTTAAACAATTTTGTGAAAATATAAACAAGGTAATATATTTTTAAAACAAATATTAAGATATTTTTAAAATAATAATTATAATATATTTTCTTAAAATAATAATATAGGAGAAAATTCATTGTTGTTGGATGAGATAAATGAAATATGTTTTTCATTAAAAGACATATATTTAATGTCTTGAATACTTAAAAAGAGTAAAATAAAATGAAAACATGTATTTTAATGAATTAATTAGAGGTGAATAAAATAAATCAGTTTCTTTAGATATATATTATAATGATTCATCATTGGAAACATAATCATAAACAGTACTAAAAATGATGATATTGTAACATAAAATCTTCACCACTATGGTGTCATTTGAATCAAAAACACCAGTAAAGATAAAAATTAAATGAAAATTTAAAGAGCACTTGAAAAATGATAGTCATTATATTATGTTTCATATGAATATATATATAGCTTTTAAAATAAGATATATGTATACTATATCATATGTTCTATAGAAGGCGATTTGAGACAAAAAAATCATACCATAAGTCTCTAATTGCTATTTACACATTAGAGGCTTATATATAGTAAATATATGATTATTATAAATATGTTAATGAAATATTCTCATATTTATCATTACATATGATATATACTAATGAATTTTTAAAAATCTTTTATTAAAAATTCTTTCTTAAAATCATGTTTTGTGTAATAACTATATTTTTTACAATGTAGGTTTTATTTTGGTATTTTTGGTCATTTTACAGTGATATTGGTCCCATAATCAATATAATTTCAAAAATGATATAAATATCATATATTTACATTACATATTTACTCATAATAATATAAAACGTGTATATATATATATATATAATTAAATACACATTTCATGGAGATGGTTGCTCATACGTATACATGAACACCGTCTCAATTTTTTAAGGGACAGAACAATAGAAAATTAAATAATAATTAAAATTTATGTAATAAATTAAATATCATATATATCATATATATTTTTTAAATTTATCTTTATTAGTATCCTTGTAATGAATTATTGAAAAATGAAACACATCGGTTCAATAGGTTATAATATCCCATACACGTGAGATTTGTTATCGTGTCCCTGAGGAACATTAATGTAAGATGGAATATGTGATATCATTATTACATAAGAATAATAATATCATAATTATAATATATATTTTAGAAAATAATTCCATCATTATAATACTTCTTAAGTGGTGGTGATGGAAATGGAATTTCATAATCTCATAATGATGTTGTCCGCCGAACACATGGTTGGTAGTTTCATTTTCTTTTTGTGGGAAGATGATAAAGATGTTCCTAATTAAATTAATATAAAAACATATTAGTACATGGAATAAAATTACGATATTATATTACCATGGTTTAATGAAATTTTAATGAGTTGGAGGAATAAATAAAACAAAACAACAAGTTTAATAATTTTACATATTTATCAGAGACTCTCGTTAGGTTTATACATAAAGCCATAGTAGGAGGGTTTCATAATAAAAATAAGTACTGTATGAATCTATGAGATATTTAAAAATTTAATTTGGTCGTCATTCACTAAAAAATAATTTTTCGGATGTGTGACTAGGAGAGGAGAGTTGGTGCCCTTTTATAACCGGTGTAGAGGACAAACATGGATATTTTTAAAAAATAGAGTGTAACCACATTTTCCACAATCCAAAATGATCCCAAATGGGTAATTATAAAACATTTGAGATTATAGGGTAAATTTATTTCCATCAATTTTTTGAAAGGATTCTATTTCATTAACCCCTTATGTTTTTTGTTAAACCAATGTTAAACCTGTTTTATCTGTAACTATGATAATTAATTTTCACTATTTTTAATACATATTATGGTAAAAAAAATTATTTCATATTTTTATACTTTATTATTTAATATAATAAAAATATGGAATAAAATTATACAAATTCTATTAAATTATGTTTATTAACTTAATTTAATTTCAATCTCATAGATGTGATTAAAAATTGGTTTTCAAAATAGAAATGTTTCTAAGTTCTACTAATATTTATATGCAAATTCAATAAGAAATTGATTCCAAAAAACTATATTAGGTTCATTAATATATAATTGAACTAATTTTACTTCTAAATCCATTTTATGTAAAAATTTATCGTTATAGATTCTTTAAAATAGAATAGTATTTTCAATAAAAACTATTATTTTACACTTTTCATTGAAAATTTAATCTTTTCGAAATTATTCCAAAAAATCACCCTATGAAAATGTTGAACTACTGATTCCAATATGAATTTCAATATGTATTATAATTTTTTATATTTTTTAAAAATTAATTATAATTTTTTAACAGAAAATAATAAATTTATCTTTTGATAAAATATTATTTTTGAAACAGATAAAGACATCACCAAAAAATAAGTATTTTTTCCAAATATTTTATTTATAAAAAAAATTATACACAATAATTGAAATTTTTTATTCCTATTATTACTACTGCGTTAAATGGCTATGTCATAATTTATATGTTAAATAATAATATTAATAGTATATTGCAGAACTTCAGAACTCAATGTTGTGTGTAGAGAAATATTTAAAAGAGAAAAAGTAATCAAAAAACACTAAAAATAGAATTTTGACATATTCTACCCCCATTAAATTGAATTTCTACCCCAAAAATTGTCACACTGATACTAAACAACAAGGATTTATTGACGTGATTGCATTCTCATCTTCCCACATAGAGTCCTAAAGCTAGTGGTTTTAACTCAAAATTTTGACCAGGTGAGTGGTTTTATATCATAGAATATACTCTCTACAATCTGGAATTTCCAATTATAGTTACTCATAAGAAACATCACAAACTAGTGGTATGGCCAATGTGTTTAGTACATGTGAAGGGTATGGTATGGACATCCCTGGGATAAATATATAAGATATATCATGGACTTGAGAGAGGTATTCTAGAAATTACCACAGATATGCGACTGTTCTAATACAATCAAAAATTTAAAAGGTAAGGATATCCATGGAGCTTTGTCTTCCATTCTATCAAAATATCATTAAATTATTTCGTGGAGAAATATTTCATATGTCATTTTCACCAACATTAAATTCCAAATCATGTTGATGATTTTCATCATAAATTTTAGATTCCTTGTTCATCCATTATGTATTGTTGAATGGATCTAACCTTATCTTGCATTTAATCAACTATCTGACATCTCTATGTGTAATGGACCAGACCTCTCCAGCCCATTAAATTGCTGAAATTTGGTGTCTGAGGTATTCTGGGATGCTAATGTGCCTTATCCCCGGCACCTTTAATATTTTCCAGTTCTTTGAATAATGTTTCATGTTTTGTGAGTAGTTTCACCAGTGAGACCGATGTGAAGAGTGCCATCAGTGAGACCGATGTGAATAGTGTCATATGTGAGACTGATATGAATAGTTGCATCGGTGAGACTGTTGTAAATAGTTTCATCAGTGAGTCCGATGTGAAAAGTGGTATCGGTGAGACTGATGCGAACAGTGCCATTGGTGATTCCGATTGGAAAGGTTTCATCGGTGATATCAATGTGAATAGATTCATTGGTGAGACCGATGTGAACAGTGAAATCAGTGAGACATATGTGAGCCATGGAATTGGTGAGACGGATGTGAATAGTGGCATCGGTGAGACCGATGTGAAGAGTTTGATCAGTGAGACTGATGTGAACAGTGACATCAGTGAGACCGATGTGAACAGTGCCATCAGTGAGACCGAAGTGAAAAGGTCCATTGATGAGATAGATGTAAAAAGTATTATTAGAGATACTGATGTGAACAGTTCCATCAGTGATTCGGTTTGTGGATAGTGGCATTGGTATTGGTGATTCATTCATGGAAAAGTGTTTCTAGCATCTGTAGGTGTACATTGTTTCCAACATCATATTGTTTTCCCCTTTGACTTTTTCATTAACTAAAAATGCATTCAAGGACTTGTTTAAAAGGATATAAATCTCATAACACCTATATTAATTTTAATAAGGTTCGGGAAGCCTTGACTTCGTGAAACCACATGGTTTAATGTAATCCTATATTAATGGAAAATCTAGCATATCTTAAACTATTGCTTCATAAATCATCTAAAGGGATGAGATATCTTCATCCCTGGTTCAACCTTCTTGTTCCCTGGTTAAAGAGGATAGAACATTTCCTTATTCCCTTACGATCTATGTGTTCAAACCTTAATACTTGGATCATTTCCCATTGATGTTTCTTCCTGCTGCTTTTGGACCCCCCCCCCAATTTTGGTGCAAGCAGCAAGTGTTGATCTGTCATCGATAGAAGGTATGATCTACCTCTGTTATTGAGTTTTCTTTGATCCTTTTTCACCTGTTTTATCCTTTTCATGTTATGGTATGCGATCTCCATGCCTCTATTGGATTTTTCTTTGGTGTGTTTTAATGCAGTCGTGCTGCATCATCCTCGGGGGGGGGGGGGGATGTAGTTTCCATGGGGGAGGAAATAATAATATGTATTGTGGATCGTTCTCATATAAATAATATCAATAACATTTTTAGACAGTGTATTTGTTTCTTCTCAATTATTTTTGGTGGATTCATAGAGTAAGGATTATTTTTCCACTATACCATAATATAATTGGTAGAATAAATATTTAAAATAGATAAATCAATTCATATCAATCGTATGTTATTGCCATTTGTTTTGAAAGATAGTGTTATTTATATTCTTTACTTATTTATAATATTTTTGTTGACTGAAGTTGGAAAATAATGTGAACTAAGATTAATCTTAATTATTTTTCAATGATAAAGAGTCATGTTAATTAATATGGTTATTGTTTTTTTGTAATTTTATGTTAATCAAACTAATGCAGAAATCATTGTTAATTATTTTTGACAGCTTACTATTTAGGTTTATTGTAGTTTGAACTTATAAATAAATAATCAGTTAACTATAGATGGATTAAATAACTGGGTAATTGATAAAAATATGATTCATGGTACGGTTCCGAGTTACCATCTTTTCTTGTAAGGCCGAGTGCCTTGTGATTTGGAGCCATGAGAGATCAATATATTTGAAGGATTGATTCCCAGTTTAAGGGCAAAGAGAACAGTTGATATGATGTTTTTTCTTTCTTCTTGTGTTTTGATGTGATCCTAGATGGATATTATGATATGTGGGGGTAGGTATCCCTATTGTATTTGTCTGTAGTTGACAGCCAGAGTGTTGAGATGCATCAGTTTATATATGTGGGTGTCAGAGAGGGCACCCAAGATGATGAAACATTTTGGATGTAAATGTTTCGATATTTGATGAATATTGTTAGTTCTTTATCTTCTTTACTTTCCCCACTACTCAATGTAGATGTCCTTGCTTACCCAATTTCCAAAAGGGGATAATATGCATGGGGGTTTTGACGTTGTTTTCGTGATTATCTTATCGATGTATAATGGGTCTACACTACTACTATAGGTGGAAAAACATGACGGGTATTTCATATACTCATCAAATTGGTCCCCCTTGTGTTTCATAGAATTGTAATTTTTTTCTACAATGCCTGCGAATATGGGAATGTGACAATGATGTTAATAAATTATTAAATTAATGATGACTAACCCATGGGGTTGGAGTTTGTTGGGACACCATGTTGAGGTTACAATTTAATGGAAATGTGGACTTTGGTGTGATGCTAACGAAATATAATATAGAATTGTTAATGGTTAATTAATATTTAATGAATTAATTAATGTAAAGTGAAACTGATAAAAGGGGAATGAAGTAATGTAATAAATCAATTTAAACTGTTGTGTGATTATAGGATACCTAGTATTAGCAGTGGTAGGTGGTAGTCCAAGAGATGTTAGCTGTAGTTTAGTCAAATAATTGGTTATTACAATAGTATGGTTCTAAGATATCATATAATGTGTAGTTTTTTTGTTTTTATATGCTATTCCACCGCGTATGTTAGGGAAACTAACACCCCAGGGATTCTGAGCCCTAGGGGGTGTTTTCCCCAACATTCCATTGGGAAGATGGATGGCTGACTACCCCCTTTGGCCCTGTACTCTTCTCTTGGTAGTAGCCTGAGCTTGTAGGAACCGTGATTAGTTTTCCCCATATATGTGTGTAGAGGGATATAATGGATTTTGGATTTTCAAACAAATATATTCTAGATATAGTTTCCTAAAAACTATTATAGGTTTAACATGTCTACGTTGTGATGTATTGAGGATCCATACACAGTGTGTGGGTTGTAATGACTTTAGGTATAATACTGGAATTATGATACACGTTATGTGAGTGGTGGTGGATCCTAGAAACTACCAAGTTAATTTGGTTTCTTGGATGTGGTGATTGTTCTACACGTGGTTCAGGTTGTGGTGCTTCACCCAGGTGCTTTTAGGAATGCCATTTTGGATAGAGATGGCTTAGGATGTGCGACGTTGAGGGAAAGTGGAAAACTAGTGGGGAATATTTATAAGGTAACCCTTGATATTATTTATTAAATTAAATAATTTCTATATGATACTTGGTGATAGTATGCATGTCGAGGCTTTGAACTTAGTATACCTATTTAGGTGACCTGTTAGTTTCACATGTTGTTCACTATGCATTATCATGCTTTCATTACTTTTTCGCGAGAGGATCAGGGGAGGATCCTACAGAGTATACAATTACACTCAATATACATATATTTAAACTATTTTCTAGTCACTTGGTATAGTTTGGAGATCAGCCTGGTTATTACTAGCTCGAGGATTCATGAGTTGATTGGGATTCATGTTTACAGTCATTTTTACTTACTTTTGGTAGTCATTGTTTTCCCTTTCTTTTGTCGTAGTTATTGAATGACATTACTTATGTGTTCTTGATTTTTATTTTATATTACAGTATGAGTGGGTGTTCATTGTTGTCTATTGTATCTTTCTCTCTAAATTTTTCTTGTCTTCTCTTTGAAGGTAATGCCTCCCATTTCTGTGCATACTATAACCTAAGTGCTAGTCGCCAACCTGGGGCCTACTAGAGGCGAGACTCAAGAGATCACAATCTACCTTCTCATGTATATAGACAATATGGGATACACGTTGTGGGTAGGTGGTAATGAAAGAGTGGTATCATAGGTCTGGTATAGGGATATGACAAAGATTGTTGTTCGGAACATGTGAGGATGGATGGGTTGGTAGGGAAATATTGTCATTCATGCTTATAAAATGATATAAACTCTAGAGACCAGCTGAGACATAGATGTTTAGGCCCCTAAATTATACAATTAAAAAATATTTAAGATTATAGTGGCTACTAAACAATGTGATACTATTTTTAGGGTAAAGACCTTGGAAAGGATCCTACATCATTCATCTTTGTGCCTATGTTTGAATGGGTTTAACTTGGTATAGGTTAACGAAAAATGAATAAAATAAAACAATTAATTAATTAATGTTTAGTATTACATATTGAAGGTTTAAGAGCTCTAACTATTTATTATTTTTGGGGTATGACTCTAGGTCAACATCCTCTTCATGTTCGCACAGAAGATGTCTAGCATGATGTGCCAGCAGATCACCACATGGTGGAGGTTGATGATAATGAAACATGGAAGAAAAAACTCCAAGTGTTTTAGTGCCAAAGTATATAGAATTATGAGGGATCAATTTTAGATGCAGTCATAGAAAAATTATTAGAGGAGGTTGAGATACCCTTCAGTTTGATCTATGCTCATAAAGAGCACTGGGTGTCACTGTTTGTGATGATGATGTGTTGGACTATGAGGTAGTGTTGGTTCTTTTACCTTGGTGATCATGAGGAATCAATGATCTCGTGGGAGGAGTTCCAAGAAAATTTCAGAGTCGATTTTCTTTCTTCTACTGTGAAGGATTCCAGTCTCCAAGAGATACATACACTTTGATAAGGGAGCTCTAGGTTTCAAGAGTATGGAATCCATTTTAGAAACCATTTACCATTTACTTTGTGCCTATTTCATGATGAGGAGGCCATAACGTGGCATTTAGAGGAGGCTTTGTATCCAAGGATCTAGATCATGTTCAGACTTTTTATTCTAAAGACATATCTTGAGGTACTGGCGAGGGTAGAGGTCATTGAGAGGACATTTTCCAGAACTAGACCGTCACTAGAGGGGATACATCATGATTTCTGAAGAGTCATATTTATGGTCTGGGGTTATTAGTTTTTAGGGCAGAAGAGTTTCTGTTCAGTCAGTGGTAGGTCCCAACACTCAACATATATTTTCTCTAGGGGTGGTGGCTCCCAGGCATATTCCAAGGGATAAGGAACTTTTATTTCTTATGGAGGATATCTTCATAACCAGTGACAATGCCTGGCCTTTCAGATCTGTCATCATGCACCATGTGTTCCACTATAGGTTCCTCTGTTGAGGTAGTTCTAGCTGAGGCCACAGTAGTATGTTGCACCAGTTTTGGATCAGTAGTGAGCAGATGGGGCATGTAAAGGAAATCCCTGTGATGTACCACATACTAATATAGAAGAGCGTGTCCATGGTGCTGGTCATTATTACAGTGAAAGAAGCCATAGAGGAGGTCATTTTCACCTTCATAATTTTGTGTTGCCAGCGCCAGGGGAGCCAGACATTGTTTGAGGTACCATTTTCTTATTTTCTACTTGGGTGTATGCCTTTCTTGATTCAATAGAAACACACTCCTTCATATCAGCTACCTTTTCCGTGCTTTGGAACATGAGGAAGAGAGGATTCGAGTTACCTTAGCATTATCTATGCTAGTTAGATATCGAGCTGACTTTTTTGAAACATGTAGAGACTATGAGCTAGTGCTGGGGAAGAACCAATCATGGGGATATTTCCGATGTTTATAGATACTACTATATGATTTCATCATTGTCATAGATTGGTTTTATTCAGTGTAGGCTATCATAGATTGCTTCTAGAGGCAAGCGGTGTTCATCGATACTGATGGAGAGACAATGGTTATTGTTGATGAGAGAGACCCTCAAATAGGCCAAAGGAATGTTCCATACTTATCATCCTTGATGGTTGAGATGATGCTGGGTTCGTTATAGGTTCCGTAGTTATCATTTTCCAGGGTCATAAGAGAGTACCATGATGTCTTTCCAAAAGCGGTTATAGAATTACCCCCTCGATGAGGGATATCGTTTGGGATCATGCAACAACCAAGAGGGTCTCCTATCTCTATATATCTATATATGATAGACATTTATGAGTTACAAGAGCTGCGTATATAGCTTGATGGTCTGTTATAGTGCAGTTTTGTTTCGGACGAGGGTTTCATCGTTGGGTGCACTGGTTTTGTTCATGTACAGGGGAGATGGAAGCTTGAAGCTGTGTATCTATTATCATCACATAAACAATGTGATAGTAAAGAATCACTAATCTCTTCCGTGGATTAATTATTTATTCAATCAACTGAAGGGTGAAATTTGGTCCTTGTATATTGACTTGTGTTTAGGATATCACTAGATGCGTTTTATGGATAAGGATATCCAAAATAATGCTTTCCTTTGTCATCATTGGAATTACAAATTCATGGTAATGTCGTTAGGTGTGACAAATGCTCCAGATGTGTTCATGGGATTGATGAACATGTGTACTGCGAGTTCCTGGATAAGTTCATGGTGGTTTTCATCGATGAAATCCTTGTGTACTCCACATCTTTGGAGGAGTATCCAGACCATCTACACGCCATTTTGGGAGATCTTAACCAACAACAGCTATTTCATAGGTTGTAAAAGGGATATTTTTGGGTTCGAGAAGTTCATTTCTTACAGAATGAGGTTTCCCTATAGGGATTAGTTGTGGATCCATCAATGATATAAGAAGTTGTGTCTTGGGTAGGCCTTAATGAAATGATAGAGGTGCAAAGATTAATTGATCTCTCAGGCTATTACAGGATATTCATACCTGAATTCTCTTGGGTTGAGACTCCTCTGACAACATTGACTAGGAAGGATTAGGCATTCTTCTGGACTTAACGGTTTCAGGAAGCTTTAGAATATCTTAAGGATAAGTTGGTATGTTCTCTTGTTCGTTTTCTTCAGGTATATGGAGTTTAGATTAATGTTTTATATGATTATTTTCATATGCAGTTATTAGGTGTTCTGATGTAGCAGTGATTGGTCATTTTTTATGGTCCTTGACAATTGAGTCCCCACAAACGTAAGTATGCCACACATGATCTTTAGTTGGAGACAATAATTTTTTTCTATGATGTTGTAGAGACATTACCACATTTGTGAGTTCTATGTGGTTTTCACTGATCATAAGAGCCTAAGTTATGTTTTCTACCACAATGACTTAATCTATTGTCAGCATTGGTGGATAGAGTTCTTACTGGAAGATGACATCAAAATATCTTATACAATTGGAATGGGTAATGTTTTTCTAGATGCGCTGAGTAGGAAGTCTCATAGTGATACAGTGTGTGAATATTGTCAGTCTTAGAGAGTTATGGAAGAATATTCAACATTACATGTCACTATGGGAGATTTTGGGGGTATATGTTTTATTTTTTAGATGACCATGTAGTCATATCAGGTCAGAAAGTGGAAGAGGCCCAGATGGGAGATCTTGGTGTAAAGGTCTGGAGAGAACGAGTTGTTTTTGTGAGGACCCTAATGGTTGGTCTGAAGATAAACAACACCGAATTTGTATCAAGGAAGGATTTTTGTTCCTTTGGTGATGTGTGAGACGGTTCATAGATATTTACATAGATCATCTTTAGTGGTACATCTTAGATGAAAATGATATATCGATATTTGAGGAGTTAGTTTTGGTGTCATGGGTAGAAGCGTTAATTTGCGAAGTTTGTGTCTCAATGTTTGGTTTGTAAGAAGGTGAATGCCGAGAACCATGTCTCTGGTGGTTTTCTCCAACCGTTAGATATTCCTCAGTTGAAGTGGGAGGACATCGCATTGGAATTTTTTTCTGCTTTACCTTGATCTCAGGGAGAAAATGACTCTATTTGGGTGGTATTGTATCATTTAACAAAATCATCCAACTTTATAGTGGTCAAGGAGTTGAGGTCAGTGGGAGGTTTTTCAAGTTAGTCTCTGGAGGTGGTGGTGAGACTCTATTGAGTCCCAAGGATGATAATTCTATATCGAAATCTATGTATTACCTCTAGGTTGTGTAGAGGTATCCAGTATGATTTTGGTTCTCAGCTATTAATTTACACTTCTTTTCATCCACAAGTAGGTAGTTAGAAAAAGAAAACCATCAAGACTATTGAAGACATGTTGCGCTCTTGTGTCTTGGACTTTGGAGGTTAGTGGATGAGGCACTATCCCTTGGTGGAGTTTTTTTACAACAATAGTTTTCACCCCACCATTGGTATGGTGGCATTTGAATCATTCTATGGTCAATCATACCATTCTCCATTGTGATGGGTTGGGGTCAGAGAGACAACAATTCTCAAATAGGAACTAGTACAGAATAAGATAAAGATAGTTCAGGTGATTCCTAAGAGGATGATGCTAGTGTAGGATCATAAAAAATGATATGTTCATCAAATGAGGAGACCATTGGGGATTGATGTTGGGAATCACGTGTTTTAGAAGGAAACACACCATCATGGGCAGCGTAGGTTTGGTCGTGGTAGTAAGTTGTCTCCCCAGTTTGTTGGGACGTTCTCTTTATTGGCTTATGTTATATTTGTGTCATATAGAGTAGAACATCCCCCAAATCTGAGTTGGATACACAATGTTTTTCGTATATATTTTCTTTTTGGTTGTCCTCATGATGAATCTCACTTCATCTAGTGGGGAGAGATTGATAATGATTGTAATGTGAACTTCGAGGAGCGGCCTGTGGAGATCCAAGACCACATAGAGAAGGTGTTATGTGAGAATTATATCCCCTTGGATCATGTCTTCTGGTCACACCATGGTGTGGAGGAGAGTACCTGAGAACATGATTCGTAGATAAGTTCTCAATACCTACATTGGTTTTATGTTTAACTCTTTTCATGTAACTATGTTCAATTTTTGTTTGTATAACATCGGTGTTTATTATATAGAATTATTTTTGTTTCTTCCAATAGCATGGTCTCTTTTTAAGGGTATCTCGATGGGTGGTTTTTCTGACCAGTCTTCTATTTCCTTTTAGGTTGGTTTTGAATTCTCGATGATGATAATTTTTTGAGTTGTATATGATGTATTGGATCGGACCTCTAGGTCCGTTCCTTTGCTGAAATCTGGTGTTTGAGGTGTTCTGGGAGGTCTAGGTGACTTATCCCCAACACATTCCAAAATTTCCAGTTCTATGAATAGTGTTTCTAGTTTTGTGAACAGTGTCATTAGTGAGACTGATGTGAAAAGTGTCATCAGTGAGATTGATGGGAACAATGTCACAGTGAGATGGATGAGATCAATGGAATTAATGAGACCAATGTGAACAGTGGCATCAGTTAGACCGATGCGACTAGTTCCATCAATTAGACTTATCGGAATAGTACCATCTGTGAGACTAATATGAACCCGTAGCATCAGTGAGAATGATGTGAATAGTGCCATCAGTGAGATCGATGGGAACAGTCCCATTGGTGAGACCGATTTGAACACTACCATCAATGAGACTAATGGGAACAATCTCACTAGTGAGACCTATGTTAACAGTTCCATCAGTGAGACTGATGTGAACAATGCCTTTTGTGAGAAGGTTGTGAACAGTGCCATCGGTGAGACTGATGTGAACAGTACCATTAGTGAGACCGATGTCAATACTTAAATTAGTGAGACCGATGAAAATTGAGTCATCAGTGTAACCATTGTGAATAGTTCCATCAGGGAGTCAATGAGTGAACAGTTCCATTGGTATCGGTGATTCATTCTGTGAACTGTGTTTCTAGCATCGGTATGTGTATAATGTTTCCAAATTCCTTCAGTTTAACCTCATTGACATTTTTTTGATCTAAAACACATTCAACAACTTGTTTAAATAGATTTAAGGCTGACTAAAATCCCATAACTCAAATATTTATTTTCCTAAGTCTTAGGATGCCTTTAATTGGTAAAACTGAGTGGTTTAATGTGATCCTCTTTTAATGGGAAATCCAACATAATTTACAACACTTCTTTTTAAACAATCTATAGTTAGGAGATATCTTCTTCCCTAGTTCTGAATTCTTGTTCCCTAGTGCAAGATTCTCGAACATTTCCTTCTTCTCATAAGATAGGTGTGATAAAACAATAATCCTTTTATTATTTCCCCATGATGTTTCTTCTGGATGAATGTGTACCCCTTTTTTGGTGGAAGCTACAAGTGACGATCCATCATCGATAGAAGGTATGATCTACCTCAGTTATTGTGATTTTTCGATCATTTTTCACCATTTTCTCTTAACGTTGTTATGTAATGTGATATCCATTATTTTAATGGATTTTTCTTGGTTGTCGGTTGGTGGAGTCGTGTATCAACATCATTGAGTTGATGCAGCTATCACAGGGAATAAGATCGTAATCTGATATATGGATCATTCTTGTATAATGAATGTCAAAATCCTTTTTAGGTAGGGGATTCATTTCATATCTGTTATTTTTTATTTGTTCTTATAGATAACATGATTTAGCCACTGGACCATAATATAATTGACATAATAAATATTTAAACAAGATATATCAATTAGTATCGATCGTATGTTATTGACTCTTGTTGTTCTAGATAGTCTGATATCTTAGATTTACATGATTATCATGTTGTTCATGATGGAAACCAGTATATAATGTAAACTAGGATTAATTTCAATTATTATTCAAAGATAAAGGGATATGCAAAAGAATCTGGTGGTTGTTTTTGAATTTAATATTAATCAAACTGATGTAGTAAGAATGTTTAATTGTTTTTATTAGAATACAACTTAGGTTGACTGTATTTGGAACCTACAAATAATAAATTGGTTAATTCTAGATAGATTAAATAACTATATATTTTTTAAAAAGATAATGACTCTTAGGGTTATGTGTGACACTCTTTCTTTTAAGGCCATGTACCTTCTATTTTGGTGCCTTGAGAGCTCATTTTGTTTGAAGGATAAATGCCTTCATTAAGGTCCAAGATCCATCTGTGTATGATGTTTGTTTTCTTGCTTCTTGTGTTTTGATGTGAACTTGGAAGGCTATTGTGGTTGTGGCAGTAGTTGTTTCCTAGAGTGGGGAGATGCCTTGGTTTATGCATGTCGGTGTTGGGGAGGACACTCGAGATGATGAAAGAGGTTGGATATAAATGTTTCGATATTCAATGAATCTTATTGGTTGTTTATCATATTTACTTTCCCCTCTTATCAAGGAAGCTATTATTTATTACCATCATTCCAAAAGGTGAAAGGACGCGTGCGGTATGCCATATTATTTCGGTTTTTATCTTCTCGAGAGACGATGGGTGTACACTTCTACTATAGGTGGAAAAGACCTTACAGGTAGTTCATCTACTCACTAGGTTGAGCCCCCTTGTATTTAGTAGCTTAGAATGTTCTTCTAGAATTCCTGAGAATATGTGTAATTAATAATGCTGTTAATAAATTGTTGAATGAATGATAATTAACCCATAGGGTTGGAGTTTAATGGGACACAATGTTGAGGTTTCAATTTAAAGAAACAATGGACTTTGGTGTGATGCTAATGAAATATAATGTGGAATTCTTAATGGATAATTAATGTTTAAAGAAATAATTCACATAAAGTTCAACTGATAAAAAGGTAATTAGTTAATGTAATAAATATATTTAATGGTTGGGTTCCTATAGGATAACTAGTCCTTGCTGTGGCAGCCAGGAGTTCGAGAGACGTTAGCTGTAGTTGAGTCTAACACTAGGTTATGCCCATAGTGTGGTTGTGTGCTATAGTATATTATGTAATTTTTTTTGTTTCAATCTGCTAATCCACCTCGTCGATTAGGGAAAACAACACCTTGAGGATTTTGAACCATAGGGTGGTGTTTTCCACAATATTATGTAGGGCGGATGGAAGGCTGACTAGCCCCGTTGGCCTCACTATTTTTTACTTGTAGTTAATTGTGCCAGTATGAACAACGATTAGTTATCCCATTATATGTGTGTAGATGGCTGTAATGTCTTGTTGTTATTAACACACATATATTCTAGATATAGTTTTCAATGGAATACATTAGGTCTAGCATGTATAGGCTATGATGGCTTTAGGATACTTACTCGGTGTATGGTCTGTATTAGCTTGAGGTATATTCCCTGATGTATGATACACGTTATGAGAGAAATGGTGGATCCGGAAACTACCTGGTTAATTTGGTAACATGGATGTGGTGGTTTTTATGCATGAGGTGCAAGTTTTAGTGCTTCTCCTAGGTGTCTTAGGGCATGCATTTTGGGGGATAGATGGCTTAGGGCATGCGATGTTGGGGAAAAGCAGAAAACCAGTGGGAAAGTGGTACTGGGGTACCCTTGATATTCATTATTATATTATATACACTTGTATTCATTACATGGTGAGTGCATCCTCGGTGAGGCTGAAAAATTAGTATACCTATTTACATGATGAGTTCATTCCACTTGTTGTTCATTGTGCTTTAGCATTCCTTCTTTACTTTTTCACGAGATGCACCAGTGAGGGTCTTACTGAGTATATGGTTATACTCACCCTATGTATATATAAACAGTTTTCAGGTCACTTGTAGTAGGTTGGAGATCAGGCTGGTTAGTACTACCTTGGGGTTCTAGGAGCTATTTAGGCTTAATGGATACTTCTTTTTTTATTTACTTCAGGTACTCATAGTTTTCCCTTTTATTTTTAGTAGTTATTCCATGACATTATATATGTGTACTCTGGTTTTCTATTATATTATAGTCTGAGTTGTAGTTAGTTGGTGTATTTCTTATCTCCCTCTCTCTCCCTCTCTCACTCTCTTTTGCATGTGTTCTCATAGAGGGTAATTCCTCCCATTTGTGTGCTTACTATACCATTAGTGCTACTCTCTAACCCGGGGCCTACAGGAGGTGGGACTCGGGGGGTCACAATCTATTTTATCACATTTTCAGCCCGAAAGGGTACACCTTATTAGGAGGGTGTCATGACAAGATATTTTTATTTCTCTTACTGAATTGCATCATATTAGAGGTCCAAAATTATTTAAATATAGGGCTTCATAAGGATCCTTGTACATACAATTGTGGAAATTATTTTAGTATGAAAACTCAAATGGAGGAAGGTATTAAACCTAAAAATAATTTAAATCTAAATAAAAAGATCACAACATATCAAATATATTTTTTTTTCTATCTTACTGGACATTTCTTAGGATTAGACTCACTTCCAGAACTCATCTTTGTATCAAGATTCTAGGAAATACTTCTGTAGAACATTGAGGTAATCAGCAGATCCCCATAAGACACAATAGAATATGATATTCCAAGAAAAAATCCCACTTATTTAATTTATATTCATTCACGTTTATCCCAAGAGGAAAAACATCTAATAGTTATGAAGTGTGCAAATTTTTTATACTGATTGACTATAAACCATATAAAATTGTTTCCCTTAGATGATTTCAGGATTATAATGAGAAATTCTAGGATGATTATTCCCATTTCCATTCTTTTATGTGTAATGGATGTAACATCCATTTGTACTTTTGTCCCTCACCATTAACCTTCTGATATACAAATAATCAAGAGACAAAGTTAGGGATATTTGTCTTCATAATAGCCAAGAAGAAAAAACATTCTAATGGATATATATATTCATACATCGATGATAAATGGAGAAAAACGAACTACAGGAATATTCTAACAAATCCATTTTCAAATACTGTATGAAGGGAACATAGACACAGTTCATGAACATTATCATTCCATCACAATCAAGTATGAACCTTGGAATAATTCTTTCCTTCTTCTACATCTCTATATCATAATTCCCTGCTAACTAAATCATCAATTGGAAAGATGGTTTAACACTCAATTGAGAAATATAAGATTTATCCCCTTTCATTTGGATCAAAAGATACAAGGGTTGTAAATGTAGAAATATAAGATATTTTGTAATCGTCATCATGGAAAAGATAACATATTTCGTTACAATTAATTTTCATCCTCCTTGTTTGAATTCCCAGGGTGGAAATGTATTGAGAAGACATAATTTTAATCAAGTCTAATGATATCATTTGGTTCCAATCGAAATCCTTTTATTTGAATATATAAATTAATAATTTTTATTAATATATTTTTCACACATTTCTATGTAATGATAATTCCTAATTATCTTTAATGAAAACATTACAGTATCTAAATTTAATTCAATTGTTGGGAAAAACTTTCACGAACCTTCAATTCTCATGATGCATTAGAATTAACAATTTCATTACGCATAATAATTCTTCACAATCCATGGATTAATCACTAAATATTACAAACCCTTATCTAATATAGGGAAATGTATTGACATTTGTGACGAATAATCTTCTATTTAGTTATTTGAAAATTTACCCACATTCATATTTCCAATGGAACTTGGATACCATCCATGTTAACTTGTTGAGTAGATTAGAGATTCATGAGGTTTTCTCTTCAAATAGTTATCAATATCAAAAAAAACCAAAACAACAAACCCCAGTCATTGTTTTTATTATGGACCAACATTTAATGGAGTTTTTCATTGATGGGTCCCTTGATATACCCACTCATAATATAATATAACCCAAAATGAAATCTTTTTTATAAAAAATTTAAAACATTATAAATTTTTCCTATAACTACTCTTTCCTCATAATCTAATGTACAATTCTCAAATGGTAATCATTCACTTCATTTCATTGAAAATAGAAATGAATGACATCAATAATGAATACCAAAAACTGATCAATTTAATCTCTAAATAATCTTTTTGTTGAAAACATGATGAAAATGGGATAATTAGTAAGATCTAATGGAATCAATATATACTCATAGTGACAGTAAATTGTATGATTTTTTTGTTATATCATCTTTTTTTATCCTCAATTAATGATATCCAAAATTAATTTCAGTCATATAAAAGTATTAATATCCATATATATGACCAAATAAATCATCAATATATGGTAAATGAATCTTATTCTTGACCATGATCTTCTTTATCTCCAAATAATCAATTGAAAATCGAATCCATCCTTATTTATTTTTGTCAAAGAGAAAGGGTTCACCCCATGTTTAATCACTTGGTTAAATGAGTATCTTGTTAAGATTATACTAGTGTTTTTTATTTAATTATGGAAACTCAATTAGGAATATTCGATATAGAGTATTTGAAATTGGTTTGGCTTTAGGAACAAGTTATCTGGAAAAATCAACATCATTATTTAGGGGATGTTTAAGAAACATTCCTAGAAGACATTAAAATACTCCCTCAAAATAGTAATATATTATATGTGGAGTTTCTCCCTATCCATTTGATATAAATAACCCTTATTAATAGATATTAAAAACCATACATGCACATGATTTCCAATATATGTTAATATGTATCATCACATTGACAGAAGATCATTGGTTTCTTTAGAATATCTATGTTTACTTCTATTCCTACACAATTGATGTGGGATCTATATAGAGATCCAATCCAGGACTACTATAACATCAACTTCAGTTAGTGTAAGATTGATAACATTTTTAGTATGAAAATTCTCACAAAAATGAACTAGATATAAATCATATTTTTTTGATATGATCATTAAACAATAAGGGTGTTTCCTTGCTAAAACTACATCTATCTCTGTGGGAGAAACCTTGATGCACTAATAAAATTGTTCAGATAATAAATAAATGGTATATCCGGAGTCAAATATTACATTAATAGTTTTAGAGTGGATAGTAAGTGTACCGTACCAAACATTTTTATCACATAACTCATTTAAAATAGTGATCACTTGAGATATACCTATGTTCCTTAGCATAAGAAGTTTATGATGTTATCATCATCATTATCCTTTGGATATGGTAACTGGTTAAAATTGTTCACGTACACTTCAATTTAAAACACTAGCTTGTGGGTGGGGAATTCAGTATAGTTTTTTCTTGATTTACTTCATTAGTTAACTTTTTCTCACAACATCATCATTTTATTGTTCTATGACCATCAATTAAAGACTTAATTTTTTTTCTAGTCCCATAAGATAATTTTATCCTTTTTTCCGACCTCACTACAAGCATTAAGTAAAGAAAATATTTTTTTTCCGTAGGTTTCTTAGTGTTCCCCTTGAACACTATATTATTTTTCTTGTCAAAAACAAAGTTATTGAACGATAAAACCAACATAATATTAGAGTTAGAGATAATATGAAATGATTTATTTATATCCACAAAATTATTTTATGTTTAACACACATGGTTGAGTTGGTTTTAATCCACTAAGGAATTGATAAACATTACATACATGATGGATGATAATTCTAGAATGGTACAATGAAATTCTTGAAATATTTAACTGATAGGTAAAAAGGGTTTCAAAATCCTTCTACCTTAGGTCATGTAATGAATTATCTATTTTGATGTCAAAAAAGTTGAGGGAATTACTTATTTAAAAACAATATCTTAAATTTATTCCACTTTATAGAGTAACTTTCATGATATTTCCTCATATTCTATATGTGATTATATCATTAATCTTTTTCACCTTCCAAATGATATATTACTAAAATGAATTTTTCATGATGTAGAAAATTGATAAAAATATCTTTTATCGGTTTTAATACATTACATATAAACTAGTTGAATAGTGGAATAACTAAATGATGGATGAATTTCCTTATAAAGGACTCATCTAAATATCATTCTATCATTTGATTAAATGGATGTTATACATGACTCATATCTTGAGAAAGTTATGTTAGCATAGAAACATGAATTTTTATTAAATATTCAATTAAACATGCTTTTATAGGAGGATAATTATTTCATTTTCCATTTAATTCCATATTAATATTTTTCTTTAGGGTTTCTTCCATCGACCAAAAAAATGAAAACTACGGGAAATAAAAATCAAACTAGGAATACACATTATCGCAAAAAATCATTGAATGGATATATAAATAATGAAAACATCATTAAAATCCATGACGCAAAATGTTATATGTATTTTACTCATGGACATAATCTATTCAAATGATATATTATGGTTTTCAAATAATATTTTAATTATCCAAATAATATCCCCAGGGAATGCCAAATTTGAGTGAAGTGGGGACCATTTTTGTGTCCTAGGTAATGCTTGATCCAATTATAATATTCCATTTGGGAGTTAGTACCCCTAGGTACATATTTTTAATAACCATGTGTACTTTTATTATCTTGACATGGATGTATTTCTTGTCAAACCACATAATATCACCGCTACCAAAACATAAGATGTTACCCTATAAACATGCTTATCAAAAGGTTTCTTAATGATGATTTATAATTATAGTTTCCAAAGGCCAACTATACACACTATATAATTATAACTATAGAAACCTAAAATTTTTCAAATATATATATCAAATATTTTTATAAGAACATTCATTGCATTACGCAAACTCATTAATGATGATAAAAAAGTTATAGTCCCTTTGGAAACTGGAAACATAAATAGCCAATTTAAAGAGTCCTACATCATCTCCCACTTAGTTCCTCATGTTAATAACCAAACTCCTAAATATCACATTTTATAACTGTCTACCTAACCTATGGAAATGAAATATAAGAAATGGTAATCTCAAATCTTTATAATGGGTAAATAATGGAAATATATAAAAATAACATGATTGTAAGGGAATGAGAATATGTGAATAACTTCTGAAAACAACACCCAAAAAATAAAAGTTCCTAATATTTATTCATGGAAAAAACATTGGTAGTTCATAATACATGATTAATAATTATATCAAAGAAATTGACCCTTGAGAGAATATCATTGACATAAGACAAGAAATTGTTTCATTCACCTGTGAAAAAAATATTATCCATATTAGTTAAGGATAATTTCAAAGGATATCATAGTGGAATAGTTTAACTCCCCAAACCATTGTAATTATATTGATTCACTCCCAGAATTATCATTGTAGAAAAACTCTCATACCAAAAAACGTTCACTCCATATTCAAGTCCTATTTATGTCATTATATTTCAATCATTCCACACTGCATTCATGGGATACATAGGTCTCATCCATTAAATAATGAAAATAATAAAAATTCACTCCAAAATATAATAAATAATTAATCATATCTTTTCTAATTAAAATAAATAGGTTCATATGTATTACATCACAACATAACCCATGGAAAAGAAATGAGTTTCATATACATTTTATCATATAAAACCCCATGGAATGGAATATGGATTCATAAAATTATTTTCATAATAAAATTATACCACCTTAATAATGAATTAGTGTGTTATAGATTTATCATGTCCCCTATAAAATAATCATCATCAAAGGATATTTTCATTGATTTATACAAATTCCAAACAAATCGGTAAAGCATTATTGACGAAGATATCCTTTTAATTTTAAAAACATTATTTAAAGCATAAAAACACCCCAAAAATTAAATAAAAATAAACTTTGAAAATAATCCTAGAATCATTTATTATATTCTTTAATAAATTGAGTGGTCATGATGGTAGAAAATTATCTCCATTACATACATTTTAAAATAATGTTCCCCTTCACATATTTGAAAAAAAATCAAAATCACCTCATTAATAGAATATTAAGAATATTGATTTTAAATATTTTTTCAAAAATTAAAACAAGAATAAAAATAGAAATAAAAAATCTGATGAAACATTTTAAAAAAAATTATAACATTTTTTAAAACATTTATATAAAATAATTCTCTCTATCTACTGAATATGGAAATAGAATTGGGTTTTCACAGAAAAATATTTTTTTTGATCCATAGAGTACATAACAATAATAGAATTAATAGAAAACATGTTTTCGTAAGAAGTAAATAGAATAATGGAAGTTAAATGAGTTTCATAATAGATATATCATATGGTTTCATCATTAGAAACATAATCATAAATAATCCTGATAAATGATGAGATTATAACATAAAATCCTTACAATTTTGGTATCTTTTGAATCATGAGAACCAATGAATATTATCAAAAAATTAATCATTAAATAAGAATATAATAATTATATTCATGTTATAATATGTAATGGGGTAGTATATATACACCTCATAAAAAATATAGGAAAATAACATATTGATGAAGGTACATTGAGAAAAAGATCTCTTGCCTTATATATTAGCTTCTTTCATACACATTTGATCCTCCTGTATAATATATATATATATATATATATTATAAATATATTATATAACCTTAATAATATTAATGATTCCATATATTATTTAATTATAATTTTTTATCAACCTTTTACTAATAATTCTTTGTTAAAATCACATTTCTAGTA
Source organism: Viscum album (assembly GCA_963277665.1). Classification (NCBI taxonomy): domain Eukaryota; kingdom Viridiplantae; phylum Streptophyta; class Magnoliopsida; order Santalales; family Viscaceae; genus Viscum; species Viscum album. The sequence goes on along the minus strand of OY728166.1, from coordinate 803,758,356 downwards.
ATAATTGTTTCATTTTCTATGTATGTTTTCGTTTTCTATTTGTTTTCCTTTTACATTGACCATGTTTACATAATATAAGAAATATTAAACATGATATAAATATCATATATATTCACAGTGTATTTATTTATATTATCCCATTAAAAATAGATATATTAAATGAAATACTTCATTTATGGAGACGATAGGTAATATGTACACATGAACATTTTTTACATTTTGTTAATGGATGGAAAAAAATAAAGGTAAATAATAATTCATAAATATACAATCACAATGTTTCAAATATATTACATATATTTATTAATATTATAATTAGAATCTCCCATGAGGAGGGTTAGTGAAAAATGTGTCACATGAATTCTAGAGGCGGTAGTCTGCCACATACAAGAGTGAAATTATCGCCTCCCAATAGAATATAAAGTTAAAATTAATATTTTTGTATAATTATTCATTAATAATTATACCATTAATATCATATAAAAACCATAAATTCATCATTATATCAATTTTTAGGAGGTGGTTATGGAAAATGAATAACATTTGTTCAAGAGGAGGTAGTCTTTTATAAACCTGATCGATAGTTTTGTTTCACATTGGAGGGGATAAGAGAAATATGTAGGAAATTACATTAACATAAAAAAATTAAATAAATGGATTAAAATTTTGTCATTATATTATCAGTTTCTAAACAAATTTCACAGAGGTGTAGGAATAAATAAAACTGAAACAACAGTTTAAGAATTTAACCTCTTCTTTGAAGAGCCTCTTTTTGTTTGAACCTAAAGACTTCAATAGAAGATTTCCTATCCAACATAAGGCCTATATGATGTGATTAGTGATTCAAGTAAATCAATAGGGTTTTTTTGACTGAGATAATGGGTTTTGGAAGTGTTAGTCAGATCAGAGTGTGGGTGACCTTTTATAAGATGGGGAGGGGACACACGTCAAAATTTTAAAGATAATAATGTGTACCAATGTTTTCCACCTAAAAAATGCATTAAAATTATTTAATTTTATAATAATTTATATATTATAATATATTTTCATAAAATAGGGTTTTGATATGATAATAGGTAATTTGAATCCATATCTTTTTAGTTTAAACCCGCGTAAACCTATTTTATCGTTAACAAAAATAATAAATTTTTACTATTTTCAATATTTATTATATTCAAAAATTATTTTTATATTGTTAGATAATAATAAATTTAGTGATAAAAATATATAATCCATTTTTCCAAATTAAATTAACATAAATGGGATGATATAATTTAAAATTAATCTTATAGCTGTGATAAAAAAGATGGTTATCTAAAGAGAAAATTTCTAAAAGATTAAAAAGCCTTTATATCAAAATTAAACATAAAAATGATCCCAATTTCCTATATTAATTTAATAATAGTGTATTTTATCTATTTTTTATTTTAAATTCATTATAAAATAAATTTTATTATTTTAAATTCATTATATGAAAAGGTAGTTTTCAATAAAAACCAATATTTTTCAATATTCATCAAATATTTTTCATTTCCCCAAAATCCAAAAAATTCTACAAAATATTATTTTTACATGTTGATTCTAGAATAGAATTTCATTTTTTAAAATAATTTTTCTAAAATATTAAAAACATTACATTTAATATTTTTCCCAAAAATGATAAAGAATCATTTGAGAAAATAGTATTTTCATAACATAAAAAGGCATTACAAAATATTAAGTGTTATTTTATAAATATATTTCATTTATATAAAACCATCACAATTATTAATTAATATTTTATTATTCCTATTCATAAAAAAATATTTATATACTAGGTAAAAATTACCATGTTAAATTGTAATATTAATAGTGTACTGAGGTTCGTTGGAACTCAGTGTTGTGTATTGCACAAACAATTGAATAAATTATATTTATTAGAAACCAAATTATAAAAAATCATGGCGTTACAAAAAAAATTCAGTTTATGGGATTTTATATAATCACATCATCATTAACATGGGGTATTATCCAAAAAATTATAGATTTCTAGGGAAAATCGATTCATTAAACATATATCAGTGATTAACCCATCCCAATCATGTTGAGATAAATACAAAAATAACATAAAGTGGATTATAATCCACAATTATTACAAAGAAATAAAAGTTCCAAAAGAATTATTTTCATAAAGGAAACAGATATTGATAACCCTATATAAAACCACAAAAAATAGGTAAAATCATGTGAGAACTAATTTTTCATGAAAACATATATTAAAATATTCAAAATATAACCACACTCTCAATTAAGGATAATATTTAGAATATATATACTAATATATAATGACATAATAATAATAATATTTAATTACACATGTAATAAGGTTGTTTTGGGAAATAATTATCTATAATATTAATAAATCTAATAAAATAAAAGTTATACACCTGATTCCCATCGATTTTAGATTTGGTCCTTTTAATTATCATATTATTTTAATCAATTTATTGACCTAAAGGAAGAAAATATAATTTAAATATCACCTTATTAATGAAAATAATGATTGAAATAAAATACCCTACATGGTGATGGTACTAGACGCACGTTGCACACAATGTATAGGGGAGAGATTGGATACTACATCCGAATACATAATCCCCATGAAGTGTGTGTACAATAAACTTGTAAAACTATCATAGGATCGATTGAAGTAATTATGGGTCATTCAGTGAGATGGTGTTTAATGAAATTAGATAGAGGGTTTTACTTAATTTTAAAATAATATTAGATCATTTTTTAACATATTGAAACAACAAACCATTTGACCATTCTATCAATCCACTATAAAGTTTATTTTTAAATAAAATATTATTGGAAGAGTAATTAAATAATTCAGAAATATTATTTTTAGGTTTAAATAAGTCAAATGGATTAATTATAATGATTTTTTGACTTAATAATTACAAAAATACATTTATGAGTTGATCTAAGAAGAAGAAAAAGAAAATTTGGTTAAATAATACCCTTGTGCAAGTTGAATGTGTTGTATAAGGATAACAAGGTTTCACCATTTCTTGGTTTGGTACCTTTTCTATTGGTACCAAGTTGGATGGATAAGGAAGTAAGAAAAGTGTTCTATTATAGAGTGTTGAATTTTGTTATCAAAAATCTAAATTAATTCACTTTGTAAAGAACATGAAAATCAGACGATGATTTGCTGATTTGTATTTTACAATCATCTCATGTTTGGAGAACTTGTGGTGCAAGCCCTATGAAGGATAAAGAGATTAAAAAAGTGTAACACCCTGAGATTTTATGAAAAATATTATTTTAATTTCATTAATGTCTTTTGTTGTATTCTACACCAAGATTACCTTGCGTTATACGCAACACCGTATTAGCTTGCAGTATACGCAACACTATTCCTGGACCGTGTTACACACAATTTTGATAATAGTTATTCTACGCAACATTGAGTATATATATATATATATATTCAATGTATAAATGAAATATGGTTGTATTCTGTTATACTAAACAACGAAGGATTCTTTCACAACACGCAACCCTGACTTGGCTTGCATTACACGCAATCGCGACCTTCCTCGATAGCGTGTGTTGTATGCAATATCGAGTTTTAATAAACAATGTTATATTATTATAATATTGTCATGAACTAGCCGTTATGAATAGTATTAACTAAATTTTTAATTTTATAACATTATTATTCATCTTACACATTTCTAGAACATGGTATAAGAACAAAATAAATTTTTCGTGTAAAATAAGTATTTTTAAAAAAATGCAGTTTTGCCACCTTTTGATGGCGCACCCACTTTAAATATGGGTTTTGACATGTTTATAAGTTCAATTTGACAAAATAAAATTCTTATTTGGAGTCAAGAAATAAAAATTTACTTTAGATAAATTTTTCATATTATTCTGGTAACTTTGACATTTTAATGAATAGTAAAAACACGCTATATTTTAATTAAAAACAACTGTTTTCATCGTAATATCTTATGTGGTTAAATTAAAATATTGAATGGTTTTAAAGTATAAATAGAATATATTTTTACCATTTAATATAATTCATGTCATTAGCATTGATTTTACCTTGAATTCGTAGGTTAAATCAATTCAATCTTTTGCAATATTTTAAACAAAAACCCGTTTTTATTCGACAATGGGATTAATTTTAATTTAATTTCTGCAACTTCTGGGTTTTGAATTTTAAAAAATGGATTCCATATTTGGAATCAGTGGGTCCAAATTATGTTAATATGATACTTTTTATTTTTGGGAATTATGAATAGTAACTACGGTAAATTTTATTTACCATAGTTAAAGGTAAATCAGGTAATTAAGGGTAAATATAATATTTTAAAATTACCCTAACAAATGTCAAAATCCTATTGGATGACTAAAAAACGACCCATATCACCTAAGGGTCGGATTATATTAATTTAGTTAAATTTTTTCAATGAAAATAATTTAATTATTATTAAAACCAAAGAATGTGACAACATGTCACTTTCTTAAATTTTATAAGTATAATAATTTTAATCAAGTGATACACTTCATAAAACTTCGAACATGAATAGTCTCCAGAAAGCTAATACAATTATATACATCATAGGAATTTATTTAGAATTTTTAGGGATTAAATAATTATCATTTATTATGACACAAATATAATGCAGTAATTGTCTTATTAATGAAATATTGACATAATTGATGTTATAAATTCCAAAATAAATTTAATTTGAGACTTGTAATGACTTAAACTAATTTTCTAGGTTACTATGACATGTTATTGTTGATTTAGGTAACTTTGTTCGAACTTATCATTCTGTTATGAATTTGATAAAAATCTTGTACCAAATAGTGTCAAAATTGACATAAAATAGTTTTTAAAACAAATATTATATTATTAATTATTATTTTATTCCTAAAAATCTAAGGTTCGGCCAAATGACTTAGATAAGATTATATATATTAATAATAAACAACTTGGGTTTCTTTTGGCTTGATATAGTAAGTTTATTAACCATATAGTGTAAGAAAACAAAAAGACACGGTAAAAGTTAAATTATTTAACTTAGGGTTAAATCTAATTGATAAGGTTAAAATAATACCCTAAACTTGTCTAAATCCTATTGGATGATAGGATTTCGACCCATACCCACTTTAGCTTCGAAATAAGACCCTTTTTAACCATTATTAACAGATTTTGACTTTAATATAAAATAATAATTTGAGATATTCCTAAGGTGCCCCTCTCCTCCCTTATAAAAGGGCACCTCCTCCCCCTCCTCCCCACACCAATTTGAGCACTCAAGCTCGGACAACCCCTGACCAAATCCCTTCTCCACTTCCCTAGAATAATCCTAGAGGTCCTGGTCTTCTTTAAAGACCAATCTTAGTTCCCTATGTGGAGGATTAAAAGAGACGTTTCAAAGAAGAGGTAATATCCATTACCGATCTTTTCAATTTCTTTCTTCTTCAACTTCTTCTTCTTTAGTTGTTTCATGATAAAGTAATAACATCAGTATTACATACATACTGATATGTTATTATAAATATGAAACAACCCTAATTCACCATCTATCCATCCTACGGAAAAATGAAATCACCGCGCGTGCGTACGTACGGAATACCGTCTCCACGCCGTGGTGTAATCTATTTTACACCATCACCTTACAAGGATGGATATAATTGTGTAATGAGTAACTATATATGATTATTATAGATTGATATTGATACTGAAATAGTATACATACACTTCAACACAATTCCATGACCATGGGAACGATATCATCGCTCGTGCGTACGTACGGACTACCGTCTCCATGACGCGATGAGATTCATTCTCAATGATTAACCATTCATGAATGATTATAAAGTATATATAATAAGTACTAATGAAATATATGACATAATAATGATACTGGATTTATTTATATTTATATGTATGTCATCTACTTAATTCCATTCAATTCAATAAGGAAATGAAAACAACGTTCATGCGTACGTACGGACTACCGTCTCCATGAACGGTGTATTTCTTTCCATTTACTGATTTATTATATATATGTATATCCTGAATATATATATATATATATATATAAATATAAATCATGTTTTATGTTCTAGAATTAAGTAATCATGATCTAAGTAATCATAGAAATAATTACAAGTCAAAACACGGATGACAAATGAAACAATTTTACCCAAAACGCTCTTTAACATGGAATTTACAAAAGAACGGGTAATATAAAGTCATAAGTGAACCGTATATGATATCATAACAATGAATATGATTCTGTAATAGTTAAATGTCATTATTTAAATCATTATACAGGAGGTTCGGACACTTACGAAGAAAATCGGACCTAAGGTAAGGGAAATATCACAATCTCATTTTTATCCGAGATTGTTTATACTTTGGTATTTAGTGGGGTGTATTTTATCATCCACATCCATGTTTCCTCAAAATGTAATATTATTTCCATCCAAATACAATTGTTTAAATCCAATTTTACCCTTCTGTGAGTTTTTAGTAAAAGATATGAAAGGAATCTTTTGTCGTTTTTCGTACGATGTACTTTTTTGACTTTTCCGTCAAAAGTACGAGAAGAATGTTTTTTTAACTTATACGGAATGAATGGATTTTTAAAACATTATTTAAAAGAAGCTTCCTTTACAAGTTTTCAAGTTTATTTTTAATCAACTTCTTTTAGTTTATAATTGTACGACATGTTAAGAAAGGAAAAGTGTTTTTGAAGCAGAAAGGATATTTTCCTCAAGAATGGAGTTCAAGTGTTTTATCAAAATTATTTTCCATCTATGATAATAAATGGTTATTTTTCTATCCCTATTATTACATGGATTTGATTATGTTGTGATGGAAATATTTTTATGAAATATTTTATCTTATATGAATTGTTTTATGATGTCACGATGTTTAAAGATTCCCATTTTTATTACATGGGTTATGCAATGATGTATGATTTATGATTTTATGGAACACATAAGAATGGTATCATTATGAGATGGGTGGGACCTATATCTCCCTCCAATGCATTGGGTAATGATTTCATATATCATGAGATAGACATGGCTGGAATGGTAGGTTATACCGGTTCAGTGAAACAGGACTGAAACTAGGGTGACTCGATTCAGAAAGGGACTTTGTCCACTAAGATAGTCTTGGCAATGAGTCATGACTAACAAGAAATGATTCTCTATGATTATGTGTGTATGCCACAAAGTTTCATGTTTTAAGTTATGATTATTCGGATTTCATTTCACTACTATGATTTATCCCATGTTATGAAATTATTCTCTCTTTTGCAGGTTAAGATTTCCAAAAGTTATGTTCTTATGAATATGATGTGATTGATTTTTCTTTTGTTTACCCTTACTGAGCATTTGAGCTCACCATTTTATGTTTTCTTTTCCCCAGGATATAAATAAAGGTTTTAGATAAAAAAAGGGATGATCTTTATGGGAGATATTGAAGATCTTTCACCACGATTAGAAGATTACGTTCCGAGTTTCCAAAGACACTAAACTATTACGATCCTTGTGTGTGTGTTTTTGTTATGTACTAAGTATTCCGCAAATGTAATGTAATGTCCATGTACGTCAAGATACGGGTCTCTACAGTTGGTATCAGAGGAAAGGTTTAGTCAACCTTTGGAAACTAGGATGCGATAACTTTATTGAGATCCCTAGAGATATTTCTAAGGTATGTCTAGGGATGTCCCTAAGGATAAGTATACATATAGGATATAGTCCTAGAACTACGGTAACAATCTTAGAATTTAACCTAAGATTTTAGATATTGAGGGTACTCCCCCTTTATTATGTTGTTTTCCCTAGCATGATTTTTGCCTCTCACACTATTATTTTTGGGTTTTAGACGATGGCTGGAACCCGAAGGAACCGTGTTGATCAATGCAATGGACAATGCAATGATTGCCCTCCTGAACAAACAAATGTTATGGGAGATGGAGTGGAAAATCTTATTTCTATATTTACACAAGCTATGAATCATTCTAGACTTCCAAATGAGTAGAGAAGGGAACAATATTCTATTGAGTCCTTCATGAGGCAACGCCCACCTTCTTTCAGTGGGACTTCCGATCCACTTGTTGCTGAACAATGGATCAGTACCACTGAAAAGATATTTTCAGTTCTTCAATGTTCTGAATATGATAAAGTCATCTTAGCAGTATATCGTTTTGAAGGTGAAGCTGATCAATGGTGGAATCTTATCAAGAATACGAGGCCAAGAGATGAAATTGAGTCCATGGAATGGGATGAGTTCAAGAACTTTTTTTTCAGTAAGTACTTCCCCCATATTCTTTGAACAATGATGGAAAAGGAGTTTCTTGAGCTGAAGCAGAAGGATGATGAATCTGATGGTATATACGAAGCGAATTTTACAAGACTTTCAAGGTATGCATCTGGCATTATCATCCAACCTGAATGTAATGTTGATCGATTTTTCAGTGGCTTAAAACCAAGTCTTCGAAGGGCATTAGCTATAAGAGACTTCAGTAGCTATGAAGAAATTGTGCATTGTGCTATCAAAGTAGAAATGGAAGTTGGTGTTACTTATCCATCTCATAGTTTTGACAAGAAACGAAAGATGGAGTTCAAGGAGAAATCTCAAAATAATGGTGAAAAGAAGATGAATGTTTCCTTATGCACAAAGTTTGGAAAGAAGCATGGTGGAGATTGTCTTAAAGGGACTAGAAAATGTTTTAAGTGTGGAAAAGAAGGTCCTCGAGCAGCTGAGTGTCGAAGTAATGGAAAAAGGGTTTCTAATGATGTGAACAAAGCAAACACTTCAGAGAACGCACCACCAACACTTCAATGTTTCAAGTGCAAGGAGATGGGACATTATGCCAATAAATTCCCTAATCCAAGGGTTAGTGGCGATCAACATGAGAAACCACTTAAGGCAAAGTACAAAGGGAAGTCACATGCGATCTCTATTGGCGATGTTGAATATGACAATGATGTGGTGGAATGATTAAGTGTTTATGTAATGGGATTCCAAAACAATGTTGTATCATGTAGTATTGGAATATTTATGTATTGGTCTAATGTGGTATTAAAAGTAATTGAGATATTATGCGCATAATGAAGGGAAAATGAGAAAATGAAATGTTTAACAGTATTCATGAGCTCATGATTGATATAAGGACTAAGTGATTTCATGGTTTGAGTATATAGAATTTTTAGGATTTTGGTATGTGGAAGGTGTAAACATTTAACTGCATTCATGTTTTCACTAAGGCTCAACGGGTATTCAAGAGAATACATGATTAATGACTTTGAATGTTTTGAATGTGACCAACAAAACATATCTTATGATATATGGGGATCAACGATGGTGTTAAATCTCTAGTAATCGTTTTCACTATGTTATGAGAGTGGACTGCAGTATTACGGATATGCCTAAAGATTGAAATGGATTATGTTGGACATAAGTGAGTATTGTTTAAGGATAGAAGTTTTTTTTTGATATTATTAATGGGATGTTATAGTAATATAGTTTTAGAAAAAGGACAACCTGCAGTACGGGCGATAGCCCATCGCATCGGACAAGGCTGTGGGAATCGAACCCACAACCGAAGTGCGACTGGCCTTTATCACCTACCACTGGCCTACAGGAAGTCCCTGTTTAGTAGAAACTAGTTTTATTATATTAAGCAGTATGATATATGAAGTATAAGTCCATTTTAGAACCATATATGATTAATCTCATTATAGAATGACTTATGTGTATTTAATAACTTTTGCTAACCTTTTTTTAAGACAGATAGAATGACTCGTCATTCTATCACATGATCTGCTAACACTTCACGAATAACAAATTCAACTTCATTTCTTTAAGAGATGAAGTGGAAATTGTTCAAGGCACAAACAACAGTGAGATTGTAACAAAATAAAGTAAGTATTTATTCTAATTCAAATTCTTAAACTTTAGGGAAATGCTCTTGAAAACCAAAAATATTGTCCTAGTGCCCTTATATCTGATGAATCATATGGTACCCTAGATCATCACAAATTTATGGCTTTGTGATTGCTAACTTTTCCATAGCCATGTTCTCTACCACTCTCCATCAGAACATGATGGTTAGATTTCTCTTCCATATCCATATTTTCACCTATGTGGAAACCCAGTGATTAGTTTATTTGGGTAACCGTTACGTTTCATACATTTGTTTTTAAAGATAAGTTTTGGTATTCCTTTTTACGATGTGGGTTTCTATCAAAGAATCTTTCAAATAGTAAACCATTTATCACCCCGACGAATTTCGAGGGCGAAATTCATTTTAAGGGGGGTAGAATTTAACACCACGAGATTTTATGAAATATATTATTTTAATTTCATTAATGTATTTTTTTGTATTCTACACCATGATTACCTTGCGCTATACGCAACACCGTATTAGCTTGCAGTATACGCAACACTATTCTTGGACCGTGTTACACACAATTTTGATAATAGTTATTCTACGCAACATTGAGTATATATATATATATATATTCAATATATAAATGAAATATGGTTGGATTATGTTATACTAAACAACGAAGGATTCTTTCACAACACACAACCCTGACTTGGCTTGCATTACATGCAATCGCGACCTTCCTCGATAGCGTGTGTTGTACGCAATACCGGGTTTTAATAAACAATGTTATATTATTATAATATTGTCATGAACTAGCCGTTATGAATAGTATTAACTAAATTTTGAATTTTATAACATTATTATTCATCTTACACATTTTAGAACATGGTATAAGAACAAAATAATTTTTTCGGGTAAAATAAGTTTTTTTCAAAAAATGCAGTTTTGCCGCCTTTTGATGGCGCACCCACTTTCAATCTGGTTTTTGACATGTTTATAAGTTCAATTTGACAAAATAAAATTCTTATTTGGAATCGAGAAATAAAAATTTACTTTGGATAAAATTTTCATATTATTCTGGTAACATTGACATTTTAATGAATAGTAAAAACACGGTATATTTTAATTAAAAACTACTTTTTTCATCGTAATATCTTATGTAGTTAAATTATAATATTGAATGGTTTTAAAGTATAAATATAATATATTTTTACATTTAATATAATTCATGTCATTAGCATTGATTTTACCTTGAATTCGTAGGTTAAATCAATTCAATCTTTTGCAATATTTTAAACAAAAACCCGTTTTTATTCGACAACGGGATTAATTTTAATTTAATTTCTGCAACTTCTGTGTTTTGAATTTTAAAAAATGGATTCCATATTTGGAATCAGTGGGTCCAAATTATGTTAATAGGATACTTTTTATTTCTGGGAATTATGAATAGTAACCACGCTAAATTTTATTTACCATAGTTAAAGGTAAATCAGGTAATTAAGGGTAAATATAATATTTTAAAATTACCCTAACAAATGTCAAAATCCTATTGGATGAATAAAAAACGACACATATCACCTAAGGGTCGGATTATATTAATTTAATTAAATTTTTTCAAAGAAAATAATTTTATTATTATTAAAACCAAAGAATGTGACAACATGTCATTTTCTTAAATCTTATAAGTATAATAATTTTAATCTAGTGATAAACTTCATGAAACATCGAACATGAATAGTCTCCAGAAATATAATACAATTATCTACATCATAGGAATTTATTTAGAATTTTTAGGGATTAAATAATTATCATTTATTATGACACAAATATAATGCAGTAATTGTCTTATTAATGAAATATTGACATAATTGATGTTATAAATGCCCAAATAAATGTAATTTGAGACTTTTTATGACTTACACTAATTTTCTAGGTTAATATGAAATGTTATTGTTGATTTAAGTAACTTTGTTCGAACTTATCATTCTTTTATGAATTTCATAAAAATCTTGTACCAAATAGTGTCAAAATTGACATAAAATAGTTTTTAAAACAAATATTATATTATTAATTGATATTTTATTCCTAAAAATCTAAGGTTCTGCCAAATGACTTAGATAAGATTATATATATTAATAATAAACAGCTTGGGGTTCTTTTGGCTTGATATAGTAAGTTTATTAACCATATAGTGTAAGAAAACAAAAAGACACGGTAAAAGTTAAATTATTTAACTTAGGGTTAAATCTAATTGATAAGGTTAAATAATACCCTAAACTTGTATAAATACTATTGGTTGATAGGATTACGACCCATCCCCACTTTAGATTCGAAATAAGACCCTTTGGAACCATTATAAACCGATTTTTACTTTAATATAAAATAATATTTTGAGATATTCCTAAGGTGCCCCTCTCCTCCCTTATAAAAGGGAACCTCCTCCCCCTCCTCCTCACACCAAATTTGAGCACTCAAGCTCGGAAAACCCCTGCCAAAATCCCTTCTCCACTTCCCTAGAATAATCCTAGAGGTCCTGGTCTTCTTTAAAGTCCAATCTTAGTTCCCTAAGTGGAGGATTAAAAGAGGTGTTTCAAAGAAGAGGTAATATCCATTACCGATCTTTTCAATTTCTTTCTTCTTCAACTTCTTCTTCCTTAGTTGTTTCATGATAAAGTAATAACATCAGTATTACATACATACTGATATGTTATTATAAATATGAAACAACCATAATTCACCTTCTATCCATCCTACGGAAAAATGAAATCACCGTGCGTGCGTACGTACGGAATACCGTCTCCACGCCGTGGTGTAATCTATTTTACACCATCACCTTACAAGGATGGGTATAATGGTGTAATGAGTAACTATATATGATTATTATAGAGTTATATTGATACTTAAATAGTATACATACACATCAACACAATTCCATGACCATGGGAACGATATCATCGCTCATGCGTACGTACGGACTACCGTCTCCACGACGCGATGAGATTCATTCTCAATGATTAACCATTCATGAATGATTATAAAGTATATATAATAAGTACTAATGAAATATATGAAATAATAATGATACTGGATTTATTTATATTTATATGTATGTCATCTACTTAATTCCATTCAATTCAATAAGGAAATGAAAACAACGTTCATGCGTACTTACGGACTACCGTCTCCATGAACGGTGTATTTCTTTCCATTTAATTATTTATTATATATATGTATATCCTGAATATATATATATATATATAAATCATGTTTTATGTTCTGGAATTAAGTAATCATGATCTAAGTAATCATATGAATAATTACAAGTCAAAACACGGACGACAAATGAAACAATTTTACCCAAAACTCTCTTTAACATGGAATTTACAAAAGAACGGGTAATATAAAGTCATAAGTGAACCGTATATGATATCATAAAAATGAATATGATTCTGTAATAAGTAAATGACATTATTTAAATCATTATACAGGAGGTTCGGACACTTACGAAGAAAATCGGACCTAAGGTAAGGGAAATATCACAATCTCATTTTTATCCGAGATTGTTTATACTTTGGTATTTACTGGGGTGTATTTTATCATCCACATCCATGTTTCCTCAAAATGTAATATTATTTCCATCCACCTACAATTTTTTAAATCCAATTTTACCCTTCGGTGAGTTTTTAGTAAAAGATATGAAAGGAATCTTTTGTCGTTTTTCGTACGAGGTACTTTTTTGACTTTTCCGAAAAAAGTACGAGAAGAATGTTTTTTTTAACGTATACGGCGTGAATGGATTTTTAAAACATTATTTCAAAGAATAATCCTTTACAAGTTTTCAAGTTTATTTTTAATCAACTTCTTTTAGTTTATAATTGTACGACATGTTAAGAAAGGAAATGTGTTTTTGAAGCAGAAAGGATATTTTCCTCAAGAATGGAGTTCAAGTGTTTTATCAAAATTATTTTCCATCTAAGATAATAAAGGGTTCTGTTTCTATCCCTATTATTACATGGATTTGATTATGTTGTGATGGAAATATTTTTATGAAATATTTTATCTTATATGAATTGTTTTATGATGTCACAATGTTTAAAGATTCCCATTTTTATTACATGGGTTATGCAATGATGTATGATTTATGATTTTGTGGCACACACAAGAATGGTATAATTATGAGATGGGAGGGACCTATATCTCCCTCCAATGCATTGGTTAAAGATTTCATATCTCATGAGATAGAAATTGTCACGACCCGCCCTCGGGGTCCGTGCCGTGACTACCCCAAGCCCGCCTTCCATAGGCCAGGGGCTGGCGACTAGCACCAAGGCGTAAATCCCGGTAAAAAGGGAAGGCATTGCCTTTGTAAAGTAAACAAACACCACAGAGTAAGCAAGCGGAAAGTAACACTAAGCAAAAACAGAGTACAACTAAAAGTGCGGAAAGTAATAAGGGGCCGGAAATACAAGCTCAACTGTAAAGTACAACTCGAAAGGAAAAACAGCAACTGGAAAGTAAAGCTGCTACGCCGAGCTGACCACTGGAAATCCCACCTGAAGGGTGGGTACAGATAGCTCCTCTGCTCCTCGGGTCCCGCCATCCGCTCCGAGTATGTCCCGCCCAGTGGTCCACCTCCGGGTACCGCCTCGTCGTATAGTCCACCTCCAGGTACCGTCCAGTCCTCGAACCTTCGGCTTCTGTCAGCACTGTCCGTCGTCTGCAACCAACACAACGAGGTGCGGGCATAGCCCATGCAGGGGTGAGTATAACGATACTCAGTAGGGACCCCGAGACCCTCAAGGTCTCACTAAAACCAACAAGGATAAACACAAGAAGATCTCAACAGATAAACCCTACTTAGGTATATGCCCATACATATACCTAAGTTATCAAGTAACCCATCTCAATCATGAGGAAGCACAAGGATTGTGAAACGACGGATAACCACTACCCAGGTATATGCCCATACATATACCAAAGTTAGCAAGTGACCCATCTCAATCATGAAGTAAACACAAGGTCAAAAGTCTCAGCTCAAACCAGGATTTTCATTATCGAAACCGTAACTGCTGAAGAGCTCCGTCTCTAGAGTGTACAGTGGTCCTGTCACGACTCCGACGTACTGCTCACTAACCTAAGACTGCTGAAGTACTCTTCCTGTCGAGTACTGCGGGCCAGCCACCCAAACACAGTAGTGCTTCCCGCCGAGGTATGTCACCCAAACACCGTAGTGCACACCCCCTAGTAGCCTGCTGAGGTAATCTCCGGACGAGCACCGCGGGTCTGCACTGTCACACAGGTAGTGCTCCGTCCGCCATGGGTCTGCACCTCAGAAAGTAGTGCTCCGTCCACTGGGCTAGTCGACTCACTCCAAGTCGAGTCGGTCAAGCAGTCGTCAGGTCTCAGTCAGCTACACGGTCTCCGTACTTCGCACGCTCGTCACTGGGAGGGTCCGCTCCACGATCTACAGGTCGATACTCCAAGTATCTCAAAGTCCCACGAAGAAGTGTCTCAAAGGTCCGTCTCGTCACAGGGGTCTCAACGCAACAGACGACGCGTCGATCGGACGCCCGGTCTGTGAGTTATTAGCCTATTCGTCCCAGGGGCCCGGTTGGTTTCGTGAGCGAAACCAATCCCGGCCGTATCTCAACTGTACCCCGAACACCCATAGGGTATACTCAAAGGGACCGATACTCAACGTAACCACCAACGCTGCTGACGGCTCGTCAAGCGGACGTCCTGTCTGTAAGATATTAGCTTTCCCGTTCCAGGGGCCCGGTTGGATTTCGGGAGCGATCCAACCCGGCCTCTACTAACTGTATCCAAAACTCGGGCGAAGGATACCAAAAGTTCCGTATCGTAAACAGGAACTCAACGCAACAGACGGTGCGTCGATCGGACGCCCGGTCTGAGAGTTATTGGCATTTTCGTCTCCGGGGCCCGGTTGGTTTTTATGGCAAAACCAACCCGACCGTACTCCACCTGCGTCCAAACCTCGGACGGAGTATGCCAAAAGATCCGTCTCACTAAAAGGAACACAATGCGACTGACGGTGCGTCAATCGGACGTTCGTAGCTCAAGATATGAGCGTTTCCGCTCCGAAGGCCCGGTTGGTTTCGTGAACGAACCAACCCGGCCGAACTCAAAGTAATCCGAAACCTTGAGTGCGATATACCGAAACGACCGTCTCGATCCAAGGATCGCGTTGCCGCAGACGGTTCGTCATTCGGAGGTCCGAGGCTCAAGTTATGAGCCAAAAACCAAATCTGGTTCGAAACGGGGGGTCCGGGTCCGGGCCGACCCGGCCCGACCCCCCCCCCCCCCCCCCCCGGGCGGCGCGGTGGCCGGCGGCGGCGGCGGCGGGCGGCGGCGGCGGCGGGCCGCGGCGGCGGCGCCCGGCGCCGCACGTGGGGCTGCGCACGCGGGGGCTAAGCCCCGCGGTTCTTCAAAGTGGCGCGGCCTTTGTGCCGCGCCGGTTCTTTTAAAACCGCCCCCCCCCCCCTCACGTGGGGGGGCCTGCTGGCGCCGAACCAAGGGGGCGGCTGCCCCCTTCCCTCAAGAACCGCCCCCCTCATTAAGAGGGGGGTTTTGTTGAACCGGCCGGGGGATTTATTCCCCCGGTTTTATGTCATCCGGCCGGCCAGCTGGCCGGCCGGTTTTTACCAACGGGACCGGAAATTCCGGTCCCGCCTTCGACTTCCGACGCCGGCGGCCCGGCCGCCGGTCTTTTCTTCCGCCGCGGCCCGAAACCGGCGCGGTCTCCTCGTCCCGTCGCGGCCCGGAACCGGCCGCGGTCTTCTCGTCCCGCCGCGGCCCGGAACCAGCCGCGGTGTTCGTCGTCCGGCGCGGTGCGACGGCACCGCGCCCCTCCGCCGCACTTTAATTTCTTTCAACGCGGCGCGACGGCGTCGCGTTCCTGATGTTTCTTCCATGGTGTGCGCGCGACGGCGTTGCGTAAAATAAATGCACGATCAACCGCGTGGTGCGACGGCACCACGCCACTTGCTTCCACCCGCAAGAACAAACAAGAACGTTGGAGGGGGTTCGGCCGTGTTCCTACGGTCCAGCCCCCCTCACGTTAAATTAATAACGCGACTTTAAATAAACAACATCCTCACGTTAGTCATACGAACCACGAGCAAGAATGAGATAATTAAATAGTAAATCAACATCCCCTACCTCGGGTATAAGTTCGAGGATTTGACTATGTCTGCGGAAAAGATGATGCGGAAGAAGAACGTCACGTCGCGGATATGGCGTCGCGGAAAGACCGTGTTCTTCGGCGAAGGAGTTCTTCGTTGAAGAACGGCGTTCTTCGTGTTCTTCGTCAAGGTTGAAGAAGAAAGAGAAAAGCTTCCAAAGCTCTCAAGAAATCCTCCCAAGGTGGTAAAAGAATCCCCTAGAATAATATAAGCTTTAACTTATATTATTACATAACTTAACCAAAAGAATTTCAAAGGTTTGAAATTCAAAAAGGGTTTAACTCCCTTAATTAATTAAGTAACCCAAGTTGACAACATTAAATGCATAGAGTTAAAGGGGAGGTTTTGAGAGAATTTGAGGAGTTGGGGTTCGTGTGGACCCCACCTCACTTAATCCTCCCAAGGGAGGTTAAGTGGATGTGGGTCCCACTCCCAACTCCCTTTGGTAGGACTTAACTAGATAAAAATAAAATTTGTTCCTCACAAATTTTATTTAACTTAAACTAAAAAACCCAAAAACTAACTTTCAACCCGCAACAAACGCAACTTCCGAAAAGGTCTCATTAAGCGAATATCGGCGCTGCGAGTTCATCGGTGCCCTCGGATTTCAATTCCGAGCACCGTATCAAAAGTTAGAAATTCCCGCTCGTTCGTTCACTGAACGTACCCGAGCCAAACTTCGGAAATTAATTCCAGGCACTCCGGGCCTCGGAATCAGGTGCCGTCTGAAACCGCGCTCTTGTAAAATTCTAAAGAAAATTAAGAAAAAATTTCCCTTGAATTTTACGGGTCTTTACATTACTCCCACCTCAGGGCTTTACGTCCCCGTAAAGATAAATCAAAAACTAGGGAAACAAAAGAGGGTACTGAGCACACATCTGAGCCTCCCGCTCCCATGTGCTCTCCTGGAGATTCCCATGCCGCCATCTGTTGCGCACAAGAGGAATCGATCGTCCATGTAGGACCCACTCCTGTCGATCCTCTATCTCCACCGGAACCTCCGTAAAAGTCGCCCCATTATCAACGTCAAGCTCCCCATGGTCAAGGATGTGCGTCGGGTCATGCACGTATCTCCTCAGCTGAGATACGTGGAAGACGTCGTGCACCCGGTGCAACTGAGGTGGTAGAGCCAGGCGATAAGCCACCTCACCAACTCTGCTGAGGACCTGGAAGGGTCCGATGAAGCGCGGAGATAACTTGTCGCCTCGGCCAAAACTCTGAATACCACGTCGAGGTGAGACCCGCAAGAAGACGTGGTCACCATCCTCGAACTCTAGTGGCCTCCGCCTCCTGTCAGCGTATGACTTCTGCCGGCTCTGTGTTGTCCTCATCCGCTCCTGGATGACATGGACCTCCTCTGACGTGGCCCGGACCATCTTTGGTCCCACAAGAGCTGCGAGATTTCTTCTTTGCTGATAAGAGAAACCTGGTCTCATCCCCTGGATGAACCACATTCTTTGCCTAAAACAGTCAATCCTAACATGTATGATACTAATCCATACCAAGGATGACGTCGTAAGGCCTCGACGCTACTACTAAGAGATCCAACCGTTACTCTCGCCTCCAAGGGTTGAGTCACACTGTCGGCATCAGTGTGTGGTAACTGGGTCTCCTCCAGTAGATGTCTCACAAGTGAGGGTCAAGTCAACAGTCAACTTGAACCTCTTAGTAACATCACAAAAGAGGACAGGAAAGAAAACATCACAAAGGTATGCGTCTTTTATTATTGCAGCTCATATTACAAGACGCTACACAAAAGCAACATCAACATGGAACTAGAAGTACAAAAGACGTATCCACTAGTTCCTCCCCTGTCCACCTGCTCCCAGAGCTCCAGCATTTGTCGCTGCCTCAACCTCGGTGGCTCCCTACAAGCCTGCGGATCGAGGAGTCGGACAGTCACGTGCCAGGTGACCCTTTCCGCCACAGGAGTAACATTGTCCGTTTCTGGCACGCCTGGCTCTGACCCCACCTCGGGTGCCCCGCACCACCGGTCCTAAAACCCGAGATCGCCCAACTGCTGGTCTGGTCCTCCTGGACCTCTGCATCATCTGTCTACTGCCCACAGATGACTCGGCTTCTGATCGAAAAACACGCGGCAAAGGCAGAATCTCCTGTACACGCTCGGGGTGTAGAGATACTGGCACAAACTCCACCCTGAAGAAGGTCTCGAAGTCTTCCCATGCGAAGTTCATCTCATCGCAAAACTGAAACAAGTGGCTCCACCACCTACCTGCTGCTGCCTGAAGGAGGCTGGTAGAAAAGATCACCATGAAGACTGCCGGCGTCCCCACTAGCCTGAAGACTCTCACCACAGCCTCCAGCCAAACCTCAGCCGCCTGCGGGTCCGTCTCTCCCCGGAACCTGGGTGGCCTCTGGCGCTGGAACTCGTGCAGCGCGCTCAAGCGTCGTGCATCGCCTACTGCTGGGGCTGGTGGCATCGGTGGCCCAACGTATGGTAGTACCGCTGGTGCCTCCGCTGGTGCCTCAACTGCAAGAGGGCCCTGTACCAAAGCCTCGTCGCTCAACAGACTGTCAGCACGCTCATCCCTCCGGGCTCTAGCTGGTCGTCTGAGAAAAGACATCCTGAAAGAAACAACGTAACACGATCAAATGATTATACCTGGTGAGCTGACCTGGTTTGAGCTGTTTTAAGGGGAAAAACCTTTGAAAACACACACGCAATCAGTGTTTTCGTGCACAAAGTCGGAAATCAGTTGTCAGGGTCCTGGTGTATGGATACGTCGGCCGCCCGCACCAACACTGGACTCCCTGAACTGAAAACCACACTCGGTACTCTCAACACTATTGCTTCAGAGAAAGAAACATCAGAGTTATAAGTTCTGCGGTAGAACCGAACTCCTCTGATACCAATTTGTCACGACCCGCCCTCGGGGTCCGTGCCGTGACTACCCCAAGCCCGCCTTCCATAGGCCAGGGGCTGGCGACTAGCACCAAGGCGTAAATCCCGGTAAAAAGGGAAGGCATTGCCTTTGTAAAGTAAACAAACACCACAGAGTAAGCAAGCGGAAAGTAACACTAAGCAAAAAAAGAGTACAACTAAAAGTGCGGAAAGTAAAAAGGGGCCGGAAATACAAGCCCAACTGTAAAGTACAACTCGAAAGGAAAAACAGCAACTGAAAAGTAAAGCTGCTACGCCGAGCTGACCACTGGAAATCCCACCTGAAGGGTGGGTACAGATAGCTCCTCTGCTCCTCGGGTCCCGCCATCCGCTCCGAGTATGTCCCGCCCAGTGGTCCACCTCCGGGTACCGCCTCGTCGTATAGTCCACCTCCAGGTACCGTCCAGTCCTCGAACCTTCGGCTTCTGTCAGCACTGTCCGTCGTCTGCAACCAACACAACGAGGTGCGGGCATAGCCTGTGCATGGGTGAGTATAACGATACTCAGTAGGGACCCCGAGACCCTCAAGGTCTCACTAAAACCAACAAGGATAAACACAAGAAGATCTCAACAGATAAACCCTACTTAGGTATATGCCCATACATATACCTAAGTTATCAAGTAACCCATCTCAATCATGAGGAAGCACAAGGATTGTGAAACGACGGATAACCACTACCCGGGTATATGCCCATACATATACCAAAGTTAGCAAGTGACCCATCTCAATCATGAAGTAAACACAAGGTCAAAAGTCTCAGCTCAAACCAGGATTTTCATTATCGAAACCGTAACTGCTGAAGAGCTCCGTCTCTAGAGTGTACAGTGGTCCTGTCACGACTCCGCGGTACTGCTCACTAACCTAAGAATGCTGAAGTACTCCTCCTGTCGAGTAATGCGGGCCAACCACCCAAACACAGTAGTGCTTCCCGCCGAGGTATGTCACCCAAACACCGTAGTGCACACCCCCTAGTATCCTGCTGAGGTACTCTCCGGACGAGCACCGCGGGTCTGCACTGTCACACAGGTAGTGCTCCGTCCGCCATGGGTCTGCACCTCAGAAAGTAGTGCTCCGTCCACTGGGCTAGTCGACTCACTCCAAGTCGAGTCGGTCAAGCAGTCGTCAGGTCTCAGTCAGCTACACGGTCTCCGTACTTCGCACGCTCGTCACTGGGAGGGTCCGCTCCACGAGCTACAGGTCGATACTCCAAGTATCTCAATGTCCCACGAAGAAGTGTCTCAAAGGTCCGTCTCGTCACAGGGGTCTCAACGCAACAGACGGCGCGTCGATCGGACGCCCGGTCTGTGAGTTATTAGCCTATTCGTCCCAGGGGCCCGGTTGGTTTCGTGAGCGAAACCAATCCCGGCCGTATCTCAACTGTACCCCGAACTCCCATAGGGTATACTCAAAGGGACCGATACTCAACGTAACCACCAACGCTGCTGACGGCTCGTCAAGCGGACGTCCTGTCTGTAAGATATTAGCTTTCCCGTTCCAGGGGCCCGGTTGGATTTCGGGAGCGATCAAACCCGGCCTCTACTAACTGTATCCAAAACTCGGGCGAAGGATACCAAAAGTTCCGTATCGTAAACAGGAACTCAACGCAACAGACGGTGCGTCGATCGGACGCCCGGTCTGAGAGGTATTGGCATTTTCGTCTCCGGGGTCTGGTTGGTTTTTATGGCAAAACCAACCCGACCGTACTCCACCTGCGTCCAAACCTCGGGCGGAGTATGCCAAAAGATCCGTCTCACTAAAAGGAACACAACGCGACTGACGGTGCGTCAATCGGACGTTCGTAGCTCAAGATATGAGCGTTTCCGCTCCGAAGGCCCGGTTGGTTTCGTGAACGAACCAACCCTGCCGAACTCAAAGTAATCCGAAACCTTGAGTGCGATATACCGAAACGACCGTCTCGATCCAAGGATCGCGTTGCCGCAGACGGTTCGTCATTCGGAGGTCCGAGGCTCAAGTTATGAGCCAAAAACCAAATCTGGTTCGAAACGGGGGGTCCGGGTCCGGGCCGACCCGGCCCGACCCCCCCCTGGGCGGCGCGGTGGCCGGCGGCGGTGGGCGGCGGCGCGGCGGCGGCGGCGGGCGGCGGCGCCCGGCGCCGCACGTGGGGCTGCGCACGCGGGGGCTAAGCCCCGCGGTTCTTCAAAGTGGCGCGGCCTTTGTGCCGCGCCGGTTCTTTTAAACCCCCCCCCCCTCACGTGGGGGGGCCTGCTGGCGCCGAACCAAGGGGGCGGCTGCCCCCTTCCCTCAAGAACCGCCCCCCTCATTAAGAGGGGGGTTTTGTTGAACCGGCCGGGGGATTTATTCCCCCGGTTTTATGTCATCCGGCCGGCCAGCTGGCCGGCCAGTTTTTACCAACGGGACCGGAAATTCCGGTCCCGCCTTCGACTTCCGACGCCGGCGGCCCGGCCACCGGTCTTTTCTTCCGCCGCGGCCCGAAACCGTCCGCGGTCTCCTCGTCCCGTCGCGGCCCGGAACCGGCCGCGGTCTTCTCGTCCCGCCGCGGCCCGGAACCGGCCGCGGTGTTCGTCGTCCGGCGCGGTGCGACGGCACCGCGCCCCTCCGCCGCACTTTAATTTCTTTCAACGCAGCGCGACGGCGTCGCGTTCTTGATGTTTCTTCCATGGTGTGCGCGCGACGGCGTTGCGTAAAATAAATGCACGATCAACCGCGTGGTGCGACGGCACCACGCCACTTGCTTCCACCCGCAAGAACAAACAAGAACGTTGGAGGGGGTTCGGCCGTGTTCGTACGGTCCGACCCCCCTCACGTTAAATTAATAACGCAAATTTAAATAAACAACATCCTCACGTTAGTCATACGAACCACGAGCAAGAATGAGATAATTAAATATTAAATCAACATCCCCTACCTCGGGTATAAGTTCGAGGATTTGACTATGTCCGCGGAAAAGATGATGCGGAAGAAGAACGTCACGTCGCGGATATGGCGTCGCGGAAAGACCGTGTTCTTCGGCGAAGGAGTTCTTCGTTGAAGAACGGCGTTCTTCGTGTTCTTCGTCAAGGTTGAAGAAGAAAGAGAAAAGCTTCCAAAGCTCTCAAGAAATCCTCCCAAGGTGGTAAAAGAATTCCCTAGAATAATATAAGCTTTAACTTATATTATTACATAACTTAACCACAAGAATTTCAAAGGTTTGAAATTCAAAAAGGGTTTAACTCCCTTAATTAATTAAGTAACCCAAGTTGACAACATTAAATGCAAAGAGTTAAAGGGGAGGTTTTGAGAGAATTTGAGGAGTTGGGGTTCGTGTGGACCCCACCTCACTTAATCCTCCCAAGGGAGGTTAATTGGATGTGGGTCCCACTCCCAACTCCCTTTGGTAGGACTTAACTAGATAAAAATAAAATTTGTTCCTCACAAATTTTATTTAACTTAAACTAAAAACCCCAAAAACTAACTTTCAACCCGCAACAAACGCAACTTCCGAAAAGGTCTCATTAAGCGAATATCGGCGCTGCGAGTTCATCGGTGCCCTCGGATTTCAATTCCGAGCACCGTATCAAAAGTTAGAAATTCCCGCTCGTTCGTTCATTGAACGTACCCGAGCCAAACTTCGGAAATTAATTCCGGGCACTCCGGGCCTCGGAATCAGGTGCCGTCTGAAACCGCGCTCTTGTAAAATTCTAAAGAAAATTAAGAAAAAATTTCCCTTGAATTTTACGGGTCTTTACAGAAATGGCTGGAATGGTAGGTTATACAGGTTCAGTGAAACAGGACTGAAACGAGGGTGACTCGATTCAGAAAGGGACTTTGTCCACTAAGATAGTCTTGGCAATGAGTCATGACTAACAATAAATGATTCTCTATGATTATGTGTGTATTCCACAAAGTTTCATGTTTTAAGTTATGATTATTGGGATTTCATTTCACTACTATGATTTATCCCATGTTATGAAATTATGTTCTCTTTTGCAGGTTATGATTTCCAAAAGTTATGTTCTTATGAATATGATGTGATTGATTTTTCTTTTGTTTACCCTTACTGAGAATTTGAGCTCACCCTTTTATGTTTTCTTTTCCCAAGGATATAAAGAAAGGTTTTAGGTAAAAAAAGGGAAGATCTTTATGGGAGATATTGAAGATCTTTCACCACGATTAGAAGATTACGTTCCGAGTTTCCAAAGACACTAAACTATTACGATCCTTGTGTGTGTGTTTTTGTTACGTACTAAGTATTCCGCAAATGTAATGTAATGTCCATGTACGACAAGATACGGATCTCTACAAGAAGTGTTTTTGGAAAAAAAAATTTCAAAATCATAATATCAAATAAAATGATTAAGGCAAGATGAAGGCGCGCAAGTGGCGGTGTGCAAGTGGCGGCGTGCAAGTGTTGTAGAGGCACACAAGTCATATTTGAAAAATAAAATTATTTCAGAAATATGGAAAAGTGAATAAAGGGGTGCGTAGGTGGTGGTGCACAGGTGGTGGCGCATAGGTGGTGGCGTGCAGGTGGTGGCACACTGGTGGTGGCGCACATGTGGTGGCGTGCAAGTATTGGCGCACAAGTCATCAAAATGCATATAAATACACATCTAGCCTCCTCATTTCGTAATGCTCAATACTTGAGAATTATCTTTGAGCTCTGGGTGCGCAAGTGGAAGATAGTTAGAAGGTGTGCAGGTTGGGGGAGCACAAGTTGAAGGCGCGCAAGTGTTAGTTGGCGTGTAGGCTTGAAGAAGAAAGCGCGTCTGAAGGGAAGTGTGCAAGAAGAGGCGTTCAAGTTCTAGGCGTGCAAGTATATGTCGCGCAGGTCAAAATGGGCACACAAGCTATTTTTCTCCAGGGGTTCTAGCCAGCTTCTGGGTTGGAAAAAAGAATAATAGGTGCACATGTATAAGGAACACATGTATAGGTCACGAAAGTAAAAGCGGGCGCGTAGGCGGATTTTCTCTAGACGTTCCTGTCAGCTTCTGGTTAGGAATGTAAAGAATTTATTTGAAAGATTTGATTTGTTTAAGCTCATTAAGAAGCAATGATCCATTGTATCACTCTATTTGTGCCATGAGGGAGCACATGCACTATTGGATTGTTTTCAAAGTGATGTATGTGTGTAAGAGTATATATTACTCATTTTATTCCACATCAAAGGATTCTTTTCTTGTGGATTGTGTTGTATTGGATTGTCTCCATACCATACCAAGGATTTAGCTACTCATGTTGAGTAGTGATCCTTGTAAATATTGTGTTCATGTGGTTTTGTGTGTTCAGTAGGTAAGAAAATCTTTAACAGGAGGTGATGGTTGTTTCAAAAATGCAAAACTTAAAAAGAAAAAGATATCACCGATTCACCCCCTCCCCCTCTCAGTGATACTTGGATCCTAACTGGGAACTTCAATTGGTATCATAGGGAGGTTCCCTTCATTTATTCATTGTTGAAGTTGTTGAATAGAAGTTGTAATGGAGAATCTAAATTGTATGAACAGGTAGGGGATCCCTATTTTTGATGGAAAGAACTATCACATATGGAATGACAGAATGATGCCTTATCTTATGTCTCTTGGATATGAAGATCTTGAAACTACAACAGATGGATTTCCTTATATTGATGACAAGTTTCCTCTTAATCCTATCGATAAGAAGAACCTCAAGAATGATAGAAGAGCTAAAAATGCATTACTCTCATCACTTTCTAAGAGTGAATTTTTAAGAGTGAAAGGTGTTGCTACTACTAAAAGCATCTGGGATAAGTTCAAGTACATCTATGAATGAAATACAAAAGTGAAGAAGGAAAAACTAGAAATCTGGAGGATGAAGTATGAAGACTTGAAAATGGGAGAATCTGAATCTGTTGGGTACTTCTTTACCAGGATTAATGACATTGTCAGTACAATCAGATGTCTTGGTGAAACATTGGAGGATTATACTGTTCTCGAAAAGATCTTGAGAATTATGCCGACAAGTTTGATGCCAATGTGTCTTCACTATAAGACAAAAACCCTGAAACATTATCTCTAGATGATTTGCATAGCACTCTCATTACCTATGAAATGATAAGGGAGAAGACCATGAAGAGAAAAACAAAATCTGATAGAGAAATGTAATTCAAGGCTATAAAGGGAGAGAAGTCAAAGAAGACCCTTATTGAAGATGATGCTGGTGAATCCGATTCAAAAGATGAGGTATGCAAAAATTTTGATTAAATTTTATCCTTGTATTCTAAAAATGTGAAAAGTGGTAGATCGAAATGCAAGGGGAAAAATTCCTTGAAATGTTTTGAGTGTGGAGCAGTTGGTCATTTTGTGGATAATTGTCCTCAAAAGAAAAAATTAGACAATTATGATGATGAAAGAAGGAAAAGAAGGTCGTGGATGAATCAAACTGACAAAGAAAAATATTTTTCAAAGTGTATGGATAAAAAGTTCTTCAAATCAAAATGAAGAATCTTTTTGTCTAAAGATGAAGAAGAAGAGGATAGTGAAGCTGAATATGAGAAATGGTTTGCTGAGAAAGCTAGAGGGAATACCTTTAATTACAATGGTGAATACTGAATAGTACATGAGAAATAGTTCATAAGAAGAAGAAACTCAACTTTAATATCATATGAAATAATAATTGAACGAATTCATGAGGAAGATCAAATGGCTTGAGAAGGAAAATAACAAGCTGATAAATGAAAATTCCATATTAAGAAATCAAAAAGGTGTTAATGATGAGAAAATCAAGATGGAAAAGAAGATTTATGATCTGAAAATTTTTCATGAGAATGCAAAGAATTGTAATGATCATCTTGAAGTAAAGTTGAAGGAAAATGAAGAAGATTTGGAACTAGTCCAAAAGAAACTATATAAAGCTCAAGAAATGAATATAAGTTTCAAAAATTCTATCTAAAACGTTGGTGAATGTTCCAGTAAAAATGATTCAAACAAAGAGTCAAAAAATTTACCTTCAAAGGTTGAAATGAAAGATAGAACTGGTTCTGGTAAGAACAAGGATGGAAGGACCATGTATGTGGTCAAATGAACAATGATGAAAAAACAGAAGTGCATAAAAATCATGAGTCAAGAAAGACTTCTATTACTTATGTTGATGCTAAATTTGAACTGAGAAATGGAGTTACAAATGAAAACATGAAGGTTGATGGTCAACATAGTTCTATTGAGAAGTGTGTTCACAAATCTAGTCAGTATAGAAATTATAAAGGCAAATATTCTTTCTATTGTTACTGTTGGTACTATGGTGGATTCAGACACATTGAAAATATGTTTTGGTTCAACCAACAACAATACAACTATTCCACATGCATTGAAAGACATGGATTTAGGGGTATCAACACTTTCAAAATACATAGTCACCAAATAATTTTCATAAGATATCTATGAAGCCTGATGTGAAAGTTGAGAATAGGTTCCAACAACTGGAAAATATTTGTGAATGATGTGATCTACCCAGAAATCTTTCCAAGGGCTTCCTTAGTGTGTTACCATAGAAACAAGAGATTATTAATAATTATCAAAATCCATAGTTTTTAAAATATAAAAGGGACAGGTCTGATAAGTCCTAAAATAATGCGTGCATGGTTGTCTGGCCAGAACACATTGACATGGCTAGGAAATTATAGGAAGCACAACAGAAAGTGATGTAAAAAGAAGAACAAAAATCTATTATGGTTGAAACTGCCTTAAAACATACAAAAGGAGAATGCCCATGGATTCTTGATAGTGGTTGTTCCTCTCATATGGAATGAGATTTAACGTTTCTGATGAATTGGAAAGACTTCAAAGAAGGAACAGTGATATTTGGAAATGATGAATCTATAAGGATCAAAGGTGTTGGATCACACATCATTGCAAAAGAAAAGATGAAATACAGGAAAAATTATATGTTGATGGGCTGAAACATAACCTACATAGTGTGTCATAACTCTGTGATGAGTGAAAAAAATTTATCTTTAGAAAATATTGATTTTTTGTGAAAAGTGAAAATGATGGGAATATAGTAACAAAGGGCCAACATAAAAGAGGATATTTGTTCCAAGTTGGTGAAGAGCAGAACTCTTGTTACATGGGTTTAGTGGATGGAAATCAATTATATCATAAAATGATGAGACATATGTGTCAAAGAAATATGTGCAAATTATCAATGCGGGACAATGTTCGAGATATGCCTGCTTTATTAAGAAGAAGATATTGGTGATGCACTATTTGTGAAAAATGGAAGATTACAAACTATTTTCATAAGAGAGTTGAAATTCAATCAAAACAACCCTTGGAACTTATACATTCTGATATATGTGGACCAATGAGAAATAAATCAACAAATGGAGATAAGTACTTCATTATTTTCATTGACATCCTTACTCACACTACTTGTGTTATGTACATGAGACATAAGTCAGATGCTCTGAAAATGTTTAAGAGTGTTAGGAGGAAAGAAGAAAAAGAATGTGAGTATTCTGTGAAGAAGTTTAGAACTGATAATGGTGATGAGTATAAGAATTAAGAGTTTGAATTTTATCTTGAGAAGCATAAAATTCACCATGAGTTCAGTTCACCATACGCACCTCATAAAAATGGGGTTGCTGAAAGAAAGAATTAAAGTCTGGTGGAAATGGAAAGAACTATGTTACTTGAACATAGTCTTTGTCATTATTATTGGAGGAAATCCATGAGCACTACTGTTTATATTTAGAACTGATGCTTCTATAGGCCAAAATCATATATGACTCCATACGAAATTTTCTATGGAAAAACTCCAATTTTTAAACATTTAAGATTATTTGGGAGTCCCTGCATTATAAATAAGAAAGGTAGAAACCTTGGAAAGTTTGATCAAAGAGGAGATGATGGAATTTTTAATAGCTATGATCCAAGAAGGAAGATGATATAGTTGTCTCAAAATAGAAATATGAAGAGTTTTTGATTCTTCATATGTAAAAGTTGTTGAAAATGTTGAGAAAGAAAAGCTGTTATATGTTGATGTGGAAGTTTAGAAGGATAGAGAAGCTTTTGTCAATGATTCTAATAATGCTACAAACCGTGTTAATCCTGTCGTTGAAGAGGAATCCGACTCATAAATCTTGACTGATGAGGTTGAAGTTCGAACAACTCATCCTAGGTTGAGGAAACAAGTGGACGCTCAAAATATTATTGGAGATAAACATCAGAGGGTTCAAAAAAGAAGAACAACAGATGTTATATCACATACTTCTCTTTATTGGAATGTTGAACAGAATGATATAAATGAAGCATTTGAGAATCCAAAATGGGTTCATGCTATGAATGAAGAGCTTGATCAGACAGAGAATAATTATACTTGGAAACTAGAACCCATGCCGGACAACAGGAACATTATTGGTACAAAGTGGGTTTTCCGGAACACACTGAATAAAGAAGGAAAAGTAATAACAAACAAATGAATATAGGTTTACAATGGGTATTCACAAATTAAAGTCAATGATCTTGATGAAACCTTTTCTCTGGTGGCATGATTAGAAACAATCATAATCCTTCTTTCTATTACTGTACAACGAGGATACAAAATCATTCATTTGGATGTAAAATCTTTATTATTGAATAGTGACATTGATGAGGAAGTTTACATTGATCAACCTTGTGGATTTGTTATTGGAAAGGATTAAAGTTATGTGTGTAGGTTGAAGAAGGCTTTTTATGGGTTAAAACAGGCTCCGAGAGCATGGTATTCTAAATTAGATATTTTCTTAAAGAAGATGAACTTTATGAAAGGTAGATTTGACAACAATATCTACATCAAGGAATGTCACGAGATTCCACTGATCGTTATTGTATATGTCAACGATATTATATTTGCTGGAAATGATAAAAGATCATGTGAAAAATTTGCTGAGGAGATGAAGAAGTTATTTGAGATGTCCATTTTGGGAGAAATGAAGTATTTTCTTGGGCTATAAATTTCACAGAAGAAGAATCACATTTTTCATTCCCAAGGAATGTATGATAAGGAACATCTGAAGAAGTTTGGAACGGAAAATTCAAAACCAATTTCCACCCCAATTTCATTGGGAACCAAGTTTTATTAAGATGGATAAGGCAAAGAAGTTGATCAGAAAGTGTTTCAAAAGCTGATTGGAAGTTTGTTTTCTTTGACTGCCTCAAGACCCGACATCGTCTATGTTGTCACTTTATGTGCAAGATTTCAGGGTGATCCTAAAGAACCACATTTTATGGCTGGAAAAATAATTCTTAGATACATCAATGGAACAAAAAATTTTGGAGTTAGGTATGATGGATTAGGAAATATTGATCTATTCGTGTATTCTGATGCTGATTGTGCAGGAAATGTTGATGATCGAAGATCCACATCTAGTGGAGTTTTCTTTCTAGGGAAATGTTGTGTTAGTAGGCATACCAAGAAACAAAATTCAGTAATTCTTAGCACAGCAGAAGCGGAGTAGGTTGATGCAACTCAAGCTGAAACACGACTAATGTGGATGAAGACTCAGTTAGAAGATCTACATGTTGAAGTAAAGCTACCATTGCTCTTGGGTTGTGATAATCAGAGTGCAATCAATCTTATAAGAATTGTAGTACAACATTCTCATACAAAAAACATTGATATAATGTACCACTTCATCAAATAGAAGGTGGAGAAGAAGTAATTGAGGCTAGAGTATGTTCCTACATCGTAAAAAGTTGCTGATATATTCACAAAACCATTACTAAAAAAACCACTTACAAAATAGAGGTTGAACATGGGAGTCCAACCTCCTTCTCATCAAGGTTAAGGTATGTGTTTCTGTCCCCTCTCTCATCTTACCTCTGGATAGTGTTTTCAAGGGGGATAGTTATTTCATAAATCTATCCTTATAAGTGCATTCATAAAGGGGGAGTTGTGGGTATGCTGCAAATACAGCCTGCATGTGTGTGATCTATTCTAACTATTTGTTGGAGTGGTTGTTGGAAAGAATGTTGTTTTCCAAGAATGTCAAAGAAGTGATGAATGCTGAGGTAGAATCTTGAAAGATGATCTGAAGAATGCTGAGGAGGTACGCTCATGAGATTTCATAGTCACTGCTTTTGGACTGCATGGTTTTGGCTGCCAATAATTATTGTTTCCTACAATGAGTTAGCTTACATAGGCTTAGAATTCTTGATAAGTAATCCATTGCTTAAGGTTACAATGTTCAGTGATTTATAAATCATGGTTGACAAAAAATCCAAAGTGGGAGATTGTTGGGACCAATTTTGATGGATAAGGAAGTAAGAAAAGTTTGATGTTAAAGAGTGTTGTCTTTTGTTTTCAAAAGCTAAATCAATTCACTTTGTAAAGAACATGAAAATCCGATGATTCTTTTCAGATTTTTATTTTACAATCATCTCAAGTATGGAGAACTTGTGGTGCAAGTCGTATGAAGGATAAAAAGAGTAAGGCTGTTTTTTTTGGAAAAACACATTTCAACATCATAATATCCCAAAAATGATGAAGGCATGAAGAATGAATGCATGTGGCGGCGTGCAAGTGGCAGTGCGCCGGTGCTGTAGAGGAACAGAAGTCATATTTCAAAACTAGCATTATTTTAGAAATATGGAAAAGGTAATAAAGTGGCGCACAGGTGGTGGCACACATGTGGTGGCACACATGTGGGAGTGTTTAGGTGGTTGCAATCAGGTGGTGGTGTGCAGGTGGTGGTGCGCAGGTGGTGGCGCGCACATATTGGAACACAAGTTTGGGTCGCGCAAGTCATCTTAATGCCTATAAATAGACAACAAGAATGCTCATTTCTTAAGGCTCAATACTTGAGAATTATATTTCTTCTCTAGGCGCTCATGTAATGAATTGGGAATGAAAGTGGATGATAGTTACAATATGTGTAGGTTGGGGGCACGTAAGTTGGAGGCACATCGATGTTATTTGGCACGTAGGCTACAAGAAGGAAGCACGTCTGAAGGGCAGCGCGCAAGAAGAGGCGTGCAAGTTCTTGGCGCACAGGTATTGGTCATGCCGGTCAAGGTGGGAACACATGCTGTTTTTCTCTAGGGGTTCCTGCCAGCTTCTGGTTAGGAAAGAAGAAGAAGAGGTGTGGATGAATAAGGCACGCAGGTATAGGTCACGTAGGTCAAAGTGGGCACGCATGCTGTTTTCCTCCAGGGGTTCCCGCCAGCATTGGGGTAGGAAAGTGAATAATTTCTTTGAAAATATTTTATTTGTATAATCACATTAAGAAGAATTGATCCATTTTATCACCCTATTTGTGCCAAGATGGAGCACACACACTATTGGATTGTTTTCAAAGTGTTGCACGAGTGTAAGTGTATATCCTACTCGTTGTATTCCACATCAAAGGATTGTTTTCTAGTGGATTGTGTGGAACTGGATTGTTTCTGTACCATACCAAGGATGTAGCTACTCTTGTTGAATAGTGAACATTGTAAATCTTGTGTTCCTTTAGTTGTGTTTGTTCAGTAGGGATGAAACTATTTAATAGGAGGCGAAGGATGTCTCAAAAAGGGAAAACTTAAAAAGAAATAGATATCACTGATTCACCCCCTCCCCCTCTCAGTGATACTTGGATCCTAACTGGGAACTTCATTTTCGAATGATTTAGAAAGGAAAGGGTACCCTTACATGAGATTTTGAATATACTAAATTCCTTTATGAAATGTTAAGGAACCCTATATTACCTTTACACAAGCATAAGAATACCCTTATGCAGGTAGTATTCAAAAAATATTACCTTCATGTAAAGCTCCTATTACACTTATGCATATAAAAAAACTACCCTTATATAAAATGTAAAATAACATTATGTATAAATGTAAAAGTCAATGTTTCCTTTACACAAAAAATGTAAAACTATTTATTCTATTGCACAACCTTTCGAAAAATATCATTACCCATATCTACTTGTGTGGTCTTGTGTAAGGGTAAAATTCAAATTTGAAATATTTAATTCCGAATTTCCAAAAATTATAATCTTTTGGATATTTCTTTATTTCCATTTCTAAAATCCACAAAAAAACATCCAAAATAATATAATCATTTTAAAAGAAACCAAATTAATTTTTAAATACCACTTTAAGACATTAAAATTAATTTCATAATTAGAAAAACAATTTAGCTTTAAAATCACATATAAATAAACTAAAAAAACTACAATAAAATGTACAACTGTTTAAACAATACATATAAAATCTATAATACTGATCTACACACACTATACAAGAAAGAATGAAAAAGAAATCACTTAGGAAAAATAATAACCATGCAATTTTGATAAAACATTATTGTGTAATGTAATATAAATAATGAACATTGAAAATATGTGTTTTTTGCATCATTTAATTAGGTAAAAATTACATTTAATTATATTAGCTTGTTATGTCCATAATATATCTATTATTTAGCTGAAAAAAATCATGTTTTTGTTTTAAATGTATAAATTTTAAATATTGTTTCCAAAATAACCGTTTAATTGATTTTTTTCTGAACGTTCAGTCAATTACTATTGCATTAGAAGAATGTCTTAATGAATTAAAAAAAACATTAGATTTATGTTTAATAATATTTTACTAAAATTTAAATATGAAATATTTATCAATGTGGGGTCTTTAGAGCCACATCCAACATGAGGGGGGTTTATGTTTTAAAACAAATATGTATTGTATATTAATTTATATAGTGTATTTAAATTTAAAAATAATTATAGGAAAAACAACATTTATTTAAAATATTTGAGAATATATTTTAAAAAAAACTTTTAAATAATAAAATTTATTTTAATGACCAATAATGTTTTTAAAATCCATCTCAATTTAGTAGATATTTGAGTAGTGTTTTGTTCCAACTGTAAATACTAAATTTTATTTTTTATTTATTAATTTTTCTAGTTTTTTTTTAAAACCCCCAAAGAATTATATTATGATTAATAACAATTAAAATTATATAGTATAAATTATTAATATATAGTAATATATAATTCATATTTTATATTTCATAATTATTAATAAATTATTAATTTCATATTTGTCTTTATTAATTATCAATTAATAACTATTCATTACTCATTA
Source organism: Viscum album (assembly GCA_963277665.1). Lineage (NCBI taxonomy): Eukaryota > Viridiplantae > Streptophyta > Magnoliopsida > Santalales > Viscaceae > Viscum > Viscum album. Next base: position 803,724,310 of record OY728166.1, on the reverse strand, counting down.
TCAACTACTAGATAGTGGTTATATGTGATAAAAAATATTTAGTAATTTTTAATTAGTTGTAACACCACATGTATTTTGGGCCATTATTTTTCCAAAAAAATGATAAATAATGTTTCTATATTATATCAATAGAACTAATATTTGATTAGAGATTATGCCAAATATTATATAAGCCAAGCCAGTAAAACTTTATTAAATTATACTATATCATTGAAATTAAGTTATATGAAACCATGTATAATATACAATATATTTTCACACATTATGGATGATTACATCAATTTAATATTAATAACATTAAATTCGATAATAATTTAAAAATAATATTATCTTTAAAAATATAAAAACACCTACACAAACATTGCCCTTATGAATTACCATTAGAATAAGATAACTAAAATTGATAAATAATTATATCAATGGAGAAATCATGATGTGAATCCTAAAATGTATGGTATAGAAATGAGAAGTGTGATTTAATAAATGGAATATAATGAATGATTTTAGTAAGCCTATATATTGAAATGGAATCTGACAATTGTAAATAACATCACTAAAAACAATGTCATTGTTAATATGGCCATTATAGAAATGGCCATAGGATATATATGTGTTCAATATGTATATCACTGTTATTTATTGATAGTAAAGAGTTTTAATAATATATTTTAGAAATAAAAATAATAAGAATAATATAGAATGTAATTAAAATATTTTATTTTTATATTCATAAATATTATAATTTTAATAATTTTATGATAAAACTCAAAAAAATATAAATAAGTTGATAAAATTAAATGATAGTTATATGAATAATTAAACATAATTATTTTTCAACTAACATCCATTATACTTAAAAATGATTATCTCTAAAAAATCACTTATCATGCACTATGAATTTATTTATAAAATAAATATATTATGGTGAAATCATGATAACGGTTTATATATATATATAGTAAAACTAATTTTATTTTTAAATGATGTTTAATAATGTTAAGAACGCATAAAAATGAAAAGCATGTGTTTTTCAGTATAACTTCTTTTTTTAGTTTCTTATTACTAAATTGAAAATCCAAATTTATATATTTTATGATTTGTATTTGAAAAATTAAAATCATTTATAAATTTAAAATATAAAACTTATATTATGACGATTTATTTTTATTTTCTTAAGTAAATCATTTTTAGGTGAATAGTGAAAAATAAAATTTTCCCCAAAATGGTGACTTTTATTACATTATTTCTATATAAGTGTGACATAAACTTTTATCAAACATTTTCTTTGATCAAATATATAATAATAATAATAATAATGATGATCATTTTAATGAAAATTCTTTAAAATTAATTAAAAATATGATCATTATTATAATCAAATGTAATATTTTATTTTTAATAAAAACACTTTTTGGATATTTCAATTAATCAATAATTATTATAATAACATTATTTTTTGTATTGATTTAAAATAAAAATAACATTTATTATATGATTAATAAACTAGAATATGTATTGAAAAATAAAAAAACCTTGATAATTTTTCCAAAACATCAATTTTAACCTTAATATAGAATTTCTTTGAGAAAAATTTCTTTCACATTATGATTCATAATACTAAAATTAATTTCTATAAATCATATAAATTATATTGTATAAAATTATTTAAATATTTAAAATTATCATCATTAAATTAGTGAATAATGATAATGTTACTTTCTTCCAATGAAATTAGTTATCAAGGGTGAAAGTGGAATTACCACTATTAAAGTAAATTAGGGTTAAAATGGTTTAGCATAGTGTGAAAGGATAAAACATGTAAAAAAATGTATGTTATTGGATAGTAGAGTGAGTATTAACCTTAAATCATTCCACCACACTATAAATGGCCATTTATTAAGCCTTTTTCATTGAATGGTTGAATGATATTGTTGAAATGTAAAGAGATTTTACAAAACAAATCCTCCCTCTTCAATTATAAAAGGAACTCATTTACTCCCAGTTTCAACACACATTCCAAAATGTGGTATCAACAAAAATTACCTATATTCTCCAAAAATCCCTCCCCACCCCTTAAATCCTTGGTCCAACCAAAATACAATTCAATTGATCTTTAATGAGTTACCCAATAGAGAACATCCAAGGGACAATTAATACTCAAAATCCTACTTTTCTAGTTCTTTTTATCTTCAATACCCAAAAATTCCCACATATATGTGAATATATGATAACCCCAAAAATGTTTATAAATTTTTGTTTTATTAAAATAATTAAATATCCTTTTTATACCTTTCTCGAAAATCATTGTGAAAAATTAAAACATTTCCACACATATATGAGAACCACTACCTCCAAGAATGTCATGTTAAATTTTTCACCACCTCTATAAATGGAAGGTTTGAAAATGTTACTTAATTTAATAATATTATTTTTTATAATTAAATTATAATTATCATGTTATTATTATTTCTTTTCTTACTATGTTCCATTATATGTATAATGAATGTATATTTTGTTCTTAAGTGTGGATTGTCACCTCTATGAAATGAAAAGTTTTATTATCAACGACAACCTATCAATGATAACATTAAAAATTTATTTTTTTATATAATAATAATAGTTTTTAAAACATTAATATTCATGAAGAATATTATTTGTTATAATATATTTTTTTGATAATAAATGGTTGTAGTTACTTTAAGAACCATAAATGGACTTATCAAGACACCTTTATTAATGTGGGTTTATTTTGGGATAACTTATGAAAGTGTAATAGTTTTTTCTATAGTGAGAAAATAATGGAAATAAACCAAATAGATAAATATTAATATCTTTATATTGTTTTCTGAAAAAAATTCAATGTAGAAATACTAAAATTTTTATGGTGAAATTAACTGAATAACATTGAGTAACTGGAGTAAGAGGAACGTGTATTAAAATTAAATAATAAAATAAAATTAATATATATTAATAAATTAAATTCATATGGATAAGGTTATCTAAAATTTAATTAATGAAAATAATTTAATTATTTATTAATTTAACTACAAGTGAATAGAAAATTAGAACATGAGGTAAGGGATCTTTCGTAAACGCATCGTTACATGTCGATTAACTATTATTTAAATTTTTATAATTCGTAATATTATAATATTCAGGAAAATATTATATTTTTTTATATACCTCAAATATATTCCAAGTTAAATATAATTCACTTTTACGAGTTTATACAAGATTTGATTTCCATTTGATATTCCTACATTAATGTAAACCCATACTAAGGGAACCTTCCTATTTCTTTCCCCATTTCAAGAATCATGCCCATAAACTGTTCATAAGCAATGAATTTTTTTAGACATCCATAATTAAATTATGCATAATCTTTTTAGTTCAATTATTATTTTTATGAATAATAATCATCACTTTTATACATTAAAATTATCCATTACTTATTTCTCAAAGACCAACCCAAGTAGTCTATTTTTTGAATTTTTAAAATCCTAGATTCCTCCCATGAATTTTCTAAATTAGAACTACAAGTTCAATACTGATATACCATTTTCAATTAGGGAATTTAAAAATTATTTAATTAACTTGTCATTAGGTAACATTTATGTTTTATCATTTTTTGTGCCTTGAATTGGAATTACAGAACCCACTTCTTTTCATGGGTTTAATCAAGTTTTTTATTTATTATGGTTTCTTTTCCTCATTTATTATTCATATTAATTGTTTTCATTGTATGATTGGTGGGACCATAATTATAGAGTTATTAATCTTAGTTGTTAAATCATTATACCACATAAGAAGATATGTAAGGGATTAGGGAGTGAACTTAATCCATTATGGGACTTTTTCGACTTTATGATTATGGTCATGGAAGTGAACCTTTAAATGTATTTACAATGTCATGTATAAGGTAGTTACCATATATTACATGGTTCCATTATCTTATGATTTCATTTCCTCGTTCCATCATTCCATTCCTATGACCATTATCATTGTTATACCACATTTTTAATATTGAATCACAGGTTTTTCTTTATTTACATGTTTATTTACATAATTTGATTTATATCTCCCATTTTATTTAAGTATTTTCCCAATGGTAACATATATAGTTTTTGAATATATATGGGATTTTGGAGGACTATGTATAGTTTTAAACAATGATAATTTTTTTAATATTTTGGATGATGTATTTATTTCCCTAATCATCATTTTATATTAGGCTTATAGATCCTTGGTTTATACTTATTACCAATCTATGTTATAAATTAGGGAAATAAAGGGATCTTATTTATTTCATAACTATATTTGGTATAATAATTATGTATATTTATATTTGGAAATTAGGATGAGAAAACGTCAGTAACAACCCATTGGATAATCCTATGTATAGGAAAACATAATGAAATTTTATTATCATTTTGATTTTATAATTTTACTAATAATAAAATTATTTTATGAAGAATACATGTATATATAATATTTTGATAATATTTAATTAAGGTAATAACCCTTAAAGGTATTTATTATGTATTATCTCAATAATCCCCAAATGCATAAAAACCAGGAATAACTGTATAATTGGTTTGACACACTGAGGCTATATTATTTTTTCAATAACATTCTATTAATGATCCATTAAGAAGGATTTATTTTTCTAGGTAATTAAGTTAAGGATTATGAAAGATCCCAACAAGAAGAAACCAATATTTATTGAACAATTGTTATGGTTAAACAGAAATTTAATGTTATATATTAAAAGGGAATGAATGCTATGGCCAATGATGCACCCGTGGTTTCTAGTAAGTAACCATTTCTCTATGAATTAAATTAAATAAACTATTTTGGTGATTTTTTGGATTGTTTTTAGGACATTAGTTGTGTTTTTTGGGTGGAAGGTAAGGTACACAGGTGGCGAATGGTTTTTCTAAACCATATGATATCCTAGGGGAAACTATGTTTTTTGGGAAGTTTTAGGTAGTAGATTTAGCACGGTTAGAGAAAATTTTTTTGAGATCGTACATGGATACCATGAATAGTGATATATTTATGGTTGTGTATAACACACAGTTTTCACAAGGTGTTCCTAACAGTGCAACTAAACTTTGCATAGGTCTATCGTTACATCCTAAAAAGTGGATCTAATGAATTTTCTCCTTCAATTTTTTATTTTTTCCTACTCTATAGTCCTAATTCAGTATTTTTCTTCCCCAAATGTCAATGAAGATTCTACATTCTATCTATAGATGATATGATGGATTCACTTGGTTATTAGAATCCAATTTCCTCACAAAATGAGTTCGTTCTTCATGTTCTTGAAATTTTTATTTGATCTCCATTTCCTGTATTTTCAATTTCATGAATCTATACCCGATGTGCGAAGATATAAGGTTTTGGATGATAAATATGATTGGAGTTGGTCTTCATTATTACTAGGGAAGAGATATAAGGTTGGTTTGTGCATATTTAACTGGGTTTTTTTGGCATTCATCGTCAGTTTATCTTTTACATCAAAACAGTTGAGGTATGTGGATTCACTCTCAAATCTATTTTCTAGAATTTATTTTCTTAGTTTAAAGGAAATTGATTTCCAAGAAATTTAATATGAATATTTTCTGAAAATCGTTGTATAAATCATCTTTAGTGATTATTTATGGTTTTGGTGAAACTATAAAATTTTATAGAATTGTTGTGTAAAGTGATTTAGTTTCAAGATTTTTAAATATTAATTTTAAAATATGGCATGACAGGATTTGGGAAAGAGATTTTTGGAAAAAGGTTTCTCAATAAAAGGTTGTTTTATTAAAATGAGTTTTTCATGTTTGTTTTTATAATTGTTTTCGAACATACTTGTATGTGTATTAATATTGTAGTTATGAGTCTTGGTTGAAATATGACATTTTTCTTGGTTCCAAAATTATAATGAAACGTGGGAAATTATTATAATGTGACAAAATGGTAGTTAGAAGGGATACCACTAATGAGTATGTAATTTAAAAAGAAAATAATACATGGATGGATATGTGATGTGGAATGTTTATGCCAAGTGGAACTTGAGAAATGGATTAAGAATATTGTTTTCCTGTTATTGTCAAAACTTTGTTTTTATGAAAAATGGGTTTACATGGAGTATGTTTGTATTTGGTGATAATATATTTTTAGAACATGTTATTGTTTTTTATATACTATTTTAGAAGTTTTTTATATTTAATTATGAACTGTTTTGGAAGTTTTTATATATAAGATTTTTAATATAAATGTATCTAAATATTATATCCTAATGGTGTGAGTAGGGATGTCATTGGGGAAAACCTACTATGTTTTAGTACTCAGACCTACTTTGGAACTTTGGTACTTTTTCATATATCATCCACTGATCATTGTAAAAAGTAAGTCATTACAAAATTTGAAATACCTCCTGATAATTGAGATATTTGGTGATGTCGGATTATGGAGCTTATGGATAATGGATTCTTGTGGTCATATTGGATTTTTATTAGCTTATCTTCCCCTTTTTAATTGGATTTTTTAGTCTTCCATTGTGGTACATAATTCATGTATGATTTTGATATATGATCTTATGACTTGTCTTTCATGGTCATCATGGATCATAGAGTGGTTTGTTTAGTCAGGTATTTTTATTTATTAGTTTTATTCTTAAAAGTTAAATTGTCCCCTAAATGTTTAGAACCCCTTCAAAATTTATTTCCATCGTTTGGCATCTTCGGGATGTCAGTTAAGGACATGTAGCATTCCTCCCACATTATAAATACAATGAGTAGTAAGAGGGATACTACAAGTGGTACCCATTTTGTTCGATCAAAAATTATTTTTGAGAAAAATGGGATCATTTTGTTCTTTTAATTTTGGAACAAGTACTCATTAGTTTTCCTGGTTTTAAAGTTGAATTCATTATTTTTTATTACATATGATGGATTAATATAAAGGAGTTAGCTTTTTGGGATATTAAATGTTGAGGATAACAATATGTATCAATCCATTTTATTATAAACTTCATGTTACCATGGAGTTGGGAAGATAAATGTTTTAAAGACACTTATAGTATATTAGAATCTCATTTTCATGGGTTATCTAATGAGACAATCATTACAAGAAATAGAGAAATGAACTCCCACTAGAATGAAATATTTTACTTTGAGTAATGATATATGATTTGATGCACTGTGATTATTTTTTTAAAATGTTTAATTTATTTCAAATTCAATACTCTAAAAAGATCATTGTAGGGGTATTTTGAAAATGGATTCATTTTTAGAAGCATTTTGAATATTATCAAAAGCAGTTAAACATGACCAATTGTGGATTTTTCTAAAGAAAAGTTGTTAATTTTTAAGTGGTATAATTTGAAATGATTATCCTTTATTTTATAGAGTTAGACGTATATTATTTTTTGTTTGTTTAGAAAAACCCACATAGTAAGAATTGTCAAAACAAACTGGATGATGCTGTAAAAAATGTGGTTTCACCTGATCCAAAGGTGAAACAAAATCTGCTTTAAAGTACCATCTAATCATTTCATGTTGTCCAAAAATGGAATCAGATGGCTGTAACAAGAAAAGATGATCATTCAGTCTAGTTCTAGAAATAGAATCCACCCATCTCCCAGGGTGATCCTGAACCAGAAAAGGAAGAGGTGTGGCTGAATAGGATGAATTGTATAATTTATTACATTGGCACATCCAAAGAGTTGAAATTCAAGATAGAAACATATTTGATTAAGGATATGGTACACTAGTGGTGGGATCTAGTGTTACAAGCTTCAGTAGATTATGAACTTAGTTGGGATGATTTTGGGGAATAGTTCAATAAAACATTCCATCCTAACAAGTTCAAGATTCAAAGGATGACATACTTCATCATCCAGAAGTAGGATAATCTTTATGTGACTGAGTGTTCATCTAAATTCATGAATTTTGTGATCATTTCACCTCACAGTGACGCTAGTTCACATTGAAGGCACACATCTTTCAATCTGGGATGATACATGTGATTCACTCAAAGATAACTATGCATTGTATTATGGGTTGTACAGATATTACGAATAGAGAAAATGTAACTGAACATGACATATCCAGTGATATGGGAGGAGAAAGTATAATTATAACATGGTAAATAGTGGAAAATCAAATTATATGAGTAAACAGAAGTGGGACACCTACTTCTAATGTGGGAGTGGAAATCAGAACTAGAATACTCGCTCAGTGAATCATCCTTCAATACCCATGACAATGAATTGATGTTTCAAATGTGGTTACTTTGACCAAATGAGGAATGAGTGTACAAATACACCAAGATCATGCCATAATGGAATCAATATTGGAAATATTAAGTGATATTGTTGTAGTTTTCCAAGATAAAGTGATCTGACCAATTTGCATGTCTCAAAAGGGTTATATTATTCAATGGAGAAATTATAGAAGAATCAATATAATCATCAGAATAGGGCTAGCCATGGTGGTTATTAGAATACCATTCCTCAATAAGGTAAATCAAATTATGATATAAAAGACAAGAGTGTAGTGATGAAGCAATTATATGTAGTTGAGTAGATAGTTTTAGATGATCAGGATATACCATCTATGGTGATATGTACAATTAATTTCAATTCTATTCTTATTTAAGTGTTTTTTGATACTAGTGCACCCTATTACATTATATTTTATCATTTTTTTGGAATCGATAAGTTTAAAACTTGAGATGTTGTATTATATGATAAAACATCAAACTCATCTTAGTAAAATAGAATGTTGAGCATTGTTTTATAGAATGTTCTATAACTGTTGTTGGAGATGAATGGAAATGGGAATTATCCTTGTTGAAAATGTATGTATACAATTTAATCATGGTTATCAATTTTTTCAATAAATTCACGGCTCATATAGAATTTTATATAAGAACAATTAGTTTGATATATGATAATGGAATTGAGAATGTCTTCAATGGAAAAAGGATTGTAATGATTGGTATATTGGGATCCATGGCCCCAGGATTGGGAACAATCTCAAACCAGTTGGCAGTGTTACCCTAAGAAACTATAGAAGAAATCGATGATAATTGTTTTATAGTTCTCATGGATCAATTTCTAGATATATTTCCTAACCATTTATTAGGGTTTCTACCAATCAGAGATGTAGGGTTTACAATTGATCTCCTCCCATGGACCAGTACTATCTCACTTCTCGATTATTGAATGGAACCAAAAATATTAAGAGATATGAATGTTCAATTGTAATAGGTGGAATGTAAAGGTTTCATTCGACCAAGAACATCTTCATGGGAAAAACCAATCTTGTTTTTAATGAATGTATATTTAACTATTCATATTTTTTATATTATCGTAATCTTTACTAAGTTATGATAAATAATAGATATCCACTTTCATGAATCGATGATCTGTTTGATCAATTGAGGGGAGCTCAATGGTTCTCAAATATTGACATGTGATCAAGATATCATTAATTACAATATTGAAAGGTGTATATTCCAGAAATAGCTTTCAAGAGAAGATATGACCATTATGAATATTTTGTAATGCCTTTTGGTTTTAAGAATTCACCAGTAGTATTTATATAATTGATTAATCAGATATTCAATGTTATAGAGATTTGTTAGTTGCAATTTTTGTGGAAAATATATTTGTGTATTAATGTAAAATGGTTGACCACGAGAAACACCTAGAGATAATTTTGTGAATCATGAGGAATCATTGCTTGTATGAAAAATTATCTATTTGTGATTTTTTGGATATATGAATTACACATTCTTGGAAATTTCAATTTTGAAAAAGGGTTTTCTGTTGATCAATAGAAAATTGAAGTTTTTATCTCTTAGAAATAACCAAAGAACATTTTTGAGATAAGTAGTTTTCTTTGTTTCACTATTTAGTACTGATATTTTGGTCATGAATTCACACAACTAGATTTACAAATGATAGATTTGAAAAAGGTTAAAATTCTACTAAAGTGGGTTGAAAAATTCCATAAGTCTTTCCATGAGAAGAAAGTTTGTCTTACATCAGCAGCAATCTTTTTTTTTTCAAAATCAGGACAATGGTATTTGGTGTATTATGATTCTTTAGGATCATGGTCGGGATGTGTTCTTATGGAAGAAGACCTTCTTGTTACTTATGATTTAAGGCAATTGAGAGGGGATAAATATAATTACCCGACAATTGATATAGAGTAAGTTGTAGGCATCAATGCCTTGAAGACATAGTGTCATTATCTGTTTGGGGAGAAATTTATGGTGTTCCCAGATCATTAGAGCATGAATCATATATTATTACAATAATATTAGAATTTGAGGAAAATTATATGGACATAGTATCTCTATATGTTTGACATGGACTTGATGAATAATATTGGAAATGGAAATACAATGTTAGAATAAATAACTAGAAAGTCAAATGCTCAGTTGGAAAATGATTCTCTAGATGAGTGGTAGTTGATATCGGTCCTAGCCGACATGAATGTGGAATATGAGTACTGATGTGATGTTTCAGTTTTCTTTTCTGTTTTCATATTTCCAAATTTGTAAATACTATTAATTAAAGACTGACATCTGATATAGAACGTGTGTTTATGAGTTCAAAACTCCATGGCGGGGAGACCATTGAGATCTTGAAACATGATGGGAGTTCCTTTTTGTGGTTTAGAAATTGGATGGTTTTGTGTATGGATTTTCATGAATAACTTCTTCATGCATACCAGCATTCAATATGGGTCATTCATCCAGGAATAATGAAAATGTATAAATCCTGGAAAGCATAGTTTCAATGGAACAATATGAAATGTAAGGTGGATGACTTTGTTTCAATTGTCTTAGATTTTCATCATGTTAAGGCAGAGCATCAGTGACTAGTAAGTATGTTTCAGTCATTACCTATCCTGGTGTGGAAGTGAGAGCACATAGTTTTGGATTATGTTATGGGTCTACCAAGAACAATTTGGAAACATGATTCCATATGGCTGATAGTGTATAGACTCACCATGTCAGATCATTTAATAACTATTTGTGAACCTCATCTGGTGGATGATGTGTAAACACTCTATATCAAATAAGTGCAAAAGAGGCATGGAATATCAGTTTTGATAGTGTCATATAGAGATATTAGTTTCATGCCTTGTTTCTTAATATCCTTTCTAGAATCCCTTGAAATAAGTTGACTATGAGAACGACGTGTCATCCTTAGATTGATGGGAAACCCAAAAGAACAATACAAACATTTCAAGACATGTTGAGTTCATGTGTAATGGATTTTGATGGCTTATGCGGAGATCATTTTCCATTGGTGGAGTTCATGTATAGAAACATGTATCAAACCTTGATAAATAGATATACTTTTAAATAAATGAATGAGGATACTTGTATTTATTCATTGTATTGGGTGAAAATAGGAGATACATAATTGGTTGGGCATTGCCTTGTCCAAACAATAACGAACGACATCTAGTTAATCAAAATATATATGGAGATGACTCAATGCCATTATAAATCAGATGCTGGACATCATTGAATACCATTTTCGTTTGTATTGAGTGATCATGTGTTCTTGGGGATTTCTCCATGTAATGGTCATTGATGTTTTAGTAAGGAGGGGAAGTTATCTCTTAAATAAATAGGCCCTCAAAAGATACTACAATGGGTTAGAGAGGAGGAATATTTGATGTCATTTCCACTATGGTTCAGTGCAGTGTATAATGTCTTCTATTCTCTCTATTGAAAATGTATCATCCCGATCCTGACAATTTAGTTGGATGGGATCATGTTGACCAATAGATGAATGCTTTATTGGGACGTATCTCAATTCATATTATGGATAAGTAAGAAAATTTATTTTGTAGAAAATGAATCAGTCTAGTAAGGGTTTTGTGGAATCATGGTCACATTCAGGAAGAGGAATGGGAACATGAGAATGAATTGAAAGAGTAATCTGAGAAACTCTTTCAAGTCACCACTGATTTTCTACTATTTGAGGGAAAACGACCAATGGTGGGGGTAATATTGTACCCCAAGTTCTAGTATGTGAAACATTATCTTTGATTATATGTATATAAAGTATATGGTTTAATTTTTGAAGTGTTTTTATAAATTTATTTGTGTTTTTTAGGGATAAAGGGAGGGCGCTTGGGCGACGCATGGTTTGTCTATATCGTGTGACAGCCTCTGGGAAAACTTGTGGTTTGGGTAGTTTGAGGTAGTCGATTTGAAATAGTTTTTGTATTGTTTTAGAGGCCGTGTGAGGAGACCATGTGAAGTTTCATATTTGTGGTGGTGGAAAACACACAGTTTTCGCACGGTTTCCCTTACAGTGTAATTAAACCATGTAATAGGCAAAAGTTAAATCCTAAAAAAGTGGAATAAACACATTTTTTACATTATGTGATTTTTTTACCCTCCCATATAGACAAAAAATCATATTGTCATCTCCAAAGGTTAAGGATGGTTCTCCAATCAATCCAGAGGTGATATGAAGGCTTCAGTTAGTGATTATAAGTCAATTACTTTATGGTATGTGTTATTTCATCAACAATCATTACATTTTTCTTAGTCCTACATAACCCTTGTTTTAGTTTACTAGATATACACCCGTTGTGGGTAGATCTATGGTTGTGGAAGTGAAATATGATTTTATTTGGTCTTGATGATGATTGGGGAAGACATCTAATGTGGGTTCATGGAGATTTAACCCAGTTTCATTGGTGTTCTTTGTTTGTTTACCATTTTCTTCAAAACTCATGAGGTTGGTGGCCTCACTCTTGACTCCTCTTACTATGATTGTTTGGATTTGATTCAAATTTAATGATTTTCATGAAATTCTTTATGAATGTGTTGTTCATATCATGGAATAAATCCTCATTAGTATGTAATTTGTGTTTTTTGTGAAATTGTTAAATTGTGGTAAATTTTTGTGTAAGGTGATTTAGATTCTTGATTTTAAAATGGTGATTACAAAATATCACATTGTATGATTTTTGAAATGTATTATTAGAAAATGTGTTTTCAATAAAAGGTTTTTTTATTAAAGTGAATATGGAATGATGGTTTTTGAAATGGTATTGGGCATACTCATGTCTGTAATCATGTTTCGTTTATAAGGATTGGTTGAAATATGACATTGTGCTTAGTTCCAAATGTGTAATGGCAGATGGGACACAATTATCATGCGATGACATGGTATATTAATGAGATAATTCTTATTGGTATGGAACTATCATAATGAGGCATGCATGGTTGGAAATATGATATGTATTGGTTATGACTGGAAAAACTTGAGAAATGGATTCAATTTATCGGTTGGTTGTTTTAATGAAAATTATATTTTGTTGGAAAAAGGATTGACAGGGAATTTGTATATATTTAGTTTTAAACTATTTTTAAAACTTGTTATTATTTTGTTTTAAACTATTTTAGATGTTGTTTATATTTAGTTATAATACTTTTTTTAGGGTTTTTATATAAACTATTTTATATAAATGTTGATAACTCTTCTATCATAATAGCATGAGTTAGGAATTCATTGGGTAAAAGCTACAGAACTTTACTACTCACACTTTCTTTGAAACATTTGTGATTTTTTATATTTCATATACAGGTAGATAGGAATAGGTAATGTATCACATGTTTATCACTACTTTGGGATACTTGGGTATTATGGTGATGTTAGATCATGTAGATTGTGAAGCATGGAGTATTGTGGTCATCATGGAGTTGTATTACTTTATCTTCCATTGTTTACTTTGATACTGTAGTCTTCTATTATGTCAATTGATTGGAGTATAATTTTGATATATAATATGGTGAGTTTTATTTCAGGGTATTCTTGAATCATTTAGTGATATGTTTGGTTATGTATTATTGGTTAGTTATTTATTTTTAAAGGCAAAATATTCCCACAAATATTTTGAAACCCTTCAGCATTTATTTCCATCTTTTGGAATCTCGTGGATGTCGCTTAAGGCTAATATTTTTTCCTCCAACCTTTTCAATCCAATGAGTAGGAGGGATGTTACAACCTAAGTCTATTTGGTAATTTTTATTTCAATTGCATAATTTATTTTTCGAGTTGGGTGGATGGGGTTTTTTAGATATGAGAGATTTATAATTTATTTCTATGAGTTGAGATGCATTGAATGTAAATATTTTGATGTGGTATAAGGCTCAAGAGGCATATCAGGGGATTATAGATTACCTGTGGGTGGTCAGGGTTGTTATTGAATTCGAGATTGAAAAAAAAATCAGAAGTCATAAAGTTTCATTAGACAACATCCATGATGTATGTTGTAACCACCAGCCAACTAGTGGCCCAAAAATAATTCATTGTTAGATGTAGACCGATTAGTTGATGAGGGTAGTTTTACTATAAAATTTTAAAAAACATCCCCTATGATGATTTTGGGGAACCCCACTCTTTTCTTCATATTTTTTTGAATGGGTATGATTCAACCCCTCCCACTAACCCATTGGTTACTTGTTATTTGATTTTAAACTTGTGGTGTCTTGTTCAAAATAAATGTATTCCATTAAATCTAGTGAAGTATATTGTTATTATCTCTATTTTATTGATGTTGTTATACTTCTCTAACATATGGATGTGTTTTGAACCCCTAGAATCATGGAAGAATTGGCAGAAGGTTATGGGGTCTTCACTCGTCCCTCATAGAGGATAAATAAGGATGGATTCTTGCATATTTAGTTCATTGTTTCATCGAAGTTACATCGCTTTAAAAACACTCTTAAATGTTTTTTATTAATTTTTACTATATAAATTATGAAACTATTTTTAACACTTATTGGATAAGACCAAGTTGGTACCAGGGTGTGTCTTATTAGTCATGAATTGCAGTTCGGACTTGTTTTTATTTTTTCCTGATGAAAAGGAGAGTTTTCCCAAAATATGAAAAATTGAAATTTAATTAATTAATATATTATAAATACTATAATGAGGTTCTTATTTATTTTTGGCATTGTTGGAATGAGATAGGGGTAGGGAACTGATGTAGGTTTGGAATAGAAATTTTTATGTTGGGTTGAACATGAAAGATCCTTCGAAGAGTTCTAAACCATTAGAATTATTATTGAAATTAATAAATATGAGGCATGTGGTTTGTACACATGCCTTATAAAATTTATGTTTTTGTTTTAATATATGTGATATGTGGTCAAGAAATTTGTGTTATTCGTTTTTCTAATTTAATTTATTAGTAACGATAGTTACATGTTTAACTTTAAATGTTAAGACATAATGGTTTTTCATAAAATTTAAGGCCAAATTGGTCTTGTGGGTAATTGTTTTCATTGTCCATTGATGTCTAAGGCCATAATACAATTTCAATTCCATTGAATTATGAACCCCTTAAGTGGTGTTACTAAATTAGAATGAGATAGTTTTAACTTAGTGAGAATTTTATAAGATCAATTGGACACCTCCAAGAGGGGGTTTGATATTAATTGAGATGAAATTATTATGTAAACCACACAAGTATCATATATCACTTTGGAGTTTTTAGGGTCATTGAACAAAAATTTCACAAGTGATCCTCTCCCTTGATTTATTGTTGGCCTAGGTGGATAGATCATAGATAGAATGGAATTAGGTGGGTGAGTAGACAAAACGAGGATGAAAATAATCATTATAACGTGTCATGATTCAACTATATGTGCCAATATTGTTGTGGCCTACCCCCGACACTTTTATGGAAAAATTATATATACAACATGGATGGTGATACTTATGTACTATGAGTGGAGGGTTATAACCTGAGTTACATGGGATGGTATTGAGGACCATAGTATAAAGCCTCCATTTCTATTTTCACAAATATGACCACATTGGGTACACTGGTGGAATACAGACCCTAAGTTTGTATGATGGGGTATGGATATAAATGAGTAGTTTGGGTATTCATCCAACCCTTTCCCTTATTTTATTTATGTTCACTTTTTATAATCACTCTAGGAGATCATTTATTATGTAACAAAACTCTCAGAATTTGGTGTTTTAATATGTGATACCCATATAAGAAAACACCTATAGGGGAGGTTTTTGACACTTGTGGTGCAACACCCTAATAGTTTTTTAAAGAATAGTAAACATAATAACATTCTTATGATGAAACACCAATATTTATTTGAATTATGACATAATATAAAAGTATTATTGTTTAAATATGAGAATTGTAAGACATTTATTCAATTGGTGGGTATAGATAGTAGTAACCACGTTGTTAAATACTTGTATAGTAGACATGATCAGTATAAATTTTTTTTATAAATTTTTAGGAAAAAAAACTCATATTTTAATAAAACCATTTTACACATACACAAACCTTTTATTTCAAAATGTATTTTATTAATATTTGGAGGATAATATTATAAATAATTTATATAAGTAATATAAATTTTATTATAAAAGGCTATAAATTTTAAAATTGGTAGAAAAACCTTATTTTAGGGTAAAAATTTGGGGTTTTCCACAAATATTGATTTTTCAGTGAATAATGAAAATTAATAAATTTGGTCCTTTCATTTCAAGTATTTATAGAGTAAATTTTTTTAAAATTATTTTGTAATTTAATTATTTCAATTTCATTAAACATAATATTATTAAATTTATTATAATTTACATTATTCTAAATATTTATATAAAAAAAATTTACAAATAAATATTTATTTTTCTAGGAAATTGTTTTCAATTGATTTTGTGAGTTATTTTTTAAAGTAAATTATTCTTTAAATAAAGATATAATTTGATAAAATAGATTACATATTCAAAATAATAATTCTAAAATTTATAAAATTGATCATAAGTATTTTTGTTCAATATGAATAATAACTATTGTAAATATAGGTCACCTCCATATTGGTAAATCATGTTATTAAGGTTAAAAATAATGTGATAATGATTTCAAAATATATTTAACACTTTACTTATTTCTATTGGATGATTTTAGTTCGACCATCCCATATAGTATTCGAATATATGGGAACTTGGTTCCACTTTTCATTAATAAATTCATTAATATTATTTTAAGTTATGAATAAATAAAAAAAGTCACAATCTTTATTTTAATATATATCATTTTCTCATTGGGAGATAATGAGGCCATGTTTGGTAATAAATGATTAAATGAAATAATAATGATTCATTTTTCATTTTAAATTATTTTAAAAAATTTAGTGATTGAATATTTACCTGGAATACATATCTAACACTAATGCAGTTCTTCTGCTAGTAGTATAAAAATGAAGTAAATTTTATTAAAAACATAAAGAGAAAAAAATGGAAGAGTTATAGAGTTGCTTGAATTTTTGGGATAAATATAATTATTTTGAAGTTTGGTTAATGTCTATGTTAAACTTAAATTTTTATGCTTATTTTCATAAGGTTAACTATATGAATAGTCTCAAAAATGATTTTAAGGCTATCATATGTTAAAATAATATTTTGATAAATTTATTTTTATGAAATAAAATCATATATATATACATATATAATTTAATGGTTTATAATCAATAATATAAACAATTTTTTACTTATTATACTCTTTTCTTTTTATAGTAACATTCTAGACCCATAAGGAGTAAAAACATTGATATTGTGGTAATCATAAAAAGGGATAATAGGGGTTAAAACTAATAGATAATGAATTAAACATAAACTATTCTATCAAATGAGTATATTTTAATTTTCTTCTTTCATATATTCTAAATAAGACAATATGTGTCAACTTTAACATGAGAAATAATTTATATTAATTTAATACTGTAAGTAATTCATGGGGTGCCCCTTTTCTCTTTTATATATAAGGACACCACCTCTTCTCTATTCCACACACTTATTAAGCCGCATAGGTAATTAAAAACATTAAAAACTCTTATTAACTTCCTAAAATAAATTCCAGAAGTTATGTGATTATAAAAATCATATCCTTTTGATCCTTACAGATAGATCCAAAAGATGTTCTTAAAATAAGAGGTAATAATATTCACTTAAAATATTCATTTTACTTATTCATCTACTTCAATAAATTATATCATACCAAATAAAATATAATACTTTAATTATATCCCATATAATTATATTATTTATGTTAATATCATAACCTTATTTATCAAATTTTCCATCAAATAGGAAATGAACTTATCATCTCTGAATATGTATGGACTACCACCTATACAAATTTATATGAATAATTTTCCATCACCATCCCAAATGGAAATTTATAATTATGGAATTAATAAATATATATTACTGATAAATTCATTAAAATTTTGGGTATGATATACCATGATCAATTTACAAGGACCATATTTACTGAACCGAAACATACATGAAAAACGAAACAGTTAACACATAGAAATGATGATTTTAATATAGAATTATTAATAATATTATGTTGAAATTTTATAAATAGATTATATATGGTATTATAAAAATATATATGGTTATTTTTTATAATGATAATTGACATAAATCTATTATTTATGTGGTTAGATTTCATATGATGCAAGTTGGATGTGAGGTTTGAGCTCACCATCTTAATTTTATTTCTCTGAGACACATCTGATATTCACTACATGTTTCTATTGTGTGGTGTACCAACAAAAAATGAATTAATTTTAATATTATATTCATCAAAATTATTTGGATTTACCAATCCATATATGTTTCTCCCTTTCATGGTATTTTGATTCATATATTACCAATGTTGTAATTGTTCTTCGTCTCAATATAGTTTCATTGAGATATAGTTGATGTTATACACATATTTATGTTTATGAGATTTATATAATTCCCCATTGAAATTTTATTTTATGAATATCCTTTTGTTCCATATATTTATATATTATTTGAATTTATTCTATAATGGGGAATACAATTAAAAATTTACTAAAGTGGTATGGTTTCATTCCTCAACTAGGATTTTAATTTGTATTGTTTATGTTTAAATTTATAATGGGGTAACATTATACATTCATTCACAAAAAATTCATTATTTTTTATTCTCTTTTGGATAATTATGAATTATTCATATTTTCTTCTCATTTTATTTTCTTTTTTACTCAAGGAGAACTAAAAAAATCTATTTAAGAAAAATATATCTTATGTCACTCTATGGTTAGGAATATTTTTCATCCATGTAAATACATTCTAAAATATATTGATGAAACTGTTTTTATATGATAAAATGGTTGTTTTAGGAATTTTTTAACTATGTTTTTTGTATAACATTTTATAAATTGTAATTTATATATTTTATAATTGACGTACCTTTATACTTTTTAACAAAGTGTGAAAAAATAAATTTGTTAACATACACGACAAGATATTATTTTCCCTCCATCAGGAAATTTATTTTATTTGAGGATTACAATAAATGTTACTTTAGTTATTTTAAAATAAATTAATTTTTAAAATACTATATGAGTTTTTAGTTGTAATTATATCAAAAGAAAACATCATCTTCTATGTTTTCGAATAAATGTTTCAATTCATCATTTAAAGTAAATTTTTATCTAATTAAACATATGTTGATGTTTATTATACTAGTCTAGGGTTATTATCTTAGGAAACTATCTTTATTATTTATTTATAGTTTTTATAATGAAGTGTAAGTTTAAATTAAATTCACTATCTTTTAATGGCCCAATTTAGTCATGATTAATGTTTTATGATTGTGATTGTGATATGTTTACAATGCCTAATTATATTCCACATGTTATACGCCAATTATAGTTTGAATGTTTTATAAACATATGTAATAAACTTGAATTCATTAAAATTATGTGATGTGTGGTGCTAAAACTATATACCTCATTGATATACTAGGTAGTTATTATGGAATTAAATAGGTTAAGGATACTTATAAGAGATTTTTTGAATTGAGGGTGTATGATATTCTAGAATGTTCTTATGTACACTATTCAATGATGGTATTTATAGTGATCCTTGAAATATTATTATAATATTATATTATCCCACTCCATTAGGACTATATGAAATTATTTTAATATATTATCATGGATCATGAATTTTGATTCTCTAATAATTTGTTTCACATAAAATGAATATCATTTCACTATGACACAGTATTTTCATCAGCTAATTATTGGATTATATTTTATATATTGTTTCTCATGTTCTCATACCATTATGATAATTTTATACTTTTTATTGATCATTTAATTATATCCATAATAATCACCACTATTGGGAGTCTAAGATAATCAGTTATTATCCTTGTTTTCTCAGATATATGAAGTAGACATATAAATATGGAATGTCCAAGAAGGGTTCCATTTGAAAAAACTTGTTGTGAAATAATGTAGATTATTTATGAACCAGTTTTTTCAATGTCCATGTATTTCAAGCAAATAATTCTTTACAGATATTTATAGATCCTAATTAAATGTATTGAATATTAATCTAGTATGATGTATTGTTTTTTTGTAAATCTTAGGTCACCTCAGTTGGTATTAAATAACGTTTTAGTTACTTTTCAATATTACGATTATAATAATATGGTAAAGTCATTATAGATACATCAATATATATGCTAACATCATAAGTTTCAAGTAATGTAGAGATTGAGTGTTTCTTGATAATATACACACATGTCTGTAAAATTAATAGTGGATACAATTGTGGAACAAAATCTCATAATTATATCAACTCTGAAATTAGTAGATTGGGTATTGACTCAATTTTTACTAGTGCCGGATGAGTGTGCCTAGGATTGGAAACATATATAAACACTACCAGGGGGATATTATTATGTTAATTCCAACTTTATTTATGAAATATTTTATGTATTTAAATAAAAAATGGCCTTCTATAACCTCAGGTAGACCAAACGTGTCAAGCAATAAAAATAAATTCATTATTTAAAAATCATATGAATTATTACTCATGATTATTTTATTTCATACTATGATATTTATTTCTCTGAATAATATTTTGAAATTAGTCAATGTATATAACCAAGATGATTCATTTTAAGACTGAATTTGATTGTCAATGAATGTATTTTCCTCTTCAGAAAACAAATAAATTAGAGTTTTAATAGAAATCAATATAATTGTATCTAATTAGATATATCACTAAATTATAAACCATCTCAACTTGGGGGTGATTTTCCGAAGACACTCAATAAAAAAAAATGGAGTCTTGTTTTAGGAAAATCTAAAATGAAAACTGAGGAAAGAAAATTCATCTCCAAACATGTCAATAATGTGGGAAGAAGTGATCGAGAGAGTATTTAAATGTGGAGAAATATGTTTTAAGAATTATAATTAAGGGAACAAAGATACTATTTTTAGATCAAAAATGTATGTTTTTGATGGGGGAAATTAACTAACTTCTAAGTCCATTTATAATTTGCAATGTTATGTGTGGGTAACAACAACATTATTTGAGTTAGTTCTCTAATCCTATGATAAAACCATAGACTAAGGAAGGTCCTATGTTATAATAATAATTATTGTAGAATGATTTAAATTTAAATTTATTTGTATTTGATAATTATGTTGTAAATGTTTTTTATCAATGATATTATAGTTATACGAATAATTAATCAAATAAAAACTTTTTGATAGTGGTTTTTTAATGATTTCCAAGAATATGATGAACAATACTGATAAACTAAAAATTTTATTTAGTGGTAAAAAGGTATATTGAAAAAGAATTTATTGACGGATCAATAAACCTTATTATGTTTATAATATTGATAAAAAATGTTTAGTTGGGATAATGATATGATTGACACAGATTACGAGCATTGGATAATTTTAGCATCCATGAACATGATTACTCTGTTGATGATAATGTTATTAATGTTATAATTGATGAATTTTATTAAGTTTTAGGATTTATAGAATATATTTCATATGATTTTTAGAATAATTATTCAGTTAAATTATAGGAGAATATATATTTCCATTTATGGTTTATAGTGGTCTCAGTTATTATCTTATTTTAGGAGAATATATGATCAAGGTATTCAAGTGTTAGGATGTGACATTAAGAACTAAATTTTGTTATTTGGAGATTAAATTAATGTTGATATTTTCATTTTTTCTGAATTTCTTAGGGTTAAAATTTTCATAGTATTTTTTTAATGTGTTTGTAATTTTTTCAATTTTTTTAAAATACAAATTTATATCTTTTGGAATTATTATTGAAATCTTTTAGGAAAATATTTCAATTGATAGTTTTTTCATATTATTAATATTATATTATAATAATTATTTTATGTTTTAGTATGAATATAATTTGTTTTAATAAAATTTCATCCACTAATATATCTTATGTTCTATTAGATGTATTTTTTAGTACCTCAGCCATGAAAAAATTCATATCTTTCATTGATAATTGGAATATGGGATGAAACAATTTTAAAAAAAATTAATCAAGAAACCTAAGGGTTAAATTAAAATTATATATTTTTAGAATTAAAATAGTGATATTTTATCATATTTTATGTCAAAATAATAACTTTACTATTGGAAAAGGATCTTGAAAATTTAATTATTTCCCTTTTGACAAAAATTCGAATGATTTTATGATCTCTTCCATACCTCACTGATTTATTGTTTTTTGGTCATTAAATTTCACATAATCATATTCTATTTAACTATCTATTAGTCCTTGGATATTATATTTCTCTTTTGCGACTATAATTTAGCTACCTAATAATTTTCTCCTTATCTTGGAAACTGATTATGTTTTATCTCATGTAAATGTTATGGTTCCCACATCCCCTCTTTTAATTAAAGTTTTATGACCCCTCTATATAAATTATTTTTTTCAACAAATGTATACTCAAATATTAAAACATTAATGAATGTGAATAATTTGAGAGGATTCAATTTAATTAAGTTAGTATAAATTAATATTCTAAGAATTTAGTTTAAAATAAAAAAATTCTCAATAGATTTCCTAAAAAATCAAAATGAGTGTTGAGTGAAATGTGATAAACTATAAAAATTTATTATTTTAAATATGACTATCATAACCTAGTCCTTGAACTTATGGGTATGAATAGGAGTAACAAAATTATGAAATATATTTTTAATGTCCATACTCATTATAAATTTTTGATTTATTTATAAGTAAAAACACAATCTAGTTTTTGTAAAGTAATTTTAGGCATCAAAATCTTATCTTCCTCAAAATTGGGATTTGTTACTATTTATGACTGAATGTTTTTTTTAATTTATACTAATTTAGGACATTTAAAATTATATAAATGATATAATATTTTAAATATTCATTTGAAAATTTATTGTTGGTGATATTTTTTGATTTTCTTGAAAATATTGATTTGTCATTGAAATGTGAAAAATACTGAAATATATATTTCCATATAATGTATCTACGTAGTCCCATTTTTATTTGATCTATTATTAAAATTTAATTAGTTAAATTAAATTAATGAAAATCCCATTAATTTCATTTTAATCATCATTATAATTATTTTTTCTATAAATAGATTTTTTATATAAAATTCACTTTTCTGTGAAACAGTTTTCATCGTGTTTTGCATGTTAATTTTAAAAGTAATTTGTGTAAATTATAATGATTGAACATGATGAATTTATTATATATTTTGAATTATAATTTCCAATATTTTATAAATATACCAACATTATTTTTGTTCATAACAAATGGTATCCTTGGAAAATTGTTTTCGCATTAGTAATAGTAAATCATGAAATTAAGATCACAAATAATGTGATAAGGGTTTAAAAATTTATCTAACAGCTAAATTATATATGTTTTACATAATATATATATGATTATCTGATATCATGGTTCTATTTTCCTTTGATAATGCACATAATATTATTTTATTTAATGAATAAATAAATATTTTCACTCACTCTATTTTAAAATTTATAATCTTTTTTCATAGGTATAAAAAAAGATATGATAGGATATAAATTGATCCTTTAAATATGAATAATTTTTTTATCGTAGTATATTTTTATAAAAAATCTTCATGGAATGATTTCATTAAATTCTTATGCGATTCCGACACAATTTTTGTGAAAGCAATCAAAATATCAATTAAATGAAATTAAATAACATTCGATTCGATGATATTTAGTGTTCCACTAATTATTTTGAAAAATCTAATTTATTTAAGACTTTTTAAAAGCACATATTCAAATTTTATTGATATGTTTACTTTTCAAAAATTCAACTGTGAGAAGTCTATGATGTTAAATAATTTATTAGTAAATGCATTAAAATTGATCAAAATTTTATAAATTTCTATTTTAATGGTATATGATAGATAAAAGAAATAATTTTCCACTTATAAGTCAATATTACTTTTTTATAACATTCTTGACCCTTAAAAAGTAAAAAACATTGATATCATGGTAACCCTTAAATAGGTTAACAGGTGTTGAAACAATGACCTAAGTGTTAAAATTTCACCAAATGTTTTGAAAATATTATTATATTAAATTATATGGACTTATATGCATCCTAAAATTGAAATTTATATCTAATTTGAGTCATATAAATATGATTGTTAATTTATTAATTTAATAATTTGAGTAATTCCAAAGGTACACCTCTCCCCTCTAATATAAGGACACCACTTATCTTCTCTTCCTCACAATTATTGAGAAACGTTTTTTAACCAAACCCTATCAAACACATATTTTAACATCATTATCTACACTATATATGTACTTATATTCATAAAAGATCATCCATTTGGTTCATATGGAGTGATCCAAAGGAAGTTCATCAAAGTGTATGCAATCTTCTTAATAGGGAATTTTTGTTTTACTTCTTAATCTACCTAATTATATTATATCCTAACCATTCTCACATTTTAAAATAATTACATCCCATATATTTATTTTTTATTATGTAAATTTAATAATATTGTACAAATTTATTTTTATCAAATGTGAACTGAATGTATCAATCATGTGTTCGTGTACACGACCACCTTCCCAAAATTATACGATTCATTTAGAATCACCACCACAAATGGTTATTTATAATGATAAATTTAATTAATACATATGATATTTATGATATTATTATGTTTCTTTAATGTTTATTGATTATTTTTCATTAATTAATTCCATCCACTGACAAATGTGAACACCACTCTTGTATTTGTATGGACTACCATCTCTAAAAAGTCATTTGATTCATTTTTTCATATCGTATTTCTATGAATATTTAAAAAAAATATATTTATTATATATAATAAAAATATTTTCTATAACAATTTATATTTTATTTAATCATGATAAAAACAAATGCATAAGAACTACAAGTAAAAACATAAAAGAAAATTGAAACAATTAACAATCAGTAATGGTTATTTTAATAAAAAATTATTAGTTAATTGGTGTTGAAATTTTATAATTAGATCATATAGGAAATGACCTAGATTTTTCATTAAAATAATTAGAAATATTTTTATGTATATAGTTATAGTGCGCTCTGAGACAACATGATATTTTGAGGCCCGATGTCCTCAAAAGTAATTTCATTAAAATATTTTATATATTTTATATTCATTGTATATATATTTTTAAAGAAAAATGTATAAATATTAAGAGGAAGTAGGGATCAGAAATGTGAGATCACAGTTGAGAATTTAATGTGTTTTTTACCCTTGGTACGATATAAATGGGTCAGTGTGGTGCATTCAGACTACTCACCTATGGGATGTATGTTTAGTGGATTAAAAAAATTATTTAATAAATTATATAATCTCATTTGACCTAAACTATTTCTAAAAAAATCACAATGAGAAATATTCCATCCTTATATTATAATTCTAGAATTATCAATGATTCTATTCATCCTCTATCTGTTGGAGGATCACATCGAACGATGATGAAATTCTATATCAAAAAAGATAAGAGCATAACAAACATAGTAATTTCCTTATATCATTGGAAAGTGTGCTCTTCGATGAAGAAATATCCAATCTCCATGTAAGAATCATAAATTTTCGATTAATTCCCTTTTCATAAATTATTGAAAAGATTGATCCCTTCTCTCAGTATGCACCAATTGTCATCTAAGCATGAAACTATGTACCACATTTCAATTGGTGTTTGATTTGGTTTCTAAACCTAGTATCACCATTCCTTAAAATTGGTGAATATCACTTGTAAATTGATTTTTATACCATTATTATGGTTCCTTTATGCCAATTGTGATTCATGTTTTTCACTAGTAGGACCAAACTGTCCTGTTTTGATATTATCGTGTGGTACCACGCTCTATAAGATCCCCAAAATCGCAATAGTTTCACAAGAGAAGAAATAATCGAAGAAAGGGATATATCTAATATTTTTATAATCTTGTAATGTCTTATTATGATTGGAGAATAAATCCATAGAAAGGGAAGGTTCATAAACATGTAGAGAGATGCATAATTCTATATATAACTCTCATGGAGCAACGAGTCCTATTTTTGGAGAGTGATGTCTGGAAACAAAGAATAATACCTAGATCCTCCAATATCAAATGGATTTAAACTAGGTTTTTTGGTGCAATGAACTAATTTAATGCATAAATTGATGACCTTGAATTATGCCAAAATCCTTAATACACACAGTGTATAGGGATAAACACAAGGTTTATATCCCCTTAAATGTGGTGGATAGAAATGCACAAGATCATATCGGTGAAATGGCATGTGTCCCTCATACATGTCGTGTATGTAATCCCTGGGAGGACAAGTTCTGTAATAGATCACATAGGCAGGACCCCTTGTGAAATTTTCCTTCTAGACACACGTTCATGTATCAAAATTCATGGGCATGTGGTAAGTAACATGGCTGTCTAACAAAGTACATGGAAACTACAAAAATTCAATTGTGGGGACCCCAAGAACTAGGACAAACATTTTACACTCCCAACAAACAGTGTTATCCTACATTGCATGGAATTCATAAACCAACTAGGGACATGACCAGGTGGTGGAATGGGACCACACGCCATATGGGTCCTCTCACACACTCTGTACTCCTTGGAATATTTTTATAAAAAATCAAGGATCCATATCATTGTTGTTTAAACTCGAATTTTAGAATGTGAGTTTCTTACCCAGATTGTTGCTCTGTGTAGAACGTGATGGTTCTTTCAATTCTGTATGTATATATATGATCTAAAATCTTCCTATATCCATCATTACTAAGGTGAAACTTGTTTATGGCAATGATCAGGTAGGATCTCTAGTAGCTTTATCCAAGTGGAACCCCCAATATGATAGGGTGAGGGTCCTTGTTGATTAGTGTATAACCCTATTAGCATGGGACTGATTACACTATATCTACGCTTTGAGTTGAACCCCCATGATGCACTAGGGATTGGGTCCATGATGATAAGAGTTGAACCGCATTGTTTTCCCTAGGTGTGGGTCCTCAACTTCTGAGTGGAACCCCCTTATCGAATAGGGCATGGGTCCTCAGTAAATAGAGTGTAACCCCCCTATAACATTATGGTATGTTTCCTCGACTTTTAGAGTGGAACCCCACATCATCTTGGGTGTGGGTCCTCTACCCACTAAATGGAACCCCCTATTGTAAATGGATCATTTCAATTTGACACTAGAGTGGAATTACATATGATAATGGGTGTGGGTCATCCATGGATATGTAAAGAGTGGACCCCCTAACATACTTGATAGTAGGTCCTCTACATCATGTTTGTTCCCAATTGACTATTAGTCATAGTGATGAGGTGTGGTTTCAGTTGGATAGTTACTTATGGATAGATGCATGAGGTGTTAGGAATCATTGATGGATTTTTGGAAATATTGGATACTCTTCTGCATTTGATGAGATGTGAGATGGAGATAAAATAAATCTCTTTTCTAGGAATCTTTTTACTGAGAATATAAATATAAATATATATATATATATATATATATTCATCTGTATCCACACCTTGTTTGTGGTTACTCTATTTCAACTAGAGGCAATGATGAGTGTGGTATTCCACAAGCTTTCAATGATTAGCTTCTCGTGGTTGATTGGGTCTACTCTCAAACAATTGGTGGAGAAGACTCGATGTGTAGTTTATATACTCACTTTATTGAGACCCATGTTCTTGAATGAGATTAATTACACTCTTGGTTTCGATTTATCTATAATCATTATTTGTATCTTTTATCTAATGTCATTCTACATCCCATTGTATTTCATACTTCCCCCTAATGATTTTAGGGAGTCATACTAATTATGTATATACTCACCCCTTCAATGAATTTTCCCGCACATGTCATGTTTTATAAAGATGATGGATAGGTCAATAGTGACTTCAGAGGAGATTAAGGATACTAGGTACATTGAACTGTGTATGATGGTCACAACTTGGGATCCAGGAGATGGTTACTCAAAGTACATTATTTTTTAGGTTTTCTAGGTTGTGACATATTTCAAGGTCTTCATGTATTCTTTCCCTTTACATTTCAGTTTACATTTCCCAAATATTGTATATGCTAGAGCTTATTCATACGTTCTTTATATTCTAGCTACATCACATCCATTACCTTTTCCCTCTCCACATCTACATTGAGATATGTGGGTGTGTGTGTACAATTACATAGGAAAAGGCCTCCCCTGGTTGGATATATCTATTGTGTTGGTCTCCACCCCAAGACTATGGATGAGGGCTTGGGGTAGTTTTGTCTTAATCCTCATTTAGGGTTATTTCATGAGAAATTGGTATCCGAAAAAACTCAATCTATAGGATTTTATTCAGATTAGTCCCCTTAAGATTATTTGGATGGGATTTGGGTAAACAGTTACAAAGTTTCTCAAGTGTGGATCTTAGGCCAGGGGATCTAGTGATGGGGAAAGAGGCCAATATATCAATTCCCCGGGACTATGAGTACATGTTTGTCAACTCGGCATACCAAGACATTGGTTACGGGGATAAATTTCACAAACATCATATAGGATTGAGTATTTTATTAGACTTCTTGAGTCAGATCCTCATTATATATATATATATATATTCATCTAACCACTGTAAGTCTTGATAATTTCGGGAGGCCTCTATGACAACATCAATCCATGATACTAGTTTCAAATCATGATAAATATTTGATAAGTAGTTTGGCCCTAGTTAAAGGTCCATTCCATAACCCAATTACTCCTTGTTGGAAGGTAGAAAAACATCTATATTGTGTGTAGAAAATTGTCCCAACAATGTACGCTGAGGATTCATGTAGAATTTGGATGCTCCATGTGTTCCGGTTCAATAAGGAACTAAGGTTCCTCAGTGAGATAGATCCTCATTTAGTAGAGGATTGGCTAGAGATAGTGTTACATATCATTAGGCTTGTTCATAACCTTACATAATAGGTTATTGTAGGGTAGCTAGCCTTCTCCAATAAGAAGTTGGATGTTGGTTGGTCCTTGTTATAAATATGTACGATGATTCAACACACTCTATACTGAGTTCTAGAAGTTATTATGTGAGGACTACTACCCTTTCTATTTGTATTTATTCAAGATTTAGGAGCTTATAGAGATGCATTTGGGAGGAATTATGGTTGATAAGTACATAATTGGGTTTACATAATATAAATAGTACTCACTTGACATGATATGTGATGGATAAATATGAAAACAGAAGTTTTAGAATTAAATTTTTTGAGAGGTTCATGCTCATGTTGTTACCTTGTGCATTCCACCTATTTCAGGTTCTAGATCGAGCACTAATGACAGAGGGATTCATGTTTGAGGGATTCCAGATAGCTAGAGATGTATGTGGGTTGCCTAAGGCTGAATAATCTGAATCAGCTAGTAGATGCCATGTTCTAGGTTCTAGACACTAGAGAGCTCCCTATGATAAGAATATGGCACATGGTATGGGAAAGTGAAAACAACTAGGTTATCCCATAGAGGGGAGGTTCATTGATTTTTATGGGAGAGGTTACATGACATGAAGCTACACGAATAGACGTTTTTAAGAGTATGGGAAGATAGCTTCTAGACCGACATTGAAGAGGCAGCGCCGTGAAAAGGGATCTCCTAGGAATGGGAGGGATGGGCCCTTGGTAGATTGAGCTGGAAGAGGAACAAGAAGATATATGGGTGGTGGGAGATGCTATGAGATCCTTCCACCACCACCACCAGACACCCAACATCAGGCTTGAAGAGATAGTGGTTGGGTTAACATATAGCTATGTGATCTTTTGGGTTAATATCCTATAACACATGAGGTATGATTTGTGTTTATTCTACTCATAGGTCATTATTAGTTGACATAGGTTCAAGTCATTCCAGTATCTATATACACATAGTGCGAGAGCTCAAGCACCTAGTTGAGGGACTATACAAATACATTCATCTTTATGTTGATACATGGAATATTTATTCTATGTCATTTATATTATATCAGTGAAAACTACCTCTTAGTGGATATAGGTTCACATGGGACCTTTTGGTGGCCACAATGAAACCCTATGAAGTCATTATGGTTGTGGATTCATTGTCTATAGTCTGAGCCCAAATTAATTATCTCCTAAAAAAATAATATGCCAATAAACCAATGGGATGTGATTCATTCATTCCGGTGAGAGAGGTCTAATGGAAAGACAAGTGGGTTCCATTCATAGGAGGTTATAACCCATCACCCATCACATACCGAGTATAACCATTGATGCTATACGAACTTCATGAATCTATATTACTTCATTTGTGAAATATTATATAGATGTATTCCCTAAAGATGTTTCAGTACAACATCCATTTTGAATGATGGATATTTTAATGACATCTATCCAAGAAACACTCTGATATCTTCTATGTTATATCATATGGCCCCTACTGATCTTCAGGAGATACAATTGTAGTTGGAGGACCGTTGGGAGAAAGGTGTTTATTAGGCCCACTATATCCATATGGGAAGCTCCAGTGTTGTTTGTGAAAACGGTGGATGAGAGTTTGTGTACTTTCAAGGGCTATCCTATTTTTAACTAGACCTTGATAAAGAACATATAACTCCTTCCATGGATTGAACAACTCTTTGACCAGTTGCGAGATGTTACATGGTACTCAACGATTAATCTTGGGTCCATGATATAGATTAAATTTTCAATATGTTTTATTTTAATTTCAATTATAAAAAACCCACAAATTTTTCATTTTATGGGAAATTACATTGTTTTTAGAATTTGGATGTGTTTTGATCATAATTATAAAAATTTATTTATTATTTAATATTAACAGTGTTTCCTCATTTTGATGTGTTGGGAAAAAAATATCCATAATTTTCCGATTGTAAATATTATTTTTTATGAACCCTGCTATTTTAGGATTTCACATATTTAACTGGGTCATATGATTATTATACCATTTAGGGGCCCAAAAAATGAAATTGGAAATCAGTTTTTAGAAGAATTTTTTTTAATAACATTCAGTAATAGAGGCATAAATCATCCCACAAATGAGAAATGGAGCTATTTCTACCTTCAAAAGAGGTATTACTCGGAGATGAATCTACATGATTATTACATCATTTAAATTCCATACTTATTCTTGTCATTATGTTTATGAATATCAGGGAAGATGAATAATCCCTTCAGAATGAAATAGTTCTCCTCAATAATTATATCATAACATTTTTCTCCATGTGTCCAACTATTCTGAGATAATGTCAATAAAAATAGGACTCGCTTATGAATAACAACTATGAATACAATTAATATAGATTTAGAAGGAATTATTTCCAAATTTGTTAAAACATTATATGAAACAAATATAGACAGAATATTTCCACACCCCATTTCTCTTTATATTCACATCTCCTCTTCATTTAGAAGGATTATTGGATAGAACAAGGGTTCTATTAACATGAATTTATGATGAATATGTGTGGTTATATTGATGATAATAAACATATGATGGACTAATGTCAATGTGGTGGTGGGAATAGGAGATCTAAGTATTCATCACTTTTGAGTATGTGTTCCTCATTGTGAACATTTCACTTTTTAATTATTCTAGAAATTGATTACTTGATTGAAGATAGTATCTTTCATTCTTATTTTGACTTTATTATATATTTTTCAACATTTTTGATCATATTATAACTATAAAATGATTTTATTATTTTTTGAACATATTTGGTTGTGGTCTATCCCTTGAGCACAACATGTTAAATTAAGTTCAACATCTTGATGGACTTTCGGTAATCGAATCACATTCATAAGCAAATAAAAACCCATAATTGTGATCTTCTTATGGTTTTGGGTTAATATCAGTGTATACCTTGAGGTCTTGAGGTATAAATTACATAATTAAATGGGAAATAAATGACTAGAAATGAAAAATGGATTTTATTAGGGTTATTGTTTGTCTATTGCAGCCTTCATTAATTTGGTTTCTCCAGTATAGTTTAATTTTGATTACAAATCACTAAATTAGATTTCAATTTCAATTTTATTTTGGTGTATGTTAACATAGTTTAACACATTTTGATCCCCATTTCCAATTTTTAATTTTAAAAAAAAATAAAAAATGTGCCTGTTTTCCAACATAGATTGTAAAATTATCATGAGACAACTTTTTCTACACCATTGTTCTACATTTTTAGGTGAAATTATGGACTATAGATTCGTGAAAAAACCCCATAGATTAAATTTAGTGATGATTTTTGTGAGATTTCCTATTTTTTAATATGGTTTTGACCTTCGTGGATTTTAAACAATAATTTAGATTTAGTTAAAAAAACAATAAAATGGGTTTTCACTATGATTACATTTATTCATGGCATGATTTAAAAAAATATTACTATCCTATTCAGGATGAAAAGTTTAAATTTCAATTCCAAAAAATAATATTGACTTGATTCAGATGAATTTGGTGATTTAAAAAAAATATTCTATAAGTAAAAAACAAAATATAATTCTTTCATATGAATTAAATGAATTAAAATAACTAGAATCACAAAAAGATACCCAAGAAATAGAAAATAATGCCATATTCACTTTTTTTATTGATGAACCATTTGTGGGTTCATTTGAAAACTCATTTGTAGTATCCATTTTAAAATTAAATGGTTGAAATTATCATTGATTCTTAAATTGATGTGTCTTTTTAAAATCAAATGTCTTGAAAAACAATAGGGATGAATTTGTTGGAAATGAAATTTCATGTCAAGCTCCACCTTTTGGAATTGAAAATTCGTAACCTTTTTATGAATATTTCAATAAATTGGAGGATAAACCTGAGTAATTATTTTTTGAAGAGTGTAAGAAAGAACATGAGATACTACCAATTTGGTTACCGCTACATTTTAAACATAGGAAGAGATAAAACACGAAAATCCACATGGATATGTCTCAATTCCTGATGCAAATTTTCTAAATTATTTTGAAACAAAATTCTAACTATTTTCACTATATATATTTAGATAACATTAATTCTTTTTTGAATTTTTTTCAAGTGAAGTGGATGTCAAGGTTTAACCATAATAATGAAATGTGTTTCCAATTGATGATTACATTTGTTCAGATGAGGATGTTGGTACATCAATATTTTTCAAAGAAATGTCTTTTTATGATTAAATTTATGATGATGAACTTCCACGATTACATATCATCAACCAATGAATGTTTATTACGAGGAGAAAGTGTTGCTAGGTTTCTTTTAAATTATTATCCCACTCCTAATTCAATATTAGAATAAAAATGTATTTTATTGGAACCTTAATAATTTTTTTGGGGGGGTATTGTTTATGTTTTGGGAGATGAAGAAGATTGCAGAACATACATTTTTTTAGTTCATGAGAATGAAACTGCACCCACCAATAGAGTGGGGATGATGAGCTTGAACTGCTTGACTAGTGGTGGGGAAATCTGAGCACACACAAGGGGGTTAAAAAATGGATCTCTTACAATATATTTCTTTTTATTTTTTGTTACATTACTAAGATAATATTTTTATTTTTATTTTCATTCATATAGGATTCTAAGTGAAAACATCTAGGTGGCTAGCTCCAAGATGTTGCTTCGCAATAGAAATCAGGTTGTTTATTTCTTCTCCACTCATTTTTCTTGTCTTCTATTCTGGATTTTTATTTCACATATAAACCATTCACAATGAGGAAATTGTAAAAAAAATAAAGTGTTGTGGGAGGATCATTCATTTTATATTATGAATTTTTGTTGTTTTATTTTTAGTTTTATTTTATTATTTTCCATTAAAATTTAGTATTTTCACTTCCAATTTAGAGTTAAAAATTTATTATATTCAATGTAATATCCTTTTTGAATTGGAAAAATATTTATGGAAAGAACCAACATGATTCATAGAAGGGAACTGAAATTATTTTTGAAATGTACTATGTTCATTATTTAAATGATGGAAACTCAAAAAAAATACCCTTTCATTATTAATTCCATTATGTAAATGATGTCAAATTAGGAAAATCACTTTCTTGTGTGGATTCTAACCCAATATTTCATATTCTTCACATTCACCCAATTTCTTTTGTGAATAATAGAATGCCGGTTTTAATCAAAACATTCGAATTTTCAGAGAAAATATATGATCATTAAATAATGTATGTTAAAAATTATTGAAGAAATTCAATTATAATTACAATATAGTTTTTCTGGATAAAATATTTCATTCAATCCTACGCTATACATTTGATCTTTTTCAGCTCTTAGTATCAAGGTACTACTATTGGATAACCACATTAAAAACTAGTATCCCTATCTGACCTACTCTTGATGTGAATTCCATGATTTATTAAAGAAAAATGGTTGGAAGAAGACTTATGGTTTGGAAAAAATTCTATTCTTTATTAGGTGTAAAATCCTATTCTGAATACATTTATGTGATGTTGAAATTTTTTCCTATCTGGAGATTTCTTGGAAAAGAGAGCTGGGCCTTTTTGAAGCTTCCAAAATAATAATCATGTATCTGTTTGGGGTATAAAAAATGATTCTTTTGGAATAAATTGGTGTAAAATTTATATTGAATTTTTTTATTTTTATGAATATTCATGAAAAGAATTCAAAAATATTTTTGGATCGTATGTTATTCCAAGAATCAAAATGGGGTTTCCATGTATAACTATAAACTAGAATCTTCTAATTTTCCATCAACAAATATAAAACCCCTCTCTTTCTACCTTATAATTTTGGACATTCAAAAACCCAACAACTATTATATATTAGAAAAAACCCTTTCCAATTCCTCATGATAGATAAATTTTTTTAACTCAATTGGGTGGATATTTATAAATTTATCAAGCCTATGGTGACCCTTTCATTTATTTAGATGTGAAAACATTTGTTAAAAATAAAAATCATGTGTTTAGAGTGAAAAGGTGAGCTAGAAATACTTGTGAAAATAGGAATGAATGAAATGGGAATGTGATTAATGGAAATAATAGAAAATTTGGAATTTATTTTTATGAAGTGGAAGGATAAGT
Organism: Viscum album; assembly: GCA_963277665.1. Taxonomy (NCBI): domain Eukaryota; kingdom Viridiplantae; phylum Streptophyta; class Magnoliopsida; order Santalales; family Viscaceae; genus Viscum; species Viscum album. Next base: position 803,688,831 of record OY728166.1, on the reverse strand, counting down.
TGGGATCCTTCATTTAGAGCTTGTGAATTTTATTAACATGTGTATTGAATTTTCATTTGAAATATATTTTGAGTTCTCAATTATCTAGGAGTCCAAGTGTTATGGGTGATATAATATATAGAGATGACATTTTAAATATATATTATTTTAATTTTAATTATTAAAACCCAAAATATTTTCTATTTTATTGAAATTGAATCAATTTTTGAATTTTTATGTGTTTTGAACTTATTTATGAAACTACCCATATTTTTTAATTTTAACATTTTATCATCCGTTCATTGTGTAATGCATAAAATTTTATATATGGATCCCATTATCGATGTTGTTTTCATAAAATAACTAGTTTTTGGATTCAACATGTTTGATTGGGTCAACTGACAAATAGACCATTTGGAGGTCAAAAAAACTAAATCAAATTGGAAAATCAGTTTTCTAAAATAATTTAATATCCTCCAATAAATGAGACATAACATTGCCCAAAATTTTCTTAATTCACATATTGAATATTTAAAATTTTATTCTACTTTGATAATCTTCTCCCTAATAAATATCTAGCTTTAATTAGATCCATATTATTATCTTCGTATGATTTAAACTAGAGTACATTGAAGAGTCACATCGAAGAAAGTTTTTCACCTCTATAATTAAATAATTAATATTCCTCAAGTGTCCAAAATATACATAGATATTATAGAGAGAAATAGAACTCGTGTGTGAAACACATTTGTGAAAAAACCTATGCCAAATTCGCCTAGGAAGATGCCCTAATTTGATCAAACATGCGGTGTAACATGTCTGGATAAACAATTTACACACCCCTTTCAGTTTATATTCTTATCTCATCTTCTTTTAAATGGAATGATAGATTGAAGGAGGGTGTCTTGATAATGAAGATATATTATAGAAGTCATGTTTCATTGAATATAATCAATGCATGAATGTCTAAGCTCTATGTTGTTGTGGGAAGAGGGGATGCGAGGATTCATCCCTTTTGAGTTTCTTTTCTTCATTGTGATCATTTATCTATTAAATTATTCTAGAAATTTTCTCCCTGATTGAATAAGGTATATTTAAATATATTTTTTTGAAATTCATCTATATTTTCTAGTTTTGTTATCATCTTATTAATGTAATGTGATTAAGTTGTGGTTTAAACATCATTGGGCATGGTGTCCTTATGAAGAATAATAAGTTCAATTATGTTTGATTACATGAAGGTATTTGGGTAATCAAATAACTTTCATTAATAGATAAACACCCATACATGATACATATTTATGTCTTCTAGTGATTTTTTGTTTATCACTTGAGTAAATGAGGTATAAATGGAATAATTCAATTGGAAATCAATTGTTGAATATAATAAAGGGAGTGTTTGAGGGTTATTGTTTTCCACTAACACCTTCATTGTTTTCATTTATTCATCATAGTTTTCTTCTTATTTTTAATCACTAACATATATTTAATGTTATAATCTATTTTGGGGTCACTTGATATAGTATAACTCATTCAAATCAACATTTATAATTTTTATATCTAAAAAAATAAAGAAAGTTGCAGCTTGAGAACATAGTTTGTAACCTCCTCACGAGACAACCCTATGGTCACCACTATAATTCAATTTTGAGGAAACATGATTGACTTGAGTTTCAAAAAATAAAAACCAGTGTTATTTTGACTACCACAAGTTGATGGTTCATGAGTCTGATAATCAAAAGGGGGAATTTTGATATCTCTATAGACATTATGATTTTCTAGTGATTCCCTTTGGTGTTATGAATTCCCCAACTGTGTTTAAGTATTTGATGAACTAGGTCCTCCATCCATACATTGACCGCATTTTGATTTTATTCATCATCCACATACTCATCTACTTTTCGTTAGAAAAGGACCAAGAAGAGAACATATGGTGGGTTCTATATTTTCATTGATAATACCATCTTTATATAAATCTCATGATGTTCTAATTATATATTCACAAGGTTCACTTTGTATGGAATTTCATCTCAAATCGTGGTTTATCTATGGACCTATTGAGGATTGATGTGGTGCTCGCTACGGATCCCCCCAATTATGTTTTAGAGGTGCAAAGCATTCTTATCGTGGTAGGGTACCGCAAGATGATTGTGGTATAATTCTTCATAATCATAGAAACATTGACCACCTTTATGAAGATAGGGTATCCATTTACCTGGTCAATGTAGTTCCAAAGGGTATTTGGGGAGTTGAGGTTGTGGTTGAAAAGTGCTCCATTGTTTCGAATACCACATGAAGGAATGAAGTTCATTTTTTTTGTGATATTTCTTGAGATTTTATTGGTTTCGTGTAGTTACAGAGGCATACAGTTATCACATACAGGTTTTGGTAGTCGATACACCTTGAGAATTACTACATGAATCAATACATATATCTAGCAGTGGTAGTCTTCACCCTAAGGATGTGAAGGTACCACCTTCTAGGGAATTTCTTTGTGGTTTAGTCAAACCATGTGAGTCTTATATACATCTTCAAATAGATTGACCTGAACTTGAGAATGATATGCTATTTGGAATTCTAGATGGAATATGACTATGAGAGAGTCTAAACTCTAGGAAAGTACAATGTTGTACCTGATTTCATTTGCAGGAAGTCCAAGGATTAATTGGTGTATGAGACTTCAGAGAGGTTGGCCTCATTGCATATAACCCTTTTGGATTAGAAGGGTATAACTTTTATTCAGTAAATGGTGTTGAGTCCTTCTCCCCTCAATCAACTGAGAGAGTCCCAGATGGGAGATATCAATTCCAAGGTCCTAAATGACCATATACCCATAGGCGACTCACCCGATGAATATTCTGAAAGAGATAATCAAGTAATCTTATTATTGGGTCAGTTGATAGTTCTAGTGATTCTATAGGAAGAAGTTATGTGGTTTTCCACACTTCTCCCATAGATGATGATACCAAAGTGTAAAATATATAAAGATTCATTCCATATTAGTTTTAGTGGTTTATAATGAGACGAAGCAAAGGTGTGTTCATCTATAGGTGCCACACTTGTAGCATGTTAAGGCTATGCAGCATGTGCTGGAAGGTTTGTTGCAACCCCTTGAGATCACAAAGTGGAAATGGGATGAAATATGCAAAGACATTGTAATATTGATTCCATGCATAGAGAAGGTCCATGGTTCCATCTAGAAGACATTTGACTAACTCATAATGTTTGAACATTTCCTTAATATCAAGAAAGACAGTTCGATGGAGAGTTTGGGCAGTTGTACATATGAGAGATCATTCACCTTCATGAGGTACCCATGATTATTATCTCTAATTGTGATGTGCAATCTACAGCATGATTATTGGGAGGCTTGTAAGTGGAATTTAGGACCCAAATTAGGATGTGTACCACTTTTCACCCACAGACCTATTGTAAGACCAATCGAACTATCTATGTGTTGGATTATATGGTGAGGTCTTGGGAGATAGACTTTGGTAAGATCTGGGAGGATCACATTACCTTAGTAGAGTTTTCATTCAACAACAAATATCTCACTAACATCAGCATGGAATATATTGAGAGTATTTAAAGTAGACTGTACTTCTCACCCTTGGGCTGCATAGGGATCATCAATACATCTATTGTGTTCCCACATATGTGTAAGGTGATGGTAGAGAATGTCCATGTATTTTGTGTGTAGTTGAGGAAATCCAATAGTAGACAAAAATATTATAAAGATCACCATCATAGACCCTTGAAGTCTGAGAAAGGTGTCCAAATTTTCCTAATATTCTCCCCATAACAAGGACTGTGGAGTTTTTTCATGGGAGGAATGATATACTTGATGATTATTTGTCCATTCGACATCATGTAGAGGGTTGGTGTGGTTTCCTCCCCCCCTCTTCGTACCCCCATTGATTGTGTGAGTTCATTTCATCCACTATGAGTCATGGATATGCATAAATGTTCATTACCATATAGACATTATTGATTTTGATGATTTGGACAAAAAGGATGGGGCAACCATTTCAGATCACCCATTGGTGGTCATGGAACGATAGGAGAGGACCCTGCATGGGTGGACCATCCCTTTGGTTCAAGTGTTTTAGAAGCATAGAAACATGACATAGAGTTCCTATGAAAGGGATATTCAGATTTGAGCTCAGTATCATGTGATTTCCACTAGTTTTTATTTTTAGGGATGAAAATATTAAAGGTAGATGTGATGGATAGACCAGGGTTTTTCCACATAAGTCATTGAAATTTTAATATATATATATATATATATATTTCCAGATCTAAGAAATACGACAATTTTCAATTCTGAGACCCAATGTGACTGAAACTAATTTTATTAAATTATTATATATATTTAATATTTTGTGCACACAACATCATAAATAAAATAGGATAACATAGAAACATGATCTGAAGTCACAAATCTATGACCAAAATTATGAATGGAGCAAGTTTTTTAACCTAAGAAATACATAAAATTAGTCAACATAGGGTTTTCAGACTCCTAACTCATTGGTAGTATATTTAGTGGATTTAATTAATTAATTAAATGAATTAATTAATCTCATTTGACCTATAATTTTTCTACAAATACATAACCCTGAAAAATGTCATAGGGTTATCCCCATAATCCTAGAATCGCCAGTGATGCTCTCCATCCTCCTTTTATTAGAAGATCACATCAGATGAGGAAAAAATTCTAGATCCTAGTAGATTGGATCATAGAAAATGAAATGACATACATTGATTGTAAGAAAGAACATTTTTCTATGTTGAATGATCCAATCACCACCTATAAATCATCAATTTTTTATTTAAAACCTTTTTATTAAATTGATTAAGTATATAGGCCCCATCTATCAATGTACCCCAATTGTTGCCTATGAATTTTCCTACGTTCTAGATTTATATTGTTTTTTCTTATTTGAATTCAATTCCCGAAATATCTATTCATCTTCGTTCAAAAATAAATCATGACAAAAAATAGTTAAATCATCGTTATGGTTCCTTTCTCCTATGTTTTCATTTAGTTATTCTCTAGTAGGTCCCCTCTTTCCTGACTTGACGTTTCTAGACAATACCTTTCCTTATCGGACTCATAAAATCAAAATTGTTTCGTGAATGAAAAATAAATTTATCAAGCAAAAATAGATATGAAATGTTTTTGTGTTTTGGATGTTTTTTTGATGATTAGGGAATAAATCCATGGTGGTGGAAGGTGAAGAGGCATGCCAGATTCCTGATGTAACTCCCATGGAGTGATGAGGATGATTTCAGGAGGGATATGGTAAAAAACAACGAATAGAAATAAGGTACAGAAATCATTGTTGGATTAGAGGAATAATTTATAAAAAAACTAAATGATTCATTCTATGGATCATGTTTCTTGGATTATGTGGAACAAACAACTTCACACCGTGTATTGGGCTGAAAACCTGACATGTAGCCCCTTACACAGCGACTAGGGTTTTGGGGAATCATAGGGATCAAATGGTGTGTATCCCTCCAACGTGATATGTAACTCCTTCAAGGGTGGATGATCCATGTAATGGATCACACATGAATTAACCCATGTGGATATACATTGATAGACAGATTGATTTGTATTATAGTACAAAAATATGGGGACATGAACATGTTCAAGTATCGAAGTACATGGACATAAGAAAAGTTCACGGGAAAGGAACAAAATTAATAGGATATTCCATGTACACTCCCTACACATCGTGTAATCCTACATGGGTTTCAATAAATGTTATGTCTGGGTACATGAAAAGGTGGTGGAATAGAAAAATATACCTCATGTGTCCGCTCACACACCATGTACCCCTTGACCTCTTTTGATGAAACATAAAGGTTCCATATCTCCTTTGTTTGGACCCATATATTGTGTCATTAGTAGCCTATCCTAAGTGTCTTTTTCTTCATAGAATACCTTGTTCCTATATGTTGTGGCTTTAGAGATATGATGTGGAATTTTCTGGGTTTAGTTCTTACTATGGTGATGTTCGACGAAGAAAATGATTAGACAGGTTCCTTGGTTGATTCTTCAGAGTTGAACCCCCCCAATTGGATAGGGAATGATTCTTCAATGATCAAAGAAGAAACCTTAATTAGAATGGGCGTAGATCCTCTAAATATAGAAACTAAGAGGAATCACCCTAACACACTAGGGAATGGGTCCTCAATAAATTGACTAGAACCTCTTATTATACTAGGGAATGGGTCCTTGACTTCTGAGTGGAACCCCCTATTGGATCGGGTATGGTTCCTAAATGACTAGAGTGGAACCCTATCACACAATGGTGCTGGTCCTAAATATTTAGTGTGGAACCTCCCGTAATCATGGGAGTGGGTACCCAAACTAATTAGAATCCCTTATTAGATAGGGAACATATCATTGTGACACTAGAGTGGAACGCCCCCATCATCATGGGTTGGGGCCCTATACGGATTCCTAAAGCATGGAACACCACCCCAACGTACTAGGTAACATGTTCAGTACATTGATTTATTTCCCACTCAACTTTTTGATATAATGATGTGGTGTGGTTTTACTTTCACGGTTACTTTTGTGAAGAAGCATGTGATTTTTGGCATCATTTACTTGATTTTGGAACAGTTTTCTACTATTTGTATGGGAATGAGCTGTGAGATGGAGATCTCATCACTCCCTCAATTGATCTTATTTTGACTAAGCATATATCTATATATTTCTATTACCACACATTGGATTTGGATACTCTCTTCCCATGAGATTCAAATACATATGGGGTATTCCACATTCATTACATGTTTATATTTCCAGGGTTAGATAAGTATAATATCTTACTATATGAATCAAAGAATCTAGTGTATTTCATCTACTCACCATGTCGAACCCTTGTGTTTGGTTGAGGTTACTGTCACTCTAGGTTTGTGTATAACTATTCTATTTGAATGTATCTTTCATCTACTATCTGTATGCATCCTTTTTAATATTATATATTTCCTGCTTCAAATTTTAGGGAATCCCATTGGGTGTGTATATACTCACCCCTGCATGGGATGATCCTAGATGTTTTGTGTCTTATTCATATAATAGGGAGGTCGACAGTGACTTCATAGTATCTTAGGGATACCTAGTAAATTGGACCACATACGATGGTCACCGAATGGGATTCAGGAGAAGAGAAATGTCAAAATTTTACTCTTACAATTTTTTTAGGTTGCGTAATATTTCTTGATTCTTGTGTATTTTCCCCATTATTTTATGTTACCATTGTCATACTATTGTAAAACACAATGGTTATGTATTATTGGTTTACTTTATAGGTATGTTTCAAATTTTAAATTCTCCCTCTAAGTTTCTACAATTAGAGGGATGGGTGTGTTGGTATATATACAATGAAAATGTCCTACACATGTTATATATGCCTTCTTCAGTAGTAATTAGCCCCTATCCAATGGAGGCGAGCTTGGGTAAGTTGCAACTTGAGCCACATCTTGGGTCGGGTTATGACAATATATGATATTATAAGTATTTATATTATTTTGGAATTAAATTATAATAAATTATTAATTTCTATACACGAGTATAGGGTTTTTAAAAAATAAGTCATCCATGAGGTAATCAATTCCCATATTAGTTTTATGTATGTGATCCATATTTTATATTCAACAATTATTTTTTTGTAATTTATATGTTACCAAGGAATGTATTTTATGATTAATTTCTTTAATATTACGTGGAATTAAAAATTCATATATGGATATATTTTTCATGGGGTTTGGATTCAATGATAACCAATGTTACATGGGTTCGTCGTCTCCATATTATTTTATTAAGAAAATTTTTATGATATGAACCTATATTCATTCATAAGGTAAATATACGTAAACTTTTACATATTATATAATGAAATAATTATTATAGTGATATTAAAATTTTCATTCAATGTTTTTATTTCTTGTTTTAGTGATTGAAAGGCTACAAAACCCCTGAGAGTTAATTTTTTATCTCAATTTTAATTTGGATCATTATGCTTAAATTTTTTTGGGGAAATCATTTTGATTAACACTTTAATAAAACATGTATTTTGGCCCCCTATGTTTAACTATTAATTTTGCATGATTTATACTCATTTTCCACTGTTTAGTACTCAAATACAACAAACAAGATTTTTATTACAAAAACTGATCTCATTTCTTTTGTTGGGTTTGAATATTTTTATTTAATATACGTAAATTATAAAATTTTCTATGGGATGTTATATTCTATTATAAAATGATGTTTTGCAAGCCTTTTTTTATAAATTTATTATTTTAATAAATAATTAAAATGAATATAATTATTATTTTTTGGATGTGGTATTTTTAAATTTAAACCCAAGTATGATGAAATGTTTTTTAACAAACATGGCATAGAAAATTATTAATAAATCATGAAATTTAGTGTTTTTAAGATCACATTACTAGTTTCCCAGGTTATTTTCATTTAAAATCATTTTATGAATACTCTTAGACTACTATGTTTTAAACTCAATGAATGAAATTGATATTTTTCATATTTTTATAGAAATGATTGAAATATTATTTTAATGATATATTTATTTAATTCTGTTTATTTTTATGTTAATTATTAATACTATGGATATATACTTATGATAACATCAATATTATTTCTCTGTTTGGTTTATTATGATGTAGAAATTTACATGAATCAAATTTTCTTCCAATAGATTATTTGATCCATTCTAAATTATGAATATATATGATGTGGGATTAGAATTATACATCCCTTCAATGAATTGTGTAATGATTATAGTGTTACTAGGGTAAAAGTTACTCATAAGAGAATTACTGAAATGATTAGATATGATTTTCCATAATGTATCTATTTCCACCATGTAATGATGGATTTTGTAGTGATCCTTGACATATCATATTTACGATTATTGTTATGTTAAAATTTATACCGCTATATTATTGAATGATCCCTTAGTTATGATATGTTCCCATGGAAGATGAGTTTTTATTCTCTTATGATTCATGAATTATTAACTAGCATGTTTTAAAGCATGACCCATTATTATTATCTATAAAATTTTGGGTATGGTTTTTTAACATTATAAAATTACACTCACACCATTATGACCATGTTATTCATAGACATTTTCATTGACTAATTTATCCCATTGTTACCTACATTGGTCCTCTAAAATACACTTTAATGATGTTTCTTTTCTCTAAGAAATAATGCAACGTTTTATGAATGATATGTATAGGAAGGGTTATAGTTTTAAAAAACCTGGAGGGAGATGATATATATTATTTATATAGTAGTTTCTCAATTATCCATGTTTCTAGAGACACTGAACAGTTATAGTATGGGCATGCTACGTAATGAATTTTATTTAATATTAACATAATAAGTGTTATGTGGGTATATAAAAATATACACATGAGGGGGGTGAATTATGTCTTTTTTAAATTATTTTATAATTCCTCATCATGATGATGAAAGAAGATTATCCCGGTAAGTAGCGTTTATATTTTGTATGAGATTATGTGAAATGGATAAACAAAATAGAACATGATTGTTTATAGTGGTTACGGTCATAAATATACCCTAGTCCTCTCTACTAATTACTCTCTGTGTGAGTTTAGTGAATTTCACTAGTATGTTCTACATATCATATGACCAATCCCCAACTGAGTGGATACATTGGACAACATTACAAACAAGACTAAAAAACAGAGTCTTCTGGATATATAACAGAAAACTGATAAACCATAGCCCAGACCGAGAAACTGATACTCCACCGAAACTGAGTATGTGTAGCTGAAACACACAATAAAAAGATGTTGATTATAAAGGGTTCTGGTTGAAATTTACAATTGAACATCAACTGATGGTAGATGAATGTTCTTCTTTAGAAAATAGTTTCTTCATCAAAAATATGTTCGTAAGTGATCTGATTGCAAATGATCTTTGAAATAAAAAAAACAAAAAATAAAAGAAATAGTCTAATGGAAAATACTAGATTTTGAATATGTATATTTCCAATTCATCCTCTTCTATAGAAAAAATATTTTTGATCGATTATTACAGCAAATATCCAAACGAAATTCACAAGAATGAAATTTCAATCGTGAATACGCATGGAAATATATGGTTCAATATATATCTCAATATATATATGTTTGAAACACACACACACATATATATATAACAAATAATCTGATAAATTTAAAACATAGAGCAATTATTTTAATTCTAGATCCAATAAAATCAACTAATGAATCAAAATAATTATATTCTGGAGAAATCTCATAGTTTTTGTAACATCATTTAAGAATATGATATAATTTCTCCACTTAATACAAATCTTTGAATTAATCATAAAGAGATTTGAATTATTAAAAAATGATCGTTATATAAGCCTGATATTCTATAAATATTGATTCATGAATATTTGATAAAATCATAAATTCAAATCACTGGTTATGAGAATTAAAATGTATGGTTTCTTCACAAAATGATAAAATACAATATTTTTTGTTCAACTATGTAGCATTCATTCTCTAAATGTGAGGTTGAAAACCAAAGTCTGATCACAAATGAAGGGTTGATTATCCATATGTTTTATTCCCAAACGTTAGGTTCCATAAATACATAAGGTTCTTTAACCATGTTTTTCTCTTTGTTAGACATATGGTTTAATCGAAATGCATTGTTTATTATCCGTATGTTTTTGTCAACAAAGGGTTCATTAACCACATGTTCTGATCTTTTAGTATAAGTTATAATACAAACATAGTGTTTGTTCCTTACATTATGTTTCTTCAATGTATGGTATGAACAGTATTTCTAGAATACAGTTAGGAGCATTTTTAATACATTGAAAAATATTCCACATGAATAATATCCATGATTATATTTCAAGAATAATGACTATAATGAATATTAGTTTCCTAACATTGAATATGATAATTAATTTAGAGTACTCATATCAATAAAAGGGTAGAGAAGTTAACCAATAGAAAAAGAAATTCAAATTTACATGACGATATTATTTAATACATGTACTTTTGACATATGACATCATTTTATTAGAAACAAATAATACAAATTATTTGTGGTAGGGGTCTCATAAGGCATTGGTATTTCTTCTCATGAAGTTCAACTATGGTAATCTCAATGATATAAGACTATCATAATTGGATTCTCATTAGAAAATGAACATATTCTATGTGTCAATGGATGTTTCTATATGTGGATGTGTGTAATGATCCATAAATTTTAATGTTATTGTTAAAAAATATCATAATTTGTGTATATTGATGTATTTCATAACATTTATTGAAAAAATTTCATGTAACATTTGGATAGGATGGTTGTATCATGAATGATATATAATTAATGAATATGTTTAATAATGCCACACCCCAACCTGACAATAATATATTTAATATTTATTTTTTTGTTATATTTAATTTTCCCTCCTTCTTAGTGGGTTCTCCTTGAATTTTCTAGTTTTTGAGAATGTTTCTCAAGTTCCATGGTTAATTCCCATACTTTTCCCAATCAAATGATAACCAAGTGAATGTGTATTTTATTTTTTAGAGATAAACCACACAGTCAGTGCAAAATTTTCCAAACCATGTCTGTGCTCCAAAATCCGTGTATTGGACACATGGTTAGTGCATTTTTTTCAAACCATATGTCATATATAGAATTCATTAATAGTTAAATTTAACCATTTTATTTCTTATTTTTAACCCCAAATCACCACTCTACCATTTACTTTGGATAATGAGACTCTAGGGGATCATCCTTACACCTCCCACTCCTTCCATTGGATATTTTAAGTGGATCCTTCAGGTTTATTATTTTTAATCTTCATGGAAATATCCTTATTTCTTATTCCCCCCTTCATTATTCCCTTTTAATCTTTTTTTACTACCATGGTTTTGTAAATATGTGGATCAAGTTCCCATGTACTTTAATTGAGATATTTTTATTCTTCTTGGTATATTTTGGTATTTCATTCTCTTGTCCACATTATTGGGTCAGATTCGAGCCCCTTTTGTCAACAGTGGAAAAGTTGAGGTTGATTGCCCAATGAAAAAGCCTTTAAATTGAGAACAAATATTTCATGAGTGTTTCAATGAGTTACATAATTAAACTATATATATAATATATTATAAAAAATTATTATGATGGATATAATTAGCCTCTATCCTGTATATTAGTTTTGTTATTCTTTGGACTTGGTTTTTCTTCAACATATTACGTTTCTAAAAAATATTATTTAAAGTCATGTCCACCAATTTCTTGATTTTTTATCTAAACATTATTAATTAAAAAATACATAAATATCATGTTTTTTTGGTATTCTGACCATTCTCCCACAAATCCCTAATGGCGTGTTTGATTTCCAAATGGATTAAATTGTTTCTAATTCTTCTTAATTTTTTAATGTGATATATTCACACACACATAGAGACACAGATATATATATATATATTTGGGTCTCTGTTTGTCCCCTTTATACATATTCACACATTCTCATGTGAATATTTATATCAGGAAAAAAGGTATATATATATATATTTAAGATTATATGTGTATAAGTTTAAAAGTTTACTTGGATCATGAAATGATATGGATAGAAAATGGTCTGTCAAATGATCAATGATTCTTATAAAAATTTTATGTCTAGGTTGTCACTTTTAGAATATTTCATGAAAATGATAACCCCTACTAAGTCATTCCCCTTGTATTATGAAATGTTTAATTTTGGATATATGAAATATTATTGACATGGGTTCTTTTGTTTTAGGATTTTTGGCAAGAAGGGAGAGTTAGTTCTTAAGAGGGAGCCAATTGGCGAGAAAGTGTGTTTTTTGTTTTAGTGAAGAGCATTTGATATGCATGCATATGATTATTTGTTAAACATTTTTAAATTTTATTTTTTTGAGAATATATGTGTAGTATGGTGGGAGATATTTATACACCTGTGGAACTAGTTTAGTATTACCCACCGAATACTAAACAATGACATATCTCCCATACCCATAATGTATATTCCCTTTAGTTGGAATTGTTAGGATGACATCAGGGGTTGGTGTTAGTTTATTATTAGTATCTTGTGCTAATAGATTTTTCTAATATAGGTTTTGATATCATATCCCTACACTTTATAATATACCTCTTATGTTACCATAATAAATGCTATAACTTTATTCTATATTCATATGTTTTATGAAATTTTTGTAAAATAATTTCATCTACTATAATATGGTACTGACACTATTTCATTATAGATTATTTCTTCTAAAAAATGGTTTATCTAAACATTTTCACATTATTTTATATAATATTTTAAAATAAGACTAGAAAATGGTTTTTTCATAAGTATTATATATTTTTTTTAATTTTTAAAAGGAAATGGAAACATTATTTTTAATATTTTTATTTTTAAAATAGCATGATAAGGTTTTATATTTAATGGTTATTCATATAGAACTTGTGTTTAAATAATATCCCTATTAACCATCATGATTATTAGAATTTATTTACCATTTTAGTTTTACAGTACTTTTTCTTTTCTTATTTACACTAGTGCAGAAAACGTTTTTTATGTCGGTTATTTTTAATTTTTTACGTCGTTTTCTAGCCGACGTTAATACGTGCGACGTTATAAATAAGGTTTTTGACGTTGGTTATTTAAAAACCGACGTCAAAAACATAAAATCGTGATGTTTATCACATCGGTTATTTTAGAACCGGCGTGATAAAGGGCCTGGAGAATGGTTTATCACGTCAGTTATTAAAGAACCGATGTGATAAACGGCGTGGACAATGGTTTATCACGTCTGTTCTTAAACAACCGACGTGATAAATAGGGACGAGGGGGTATATCACGTCGGTTCATATAGAACCGACGTGATAAAGTGGGGTGAGGGTGGTTTATCACGTCCGTTCTATAAGAAACGACGTGATAAACCGGGCTGAGCATGGTTTATCACGTCGGTTCATATAAAACCGACGTGAAAAACCGGGAGAGAATGGTTTAGCACGTCGGTTATTGTATAACCGCCATGATAAACCGGAGGGAGGTGGTTTATCACATCGGTTGTTGAATAACCGACGTGATAAACCATTGTCCAGGACGTTTAGCACGTCGGTTATTCAATAACCGACGTGCTAAACCATTCTCCAGGCACTTTATCACGTCGGTTATTAAATAACCGATGTGATAAACCATTCTCCAGGCCTTTTATCACGTCGGTTATTAAATAACCGACGTGATAAACCATTATGCAGACATTTATCACGTCGGTTATTAAATTATCGACGTGATAAACTATTTTCCAGGAATTTTATCACGTCGGTTATTAAATAACCGACGTGATAACCCCATTTTTTTTAAACTGAATGCAGTGATATTCTCTCCACCAGAATCAACCAGAAAACAAATCAAGAAATCGTACCACAAAAATAGATGTACATCGAAATTAAGCATGTACATAGATAACATATAAAACTTACACACTAGACATCATCCACCCTCATTTATACCCCATGGACAGCCCTCCCCCACCCCGTTGGAGCCCTCACCCTCATGTATACCCCCTCGACAGCCCCCCCCCCCCATTGGAGCTCCCACCCTCATGTATACCCCTTGGACAACCCTCCCCCACCCCATTGGAGCCCCCACCACACTCCTGGACTGCCCCCCGACCCCTGGACAGCACCCCCCCACCCCTGGACAACACTCTTATAGCCGTGGACCGGCTTCCCACACCCCTGGACATCCCTGCAACCCCCCAGGACTGTCCCCCCACCCCACCGGACAGCCCTCCCAGACCGCTGGACACCCCCAACCCCACTGAACACACCCCCACACCCTTGGAACCCCTCCCCCACAGACCCAAATCCATACCAGAAGAACCATCAAAAGTAGACCAAAACAAGAAGTAGTGAAAAATTAAACATTCACATATATAACATTCAAAACTTACACTGTCAACTTCAAAAAAAAACTAAATCAAACCTAAACAACTACCAAATACACAATTAAAACGACAATATTCAAAATTAAATTTTACATTACAAACAACTAAAATTCAATCAAACCTGTAAAATAATTTGACCACTCCACTTGTACGTGTTTGATGTCTTCAGCAGTATAGGGTTGAGGGTCATCAAAAAGCTACAAATGAAAAAGAAGATAGTTAACATGTATAATGAATAAATCAAATTGAAATATTATGGCAATGTTTAAGTGGAAATCATACCAGGTCAAAATTCACAACTGTCCCAGTTGTTATTTCTTCATACATAAATCTTAACATATAATATCCACATTCGATGAGGCCTTGTTGTTCATGACAATTCTGTTTTGAATGAGTGTAAATTCAATATATTATTTTTATGTAATAAATCAAAAAGTACAAATTATAAATGGAAATTTACCTTCGCATTTACATATTTTATCTTTGCATTTCTTTTCTTTGTGTTTTATCGAAAGTAGACCCATGCACTGTTAGAAAATAATACGAATGAGGTAAATTTAAAATTCATTATAATATATAAAACTATTGAGAAATTGAAACTTAATTTTCCAATATATTTCTAAAACTTGCCCGCACATCACCATGAACAGAGCATATCCAATAAAGAGCTTTCTCCCTTGGGAAAAAAATCCCTAACATCCAATGATTACTGATAAAAGGAAATTTAATGTTAGTGGTTTTTTATGTTAAAAGATAATTAACTCTTTGAGAGAAATGTGTTTCATACCTCTCACAAAAAGGCATCATCCAACATTGTTGGATTATATTCTTTTCAAATCTTTCAGCAATATAAACCATTCTTTGTTCCTTATTCAATGCACATGCTTCAGGGGAAATCAATTACGGGTCCATGAATCCATATACTTCTGTCAGTTCATTCCTCTCAAAAATTTTATAAAGATACCTAATAAAAAACATATATAAGTATACATTTTTAGTAAATATAACACAGGGAAAAGGTGTTAAGACTTACATGGAAAAAATTTGCACCACGTTGATACCCAACTTATCTCCAGTAACAAGCTCCATGATATCAGATTTTGTAATCCCCACACTTATTTCACGTCCAAAAACATGAGATTCCATTGGAAACTCATAAAAACCCAACAACAAATGTGAATATCTTGACAATCTACCAAGACCACTGGAATCTGTATCTGATGTCATATCCTGTTGTCTTTGTTGTTGTCTATATAGTATTTCTTTACCTTTGAAGTATTCCTGTGAAAAAAATTGATAATTATAGTAGTTTTCAAATGATAAAACAACTTTATTAAAAAAATAAAATAAAAGATATAAGATTCATACCTCTATCGCAATGAGTCGAAGAAGTCTGGATGTCCAAACTAAAAAATGGCCGATACTCTGTCCAACTGTCGCCACATCATCTGTAGATATTGTTACCCTAGCTGATCTATCTATAATATCCTGTACAGTGACCCTCTGATTCTCTACCTCTAATTGTTGATGATGAACTGTATTTCATATACAATATACCAACCCCTATGCTACTATATGATGTTGAGAATCATCAACATACAACTCACAATATGTAGGAAGCTGCGGCGGAGGCGTAGGATAAAGAATGGGGTCTGCAGGCTGAGGTGGGGGAGTGGGAGCTACTGGCGGAGGTGGAGGATAAATAATGGGGTCTACAGGGGGAGGTGGAGGAGTGGGAGCTGCAGTCTGAAATTGTCTTTGCATTTCTGCAAACATAGACTGCACCGAATCTCTAATCTTATCTTCCATTGTCGCATTAATATTTTGAACTTCAGCCTCCAAGGATTCTATTTTTTTTATAAACCCCCTCAATGTTAGAAGTTGAAGAACGTAGAAACACTTTTCTTACCGATACACCTGCCGGATATCCTCTTACATGACCACGATGTTCTGGCCTTCCCAATGCTGCAAATAAAATATCTTCCCTCCCAGTAGCTGTAAATGTCCCCTCTGAACTTTGCTCCTCAAGAGAGTCCTGTATTAATTAATTGAACATTTCTGTAATGATTGAAACTTATATGAAGAAAAAAGTTAACATAAATAAATTAAATAGATATCTTACAATCCTCTCAGCTACGATTCTCGATTCTTCCGAAAGATATTGCCCATTTTTCCCTTCCGAGCTCTCTTCCATTTTTCATGTCTAGATGGAGGGGGTGGAGGAGCCACCTCTCCAGAGCTTGAAGACTCAGCTCTTAGTTGTTGAAATTTTTCCGCTATCATTTTTTCTTCCAATAATGTATACCCTCCCCGAGATAAACTATGAGGGTATACATTTTTAGATTGGATCTCCTGACGAGCTTTCCTTGTTTGCTGTAATTTAAGAATAGGAAATCATTAACAAAACATTAATAAAATCATTTATATAAGAAAGTATATAAAAGATTACATTGCCCTTACCAGAAATGAATCTTTTTTTCTACTTTCAAAAAACTGTCTCCATGTGTCTTCATCTATAAAAGGATATATACGACATGGATTGTCATGACTCCTATGACCATAAATGAAATCAGATGTGAGGGTTGATTTGAAATCCCTCCATCTCCTGGAAGCCAATGATAAGCATTTCTTCCTGACTCCTCCAGTGTCAGGAATATCAAATGTCATCTGATAAAGAGGTTAAACATATTATATATACCAGAAACATTAAAAGAATTCTCAAACAATGACAAAAGATCTTACCAAAATCGTCTCCCACAACTGAGAGATAATCGCTTTATCCACACCTCTCCAATCATCATACAGCATGCTTACTTTGGTCTTAGCCTGAGTTGCAACAAAACTCTTAAAATCGTTGGCATTCGGACCTCTAGGAATATCATCATCATCAAACTCAACTACTATCCTCTGATCCTGCGTACGGGCAAGTGATAATTTTGGTAAACGTGTGCAACCACGTTTACCAACCTTTGAAGTCTTTGTCGTAATAGGAGCATGTGAATGTTCATTCCTAGAGGTATGACCAGCAAAATGCTCCTCCCCAGAATCATGTGGTTGATCATCTGAATGATCTGTCATTATCCTTCAAATCTAAAAAACAAACGTCAGTTCACAAATATACAAATTCAAATATTTTAATACTACTGTAATCAGATAATAGAAAAGTGTACTAGGTTACATAATAGTAAACATTGGTAATATGGTAAGAATGTTAAACAATGGTAAAGATGGAAAAGATGGTCAGGATGGTAAAGATGGTCAAGATGGTAAAAAATGGAAAAAATGGTAAACCTGGGTCCTTCGGCTGGCCGGTGGGCAAGAACCGGTTGGCCGGTGCCCATACCGGCTGGCCGGTGCGCTAACCCCGGCGGACCGGTGGTCATCCACCGGTTGGCCGGTGTCACCGAGCAGTGGGCAAGCCTACTGCCTGGGGCCTCCGGCTGGCCGGTGGGCAAGAACCGGTTGGCCGGTGCCCATACCGGCTGGCCGGTGCGCTAACACCGGCTGGCCGGTGGCTCTGGAAGAAAGCAATGCTTCTGCCAGACACCACCGGCTGGCCGGTGGTCATCCACCGGTTGGCCGGTGTCACCAGGCAGTGGGCAAGCCTACTACCTGGGGCCTCCGGCTGGCCGGTGGGCAAGAACCGGTTGGCCGGTGCCCATACCGGCTGGCCGGTGGGAATCCACCGGTTTGCCGGTAGACTCAGAAATATACTTATTTTTTTTAAAACTTGTTTTAATAAATAAAAAACTTAAAATATCAAACATTTATTGAAAAAATAAATGTAAACAAGAAATAAACATATGTTACCTGTAATTTTAGGAATGTACAGATGGATTGGTTTCCCAAATTCCTTCGTCGTGATCGTTCCTTATGGCACAAACTATGTCTTCAACATGATCATTATTATGTTCTGTTAATATTTCCATTGAAGTAGGGATCTCTCATAAATCAACATATTCATCAAGTTCATCCTCACCAACATATTGTTTTTCCCTTGTAAAACAACAGCCCACTGCATATCTGATTGATCTACTACATAAAAAATTTGTTTTGCATGTGTTGCCATTATAAAAGAATCAGCTGTGTCTTCCAATCTATTCATATTAACAAGTGTCATTCCAAAATCATCATGTCTGACACTGTTGTTACCGTTAAACCATTTACAATTAAAAATGGGAACTTTAATTTTAAAGTAATCAACCTCCCATATGTCTTCAATCACTCCATAATATGCATTTGATGCAGAAATTGGGTTTTTGTCCTTAGCACTCGAAAAATGCATTGCTTCTGCAAACACCAATACACCACTATTCTGAACTGCACTTCTGTTGTCCTGAGCTTTTGTATGAAATGTATAACCATTAATGTCATAACCAGACCATGTTATCACATTTAAACATGGACCACCCACTATCCATTTTAATGTCTCTGATACATCTGATCTACCATGCAAAGTCTTTTTAATCCATGACAAAAAAGTTTTGTTGTGCTCATTCAAAATCCACATTTCTTTCTTCTTTGGATGACATTGTTTCAACTCATTAATGTGCAATGTGATATATGGTTGAGCATCAGCTATGTTCTTCAAGATGTATGATTCTAATTTCTTCATCTGTTCAGCTGACAATGATTTGACTTTCACGCCGCGAATCCCCTTTCCCTCATTATTAACTCGTTCATGGCGAGATGGAGGCAAACCTATGTGTTGCGCCGCAGCCAAGTAGCACGTACAAAACTCTGCTACCTCCTCAGAAATATACTTTTCAATAATGGAGGCTTCAGGTCAATATATATTTTTAACATACCCCTTTAATATTTTCATATACCTTTCAAAAGGATACATCCAACGAAGATATACAGGTCCAAAAAGCTTTATTTCTCGAACCAGATGAATCATTAAATGAACCATTATATCAAAAAATGTTGGAGGAAAATACATTTCCAATTGACAAAGTATTAAAATTGCATCCTTTTCCAAAATGATCAAATCATTCACATCAATCTCCTTGTTACAAATTGAATTGAAAAAATAACACAACTTCATTATAGTCTTTCTGACACGAATGGGAAATATTCCACGTAATGCAACTGGTAGAATTTGTTGCATCATGACGTGACAATCATGTGATTTCATACCTATCAACATCAAGTCCTTCATTGAGACAAAATGTTTTAGATTAGAAGAATAACCTTGAGGCACTTTGGTATCATGAAGACACTGACAGAAGCTAATTTTCTCCCTCTTCGATAATGTATGACAAGCCGGGGGAAGAAATGTTCGTCTTCCTTTAAGAGTGGGAGCTAACTCCAAACATATTCCCATTGATATTAAGTCTAATCTTGCATTCACCCATCTTTAGTCTTTTTTTTAATGTCTAACAATGTTCCAATCAAAGAATCACATATATTCTTCTCCACGTGCATGACATAAATATTATGTTTAACTTCATGATACCTCCAATATGGTAGCTCAAAAAATATTGACCTTTTCTTCCAAATATGTCTATCATTACCAGATTTATGTTTCTTTCCCAATGTCACGTCAAGTTTTTTCACCCTCTCAAAATACAGATCATGGGATAAAGGTTTTGGAGCAGTATCAAATTCTTGTGAGCCATTAAATGCCTTTTTTAGTCTTCTATAAGGGTGTTCCATAGGCAAAAACTTTCGATGACCCATGTACACTGTTTTCCTCCCATGATGCAATTGACAATAGGACGTCTGTTGTTCGCAAATTGGACATGCCTTATGCCCTTTAACACTGTATCCAGACAAATTTCCATACGCTGGGAAGTCATTTATAGTGAACAGAAGCACTGCATGCAGTTTAAAATATTCCATTTTATAATAATCATACACCCTAATACCATCAGCCCATAACAGTTTCAAATCATCAATCAATGGTGACAAGTAAACATCAATATCATTACCGGGTTGCTTTGGACCAGAGATCATTGTACTCAACATGACATATTTGCACTTCATACAAACTTCAGGAGAGAGGTTGTAAATTACCAATAAAACAGGCCATGAACTATGTGTGCTACTGAGTGTTCGGTATGGATTCATTCCATCTGTGCACAACCCTAGTCTGAGATTTCTTATTTCATTTCCAAATGTAGAATACTGCGCATCAATTTTCTTCCATTGTGGACAATCAGCTGGATGACGTATTTTTCCATCACATACCCGCTCTTCAGCATTCCATCTTAACCTTTTTGCATCATGTGAATTAGCAAATAAACGTTTGAAACGATTAATTATAGGAAGATACCAAAATACCTTTGAAGGGAGCATTGTAATATCTACATCACCCTGTGATTTTTCTTTCACCTTATACTGTGATGTCCCATATTTTGGACACTCTGACAGAAATTCATATTCCTTCCAATATATAATGCAGTCATTCGGACAGGCATGTATTTTCTTGTATCCCAATCCCATCGGGCATAATATTTTCTTGGCTTTGTAATGGGAATCTGGAAGATCGTTATCTTTTGGAAGAATGTCTTTCATCAATTGTAGCAACTCTGTAAAACTTATGTCACTCCATCCATGCTTCGCCTTTAGGTTATTCAATCTTAACACCGCCGATAGAACCGTAAAATCTTTACAACCGGGATATAATGGTTTTTCAGCATCACCATATAGACTTGCAACTGTCTGTTCTATCTCAATTTGTTATGCTACAATATCGCGAATCATTTCTCCAATTCCATCGGAGTTACCATCTTGCGAATCATCATCATCAGTGACATTCCGTCCAGTTTCACCATGTCAAATCCAAGGGCTGTAACTCGGATTAAAACCATGACATATTAGATGATCTTTTATCTCTCTACTTTTCAACTTCTTCATATTCAAACATTTCAGGCATGGACAGAAAAAAATGTCACTACTTGGAACATTTCGTTTTGCAAATTCCAAAAAGGCATCAACACCTTCCTCAAATTAATTGCTAATTCGATGTGCCGTAATCCAACTTCGACTCATTATTACCTATAACAAATATCCACAAAAAATATATATTTTTAAGATAAGACAAAACATGTTTATATGAAAAAAATCATAATTTGAATGTAAAACAATTTAAAATATAAAACAAATCTTGAAAGTAGTAGTAGTTTTCATAAGTACCCAACACCAAATAGCTATACATCGTAAGTGTCATGTTAAAAATATGAATATAGACCATTTGTTTTATGTTTAATAATATTGTCATATTATCTGATCATTCTGATTATATATTAGAATTACTATATCCTTTTGATCCGATATATAATCTAAGGACATTAATATTTCTTTAGAAAAAGTAATGTTAATATCATGGTAATGTAAAAAAAGTATATGTCGAACTATATATATGTAATACCAATAAAAAAATACATATGTGTTTGGCCTGGGTTTCACACATAAATCAACTCATCTCACAGATTAAATTTTTGAATCATCCTACATAATACTTATTTTTATAACTTAGGGAATGAAAATAATAAAAGTTTTGATTTATGATACTCATTATGGGTAAACAAGATATATATAAATATAATATCTAATCTCATAAAAAGATATCCATGGGGGTATAAGAGCATGTATACACAAAGCACATGATCAAAAAGATAAGTGAAACAGTTCTATATAATCATAGATCATAAAACCTGAGTCCATGTATAACAATTTTAGCATAACATAAGACATGATTTATATGATAGTGGGAACATGATTTAAAAAACCTTATTCACAAGATCACAACATTGGTATGTGGAATAACATAAGAGTGTGGCACAAACATAATCATATAAGTCATAACATATGTCAAGGTAAAACGAACGAAAAGCACATCAAGAATCGAAACAAAAACGAACAAAATAAATTCGTGGAAGGCTTACTTGAATGTCGTGAGTTGAGATGATAGATCCGAGAGCAGTGAAGAAGATAAACAATGCAGCCAAAATGAGTGTAATGCAGGCGATCGACAAGCCGATTACGGTTTACCGCGCGAGAGAGAGACGAGCCGGCGACTGTCAATCGAAAAAATCGTAAATGACAGAACACGGTATTTAATTTTTTTAAATGATTTATAACGTCGGTTATTATATAACCAACGTTATAAACTATTTTTTAGCTTTTTTACGTCGGTTATTTGGAAACCAACGTAGAAAACCCCCTGGGGCTTTGGTTTTTTACGTCGGTTATTTGATAACCGACGTAAAAAACCCGATATTGACGTGTTTTTTACGTCGGTTATCAAATAAACGACGTAAAAAACCAACAGGCTCGATTTGTAATGTCGGTTATTAAAATAACCGATGTAAAAAATCTACTCGCCGCATTGTTACGTCGGTTATATATAACCGACGTAAAAAATGGTGTCGTAAAAAACGATTTCTGCACTAGTGTTATCATTGATTGATCATTGTTTGATGGTTTGTGGTGATTCATGAGATGGTATGGAGATAAATTTATTTCTATGTATTCCTTATAATACATGTTTTTTTGGATTATTAATTGTAGTATTACCTTATA
The DNA here is from genome assembly GCA_963277665.1 of Viscum album. Classification (NCBI taxonomy): domain Eukaryota; kingdom Viridiplantae; phylum Streptophyta; class Magnoliopsida; order Santalales; family Viscaceae; genus Viscum; species Viscum album. The sequence continues at coordinate 803,665,299 of OY728166.1, read as the reverse complement.
TCCTATTTTTATGAGGGTGTAATCCATTACCCATTGTGTTATTCATGTTTTCAAGCACTATTTTCCTATTGAAATTGATCAGGAATGTGACTTGGGCCTTATCAATGTCTAGAGAAGCTGCCCAATTTAGGGTCAAACTAGTTTAGTTCATTGAAAAGTGGCATCAGAGAGGGATGTTCTTGTTTTCTAGGGATGAATTTTAGTTCTATATAGAACTATTGTAACTTAATTTTGAGTCCATATTGGTTTCCTGATCACCATACCCGCTTACCCGCTTGATGAGACTTGAGTTACTATTGTAGTATGAGAGATATGTGTTCTATATATGATCTAGTTTCTCATATATTTTCATTTTATTCTTTATCCCAGTTTCCATTATTCGAATTATGAGTTTAATGGTTATTTAAACTATTTAAAAATTTTGGAGTGTATTTTTAGAGGGATTCATAAGGTTCATGATTACTATGAATGGTCATCAAATTATTTTTCGTTACATGACACCATCTCTATTAACATTTTGTGAGCTTCACATGGCTAGTGAACGGTCTGGCAAACCATGTGAACACACCACACACAACATCTTTTAGTGTTAATTTTTTTAATTTTATCTCTTTAAGAGTTGTGTTTTTTAAATTCATTCCTATTATTAGATTAAGTTGATTTGTATGACTCTCTGAGATTATTACATGGTGTTAGGGTTTATCCAAGTTTAAATTCAAAAATAAAAAACCGCACGTTGTTTTAAAATTAAATATAATTTTTTACGACTTTTAGAACATTATAAAATGCTAAATGGAAAGTGAATTAGGGATTTATAAAAAAATGATGAAAAAGGATTATTGAAAAATTAATTTCGACATATAGATGAGTGAGTATTATTTTATATTTTGAATTTGGGTTTTGATACTTCTTCTATGAACTTTTTATTTATGTTATGTCAGAATTTTTATAGAAATTATATTTTGAGTTCGGTTAATGATATCAATTTGTGGTGTTAATTTTTAATTTATGATATGTTGGGATTAAGTTTTATGCTCCTTATTTTTAAAGTATAAACCTATTAAGAATTATGTAATCTTTATTGGGATATCTAAATGGAACATACACCACTTAATTTTTTGATAAAAAAGTCACATCCTAGTAATTTGGTTCATTCATTCTAGATATGGAGCATAGTGTCAATATCCAATGGATCATTATCAAAAATTCATCCATATGTTTTGAGATTTGAATCAACCTCATTTCTTAAAGTATAATAAAATAATGAAATATGAGTAATAGATATGATGAATTGAAGATATATTGTTTCATATTCAGATTCATAAGTCTCTAAAACTGAGATTCTATTTCATTATTTTATAGTTTCTAGATAGGATTTGGTGGAAGTAGTATATTCATTAAAAGCCACCAAAATAAAACGTTTAGGAAAAACATTAAATTTTTATTACATATATGTATATATATGAAACAAAAAAATGTAGATGGTTATAAAATAATAAAATATGTATTAATTTAATTAAAGTATGATAGATAATGAATAGAGTTTCACTGAGTAGTTCTTTTTTTTTTGTCCATATCTTTTTTGATATGAATCATTGAAGTATTATTACTTTGTAATGGGACACTAAATAAAACATATTCTTGTGGTGTCTCTTCTAAACCACAACACTTATGAAGACATGGTGAAGTAGGATGTTCATAAAAAATCATTTATAGATAGAAATATGAAGGTAGTTGATGTTTCATCTATCCCTATAAGAGGTGTCAGTAGTTTATCTAATGGGAATCAAAAGAAATTGGGGTCTATCATATCAAGAAGTATGAATGAAAATTTCACTTTTTTAACCACACTATGCTCGTTATGAATCAATCTCTTAGTGTTCCGTCATTATGGATTGTTGGCGAATAAAAATTCATCATGAAAAAAATTACCAATAATCTATCATACTTTTGGAAATTTATTGAAAATGAATATATTATATAGGTGAGTTTCTAGTAATATATGTGGAGCCATATCCACTCCCTTGATGAATTTTCCTCCTCAGTTTGGTGAACATGGAGTTAATTTGAAATCTATTTAAATTATCTATCAGAGTAAATGTTTCCCCATATCATATTTTGTGTTTGGAAGGGTTGTCTTTTTTTGTAATGGAGGATGATGTTTAGTATTTTTTAGGAATTATATATTTAATTGATGTGTTTTTTGGTATATTCTGAGTCTTTTTTGACATGGAGTTTTAGTTTTATCTTCTTATGTATCTTTTTTCAAGGCTTTGGGTCTCACTATGAAATGTGAGTTATTTCCAGAATTTGAAAATATGTATCTAACTAATTTATTAATATGGTTAGTGTAACAATCCATGATTTTATGAGAAATATTCCTTTTAATTTCATGGATGTCTTGTGTTATACACTACACCCAAAGGATTCTGCACTACAAGCATGCCTGACTTGGCTTTCATTACACACAATCGCAACCTTCCATGATAGCGTGTGTTGTACGCAATACTAAGTTTCACTAAACAACGATATGTTATATAAACCAGCCGTTATGAATAGTAATACCCACTTTTTGAAATTTTATAAATTTTAACATTCAAAATGGACTTAATATTTGGATTCAGAATATTGAAATTAGCCTAGGGTAAATTTTTGGTATTTTTCTGAAAACTATTAATTTTTTATGAATAGTGAAAACACTGGGTTACTATTTAAAACCCGAATTTTTATTTAAATAATTATTTATTTTATTTAATTTTTTTTAGATCGAAATTGATATATAATACTTATATAAGTTCAATTTAATTCATTTGATCCATTTTATAATAATTTTAGATATATTAAAATTTTATTGAACTTTTCATTGTCTTTTACCCACCTGTTAGGAGAATTTGAAAATATACAAAAAACATAAATTTACTGCTTCTCTGAGTAGAATTTTGAAAATACTAGAGACACGGTTAATATCAAGGAGTAAAATGTGGTTCAATAAAGAAAATAATTTTTGGTGAATAGTTCCTTTTTTACTTTTATTTACCACTGTTAAAAGTAAATAGGGTAATTAAGGATGAAAATGATATTATTATTACCCCAAAACATGTCCTAATTCTATTGGATAAGATTAATTCGACCAAAAAACTTGGGAATAAAATATGTCCATTTAGGTCCACTTGGATTAGACTAGGACATTTAATATTATTTTATTTAAAGAAGAGTTAAGTTGGTTAAAATCAATGTTTAATAACTGAATAATTTTTAATATCGGTTTATACATAAGATAAATTGGACTATAAATATTCCTTAGAAATATAAACTAATTTACTACCTAATGGTATTTTATTTATAATTTTTATACATTAGATAATTTAATTTATTTATGACACAATGATGATGTAGTAATTACCTAAATAATGAAATATTAAAAAAATTGATATTATAAATACCCAAATAAATGCAATTTGAGTCTTTTTATGGATTCCACTAATTTTATAGGTTAATATAACATGTTATAATTAATTTAGTTAACTTTTTCTGAACTAATAATTCTGTTATGATGTTCACAAAAATGAATAACCAAATAGCGTCAAAATTGACATAAAATAGTTAATAAAACAAATATTATATTATTAATTGTTATTATATTTCTAAAAATCTAAGGTTCGGAAAATAAATTAGATAAGGTTATATATATTAATAATTAACCACTTGGGGTTCGTTTGGATTGTTATAGTATGTTTATGAACCATATAGTGTAAGAAAACAAGAAGACACGGTAAAGGTTAAATTATTTATCATAGAGTTAAATCAATATGATAAGGTTAAAATATTAACCTAAACTTGTCTAAAACCTATCATATGAGAGGATTTCGACCCATACCCACTTTATCTTATATAGAAATCAATTTTGAGCTATTATAAACCGAATATGACTTTATTATTAAATAATATTTTATGTTTTTCCAAATGTTCCCCTCTCCTCCTTTATAAAAAGGGCACCCATTCCCTCTTCTATTAACACCCTTTTGAGCCTTAAAGCTCGGCCAAACCATGCCAACTCCTCTTATCAACCTATCTAGTTATATCATAGAGGCTCTGTCCTTCTCAAAAAACCAACTCTAGTGCCCTTTGATGAAGTTTAAAGGAGGTGCGTCGAGGAAGAGGGGATCTCTTCTTCCGATTCTATCGAGTTTCTATCTTCTTCTACTTCTTCTTCTTTAGTTGTCTCATTATAAAGTAATAAAATCATTATTAATTATATACTGATATGTTATTATAAATATGAAACAACCCAATTTCACCGTCTATCCATCCTAAGGAAAATTAAATCACCGTGCGTGTGTATGTACAGAATACCGTCTCCACACAGTGGTGTAATCTGTTTTCAACCACCACCATACTTGGATGGGTATAATGGTTTAAATAAATTACTATATATGATTATTCAAAAGTGATATTGAATCTGAAATATTATACATACACTTCAATACAATTCCACGATCATTGGAATGATATCGTCGCTCGCGTGTACGTACGGATTGTCGTCTCCATGACGCGATGAGATTCATTCTCCATGTTGACCATTAATGAATGATTATAAAGTATATATAATGAATAATAATGAATATATGACATAATAATGACACTATATTTATGTATATATATATTTATATCATCTACTTAATTCCATTCAATTCAACAAGGAAACAAAAACAGCGTTCATGCGTACGTACGACCTACCGTCTCCATGAATGGTGTATTTCATTCCATTTATTGATCTATCATATATATATTTATATTATGAATATATATTATATTTAAATAATTTTTTACATTCTGGAATTAATTAAATCAGGATATAAGTAATAATATTAAGAACAACAAGTCGAAACACGTAGAACAAGTGAAACAATTTTACCCAAATCGCTGCTTTTACATCGAATTTACAAAAGAACGGGTAATATAAATTCATAAGTAAACCATATATGATATCATAAAAATGAAAATAATTTTTTAATAAGTCTATGATATTATTTAAATCATTATACAGGTGGTTTGGATACATACGACGCATATCGGACATAAGGTAAGGGAAAACTTTTCCAATCTCACTCTTATCTGAGATTGTTTATTCGTAAGTATTTACTAGGGTTTTTGTTATCATCTATATCCCTATTTTCTAAAAATGTTTTCATTTATGTTTAATGTCCTTTTTACCCATTTTTAAATTTTACCACATTTTATGAAAGGAATCTTACTTTTTTTTACCACACGAGGAACTTTTTGTCTTTTCCGACAAAAGTACGAGGAGAATGTTTTTTTCAACTTATACGGCGTGAATAGAATTTTTACAGTTTTATATCAACTCATTTTTATGTGGAATCCTCTACAATATTTCATGATTAATTTCAAAAAAAACCCTTTCATTTTAAAATTGCATGGAATTTTGTGAAAGTAAAATGATTTTGAAGAAGAAAGGATATTTTCCTTAAAAATTCATTTCGAGTGTTTTATCAAAACTATTTTCCATCTAAAATGACATTATTTAATATGTTTATGTTTCAATTATAATTTTTCCATTATTAATACAGTTTGATTTTTCTTATGATGAAATGATATCCATTTTTTTATATGGATTATGTTATGATGGCATGATGTTTAAGAATCCCATTCTATTATATGGGATATGCTATGATGTAGGATTTATGATTCTGTGTGACATGAAAGAATGATTTCATTATGAGATGGGTGGGTCCTATATCTCCCTACATTACATTGGGTAATGATTTATATATCATTAGATAGACAAGGCTGGAATGATAAGTTATTCTGGTTCAGTGTTACAGGACTATAACGAGGAGTGACCTCGATTTAGAAAGGGAATTTGTCTATTAAGATGGTCATGAAATTAATGCCTTGGGTACTATGGAAATCATAACATGTGCTTAATGGATGACACAATTACATGTTTTATTTCCATGCTATTTTATCATGATTGATGATCCATTATGATCTATGCCTTACATACAACCATGTCTTATGTCACTGCTCATGATTTTGATGTTTAAATATTATGTTCATGTTTTTAAGTTCAAATGTATATGGTTTGTTTTATTTTCTCCATGCTTACCCTTTCTGAGAATTTGAACTCACCCTTTATATGTTTTCTTTTCCCCAGGATTTAAAGAATGGTTTTAGGTAAGAAAACAAAAGGGGAAGATCTTTATGGGTGATGTTGAAGATCCTTCACCATGATTAGAAGATTATATTTCGATTTTCCAAAGACACTAAACTATTCTGGTCCTTGTGTGTCTGTTTTTTTATGTATTAATTATTCCACAAAAAGTAATGTAATTTCTATATACATCAAGATTTGGATCTCTACAATTGGTATTAGAGGAATGGTTTAGTTAATTTTTGGAAACTAGGATGTGAAGACATTAGTGATATCCCTAGAGATATTTATAAGGTATGTCTAGGGATGTCCCTAAGGTTGAATATAAGTATACGTTATACTCCTAGATTTACGGTAAAAATTATAGAATTAACCCCTTATGATGTTATATATTGAAGGTACTCCCCTTTTATTATGTTTTTTTCTAGCATGATTTTTTCCTCTCACACTATTCTTTTTGGGTTTTAGACGATGGATTGAAAACAAAGGAACCGTGTTGATCAATGTAATGGAAAATGCAATGATTGTCCTCCTGAACAACAAAATGTGATGGGAGATGGAGTGAAAAATCTTACTGATATACTTACACAAGCTATGAATCATTCTGTATTTCCAAATGATCAGATAAGGGAACAATATTCTATTGAGTCCTTCATGAAGAAATGCCCACCTTCTTTCAATGGGTCTTCTGATCCACTTGATGCTGAACAATGGATCAGTAACACTGAAAAGATATTTCCTTACATAGCTATTTAGAACATGATAAAGTAAATCTATCTGTTTACTGTTTAGAAGGTGAAGAAAACCAGTGGTGGACTCTAATTAATAATACAAGGCCACATGATGAAATTGAATCCATGGAATATGACGATTTCAAGAACATGTTTTTCAGTAAGTACTTCCCTTGTATTCTTCGAACAAAGATGGAAAAGGAGTTCCTTGAGCTTAAGTAGAAGGATGATGAATCTGTTGGTATATACGAAGCGAATTTTACAGGACTTCCAAGGTATGCATATGGTTTTATCATCTAACCTGAAAGTAAAGTTGATCGATTTTTCAGTGGCTTAAAACCAAGTCTTAATAGGGAATTCGCTATAAGAGACTTCAGTAGCTATGAAGAAATTGTGCGTTGTGATATCAAGGTAGAACTAGAAGTTGGTGTAACATATAAATCTCATGTTTTTGAAATGAAACGAAAGATGGAGTTCAAGGAGAAATCTCATAATAATGGTGAAAAAAAGATGAATGTTTTTTTATGCTCAAAGTGTGGAATGAATCATAGTGGAGATTGTCTTAAAGGGACTATAAAATGTTTTACGTGTGGAAAAGAAGGTCATCGAGCAGATGAGTGTCGAAGTAATGTAAAAATAGTTTCTAATAATGTGAATAAAGAAAAGACTGCAGAGAATGCACCACCAACACTTCAATGCTCCATGTGCAAGTAAATGGGGCATTATGCTAATCAATGCCATAATCCAAGGGTTAGTGATGATCAACTTGAGAAACCTCTTAAAGAAAAGGATAATGGGAAGTCACATGTGATCACTATTTGTGATGTTGAGTATAAGAATTATGTTGTGGAATTATTATGTGTTTATGTAATAGGATATCAAATTAGTATCATGGAATCTCATTTATGGTATCATGGAATTTTGTAATATCTATGTATTGGTTTTCAATAATTATATTGTACCGGTAACCATGAAAAGTGATTGAAATATTTTTGGAATGATGATGATATGAGCATAACGAAGGGATATAGAAAAAAAATGAAATAAGATCATGACTGATATAAGGAAAAAGTTATATCATGGTTTGAGTATATAGAATTTTTGGATTTTGGTATGTGGAAAGAGTTAACTTTTGACAGCATTCATGTTTTCACTAAGGTTCAATGGGTATTCATTTTTCAAGATAATACATGATTAAGGTATTCACATAATTGGAATGTGACCAACAAGATATATGGGGGATAAATGATGGTATTCACATGCTCAACATATGACATTTCTTGTAATTTTTTTCTTTATACAATGATCATAGACAGAAGTATTTTGGATAAGCCTAAATATTGGAATGGATTGTGTTGGAAATAAGTTTTTATTGTTTAAGGATAGAACGTTTTTCTATATTATATTTGGAATGTTATGATAGTGTAGTTTTATAAAAAGGACAACCTGCTGAACGGGCGACAACCCATCGCGTCGGACAAGGCTGTGGGAATCAAACCCACACCCGAAGTGTGATTGGCATTTATCACCTACCTCTGGCCTAGAGGAAGTCCCTGGTTAGTATAAATTAGTTTTAATTTATTAAGTGGTATGATATATAAAGTATAAGTCCATTTTAGGAAGCATATATCATTAGTCTCACCATAGATGGACTTATGTATATTTAATAAATTTTTCTAACCTTTTATTTGAGATGGACATAATGACCCACCATTCTGTCACATGATCTCCTAACGCTTCAAAAATGACAAATTCAACTTTATTTCTTTAATATATGAAGTGGAAATTGTACAAGGCATGATCAATGGTGAGATTGTACCAAAATAAAGTAAGTATTTCTTCTAATTCTTCAACTTTAGGGAAATGATCATGAAAACCAAAAATGTTGTCTTAGTTGTCTCATATATGATGAATCAGATGGTACCATAGATCATAACAAATTTATGACTTTTTTATTGTTGGTTTTTTCATAGCCATGTTCTCTACCACTCTCTATCGGAACATGATGGTTAGATTTCTTTTCCATATCCATATTTTCACATATGTTCTTCTATGTGGAAACCCAGTGATAAGTTAATTTGGGTAACCGTTACATTTCATAAAATTGTTTTTAAATTTAAGTGTTGGTATTCCATTTTAAAATGTGGGTTTCAATTAAAGAAACATTCAAGTAGAAAACCATTTATAACCCCGATGAATTTCAAGGGCTAAATTCATTTTAAGGGGGTAGATTGTAACAACCTGAGATTTTATGAGAAATATAATTTTTAATTTCATTGATGTCTTGTGTTATACACTACACCAAAAGTATATTTCACTACATGCATCCCTGACTTGGCTGGCATTACATGCAATCACGACCTTCCACGATAGCGTGTGTTGTACGCAATACCGAGTTTCACTAAACAATGATATGTTATATAAACTAGCCGTTATGAATACTAATACCAACTTTTTTAAATTTTTTAAATTTTATATTTCAAAATGTACTTCATTTTTGGATTTGGAATATCGAAATTAGCCTAGGGTGAATTTTTGGTATTTTTCTGAAAACATTAGATTTTTGATGAATAGTAAAAACACTGGGTTACTATTTAAAAACCGACTTTTTATTTAAATAATTACTTGTTTTATTTAAATTTATTTTAGGTCAATATTGATACATAATACTTATCTAAATTCAATGTAATTCATTTGAGTCATTTTATAATAATTTTAGATATATTGAAATTTTATTTAACTTTTCACCGTCTTTTACCCACCTCCAAGGAGAATTTTAAAATTTACATAAAACATAATTTTACCGCTTCTGTGAGTGGTATTTCAAAAATACTAGAGGCACGGTTAATATCAAGGAGTAAAATGTGGTTCAATTAGAAAAAAAATAATTTTTGGTGAATAGTATCTTTTTACTTTTATTTCCACTGTTAAAACTAAAAGGGGTAATTTTGGGTAAAAATGATATTATTATTACCCCAAAAAATGTATTAATTCTATTAGATAAGTTTTATTCGATCAAAAACAACCATGGGAATAAAATATGACAATTTAGGTCCACTTGGATTAGATTAGGACTTTTAATATTATTTTATATAAAGAAGAGTTAAAATGGTTAAAATCCACGTTTTTTAACTAAATAATTGTTAATATATGGTATTACATAAGATAAATTCAACTATAAATATTCATTAGAAATATAATACTATTTTATACCTAATGGTATTTTATTTATAATTTATATACCTTAAATAATTTAATTTATTTTTGACACAATGGTGATGTAGTAATTACCTAAATAATGAAATATTAAAATAATTGATATTATAAATACCCAAATAAATATAATTTGATACTTTTTATGAATTAAACTAATTTTATAGGTTAATATGAAATGTTATTATTAATTTAATTAACTTTCTTCGAACTATTCATTCTTTTATAATTTTTCCAAAAATTAATTACCAAATAGTGTCAAAATTGACATAAAATAGTTTTTAAAACAAATATTAGATTATTAAATGTTATTATATTCTAAAAAATCTAAGGATCATCTAAATGACGTAGATAAGGTAATATATATTAATAACTAATCACTTCGGGTTCTTTTAGATTGTTATAGTATGTTTATTAACCATATAGTGTAAGAAAACAAGAAGACACGGTAAAGGTTAAATTATTTATCTTAGAGTTAAATCTAAATGATAAGGTTAAAATAGTAACCTAACCTTTTCTAAAACCTATTGGTTGAGAGGATTTCGACCCATAAATTTTTTACCTTCTAAATAAATCAATTTGGAGCTATTATAACCCAAATATGACTTTATTATAAAATAATATTTTAAGTTTCCCCAAAGGCGCCCCTCTCCTCCCTTATAAAAAGGGCACCCCTTCCTTCTTCTCTTCACACCCTTTTGAGCCTTAATGCTCAGGAAAACCCTGATAATTCCTCTTATCAACCTCTCTAGTTATATCATAGAGGTTCTGGTCTTGTCAAAAGACCAACTCTATTTCCCAAATCATAAGTTTAAAGGAGGTGCGTCGAGGAAGAGGAAATCTCTTCTTCCGATTCTCTCGGGTCTCTTTCTTCTTTTACTTATTCTTATTTAGTTTTCTCATTATAAATTAATGAAATAAGTATTAATTATATTATTATATATTATTATAAATTTGAAACAATCCTATTTCACCTTCTATCCATGCTACAGAAAATGAAATCATAGCGCGTGCGTACGTACGGAATACCGTCTCCACGCCGTGGTGTAATCTATTTTTGACCACCACCTTAAATGGATGGGTATAATGGTGTAAATAAATAACTATATATTATTATTTTAAAGTGATATTTATTATGAAATATTATACATACACTTCAATAGAATTCCATGATCATGGGAATGATATCATCGCTCGTGCGTACGTATGGACTACCGTCTCCACGACGCGATGAGATTCATTCTCCATGTTAGCCATTCCGGAATGATTATAAAATATATATAATGAATAATAATTAAATATAAGACATAATAATGATACGTAATTTATGTATATATATATTTATTTCATCTACTTAATTTCATTCAATTCATTAAAAAAATGAGAACAAATTTCATGCGTACGTACGGGCTACCGTCTCCATGACCAGTTTATTTTACTCCATTTATCAATCTATCATATATATATGTATACTATGAGTATATATTATATATAAATCATGTTTTGAATTCTATAATTAATTAAATATTGATATAAGTAAAAATATTAAGAACAACAAGTCGAAACACGTACAATAAATGAAACGATTTTACCCAAATTGCTGCTTTTACATAGAATTTACAAAAGAACGGGTAATATAAAGTCAAAAGTAAACCATATATGATATCATAAAAATGAATATGATTATTTAGTAAGTCAATGAAATTATTTATATCATTATACAGGAGTTTCAGATATATACGAAGCATATCAGACATAAGGTAAGGGATAACTTTTTCAATCTCGCTCTTATCCAAGATTATTTATTTGTAAGTATTTACTGGGGTTTTGTTATCATCCTTGTCCTTGTTTTCAAAAAAATGTTTTCATGTATGTTTAATGTCCTTTTTACCCATTTTTTAGTTTAACCACATGTTATGAAAGGAATCTTACATTTTTTTATCACACGAGGAACTTTTTGACTATTCTGACAAAAGTACAAGGACAATGTTATTTTTAACTTATACGGTGTGAACAGAATTCTTACAGTTTTGTAACACCTCATTTTCATGAATCTTCCAATACAATATTAGATGATTATTTTAAAAAAACCATATTCTTTTAAAATTGCATGGAATTTAGTTAAATGAAAATGAATTTGAAGAAGAAAGGATATTTTCCTCAAGAATTCATTTCAAGTGTTTTATCAAAACTATTTTCCATCTAAAATGACATTATTTAATATGTTTATGTTGCAATTATAATGTCTCCATTATTTATATGGTTTGATTTTTATTATGATGAAATGATATGTATTTTTTATATGGATTATGTTATGATGGCGTGATGTTTAATAATCCCATTCTATTACATGGGTTATGCTGTGATATATGATTTATGATTTTGTGGCACACGAAAGAATGATTTCATTATGAGCTGGGTGGGAACTATATCTCCCTCCAATGAATTGGGTAACGATTTATATCTCATGAGATAAACATGGATGGAACGGTAAGTTAATCTGGTTTAGTGTTACAGGACTAGAATGAGGAGTGAACTCGATTCAGAAAGGGACTTTTCCACTAAGATGGTCATGGAAGTAAGGCCTTGGCTACTATGGAAATCATAACCTGTGATTAATGGTTGTCACAATTACATGTTTTATTTCGAAGATATTTTATCATGCTTAATTATCTATTATGAACTATGCCTTACATACTGCCATTGTTTATGTCATTGCTCCAGATTTTGATGTTTAAATCTTATGTTCTTATTTTGAAGATCAAATGTATATGGTTTTTTTAATTTTCTCCATGCTTACCCTTACTGAGAATTTGAGCTCACCATTTATATGTTTTCTTTTCCCCAGGATTTACAGAAAGGTTTTAGTTAAGAAAACAAAAGGGAAAGATCTTTATGGGAGATGTTGAAGATCTTTTACGATTATTAGAAGATTATATTCCATGTTTCCAAAGACACTAAACTATTATGGTCCTTGTGTGTCTGTTTTTTTATGTATTATGTCTTCCAAAAAAAGTAATGTAATTTCTATGTACGTCAAGCTTTAGGTCTCTACAGTGGGGGTTTCACTAATGAATTATCTCATGATGAATTTGGTCTTCAAAACATCATGAACCTCTTTTTGTGAATTATAAAATATAATTTACAAGGAAATTAATTATACCCACCCCACCCAATCATGATATTAGAAATTTGTTTTTTATACTGTAAGTCATTTCAAGGATTCTCATAGAGATCCAAAACATACCATTATGAGTATCTCTTGTGATTTCTATATTACAAAGTTCCTTGTTTTTATTTTTTGATTAGAGTAATGTTTATCTCTTTCTCTATTAATAATTTTTTTGATGGTTCAAATTATTCTGTCTTGATTTATTTATCCTTGGTTGTTGGGATTCATTTTTAATGGGGATTTCATTACATTCCTCCATGGAATTTCAATCCTGGAGAGAGGTGAGTGTTGGTTCCTTGGTCTATGAGTATTAGGGACTCGACTTGGGTATTAGTTTATTCTTTTTTGGATCAAATGAAAATCATAGTATTATGTATTTGAAGACAGTGTCATTATGTGAATAATATTAACACCCTGGCCGAAACAATTATATTACATTATATTTTTTATTTTTTATTTATTTTTTTCATCCCCTTCTTTATTGATTTTTAATGAATTTGGGAATTTTTTGTGATATGAAGCATCTCACAGGTTCTTGAACATTGTACATTAATCATGTGAAAACATCTATGATTTTTCATATCCAAACTACACAGCTGGTGCATGTTTTTCCAAACCATTCAAATATCCCATGTGTAGTTCTCTATAAGACCAGTATAGGGTTCATAGTTGGTTCATGGTTTTATAAACCATTTATTGTGTCTATAATTCCTTAAAACATGAATTGACATGTTTTCCCATTTCAATTTTTAACCCCAAATAACATGTTTCCACATTTATTTGGATTGTGCGACTCTAACGAAATCCCCCCATCACCTCACACTATTTTCATGTTTATTTAACGTTGATTATTATGTTTTTATGGATTCAATATTCATGGTAATTCCTTTATATAATATTTATATCCCTATTGCTTCTATTTTACTCTTTGGTTCTTACCATACCATGGTTTTAAAAAACTATGCTTTATGTTCTCTAAATTTTTCAATTTGGTTCTTTTTCATTTATCGGGTTCCTTTTAGTATTAATATCTCCCTTGGACATCCTTTGGTTGGTTTTTTGACATAGTTTTCAATGGAGACAAGTTTTTAGGTAGGTTAACCTATAAAAAAATCCATTAATTTGAGAACCATGATTGGTTGAGTGTTTAATTAAGTTTTTTCAATATATGATAAAAAATGAATTAATGAAAATGATTATGATGAATAGAATTTCCCTCTCTCATGCTTCCACATTTTATTATGCTTTGGTAATGATTTTTCCTCACCAAATCAAAATTATAAAATCATTCTTGAAAGGATAATAACAACATGTGATAGATTTATTTTCCATATGTTTTTATTATGGAATTTTATAAATATCGAGGCTTTTTTTTATTGTAACTGATTTTACATAATGTCTTAATGTCATGTTTTATTTCAAAATGGATTCATTTTTTTTTAAATTTTCCTTCATTTTTAATTATGGCACACACACACACATAACATCTACGTATATATTCAGATATGATCATGTGAATATTTACATTGGGAAAATTGGTACATATATACATGTTGATATTTAGATGGGTATACATGTAAAGGATTACTTAAAAAACATTAAGATTTGGATGTAAAATAGTTTTTCAAATGACCAATGTTTCTTTCTAAATTTTTTGACATGATAATAACATTGAAAATTATTGAAAAAAATGAAACACACTCATAAAGTATATCCATTTTCATAAGAAATTATAAATGTTTAATATATGATTTTTTATTATAATGTGGGATTTTTTGTTGTTTTTTGATCCATGGGAAGGAAGAAGGGGTTGTTTATAAGAGGTAGTTCAGATATGAGAAAGTGAGTTGTATGTTTTTTGTAAAAAATTTATTATATCTAAACATATAATAGTCTTATGACCTCACCTCTATTTTCATGTCATGTAAACCCATTGTTACTTCTTAGGGATCTCTTTACACATGCTGTAGTAGTTTAGTAATACATTCTATGTAGTGGCTCTAAGATAGATCCCTCATTTTCTTATGGGATATTCACCATAGGATGAACTAGTGATGGTGACACTGAGTGTGGGGGAGGATAATTATTGGTATTATATGTTGATGGACGTTTCTTATATTCATACTTATATATTTGTTCTAGACCATCCCAATAGGCTCATATGTTTCTATGATATTTATTTTACTTGTATATTTATTTTTCCTCTATTTTGTGAAAATTTTAGAAAATAATTTCTATTATTATTCTTTCCCACTAAAAATCATACAATATAACATGTTTATTATTATAAGTGGATTGTTGGGAATTCCCATATCTTGTTAGAAAATATTTTGATAATATGAATAGAAAATGTTTTTTCTAAAGTATCATATTATGACTTATTTTGAAAGGAAATAAAATCATTATTTTTAAAATATGTATTTTAATCCCACATTACATAACCTAGTGGAAAAGGATCATGTGAGGAGTAAAGAAGTTTTTGGGTTCAAGTCTAATCGTATTACTTAATTTGTGTGTTTTTGTGTTTATTTGTAACTTTTTAGATCCCCTTACCCAACCGTTTGTAATTAATCTATGTATTTTCAATCTAGTAGTGATGCATTTCTCATTAAATGTATATAATATTGAATTTTTATATCATGGAAATGATAATTAGTATATTAGTGATAATTAGTATTCTATCCATTTAGTTTCTGGTTTAGTAGGGATTTATATCACTCAAAGAGTGAACATGGCTATGTGGCTAGTAATTAATTGTGTATCCACAATGAGGTATGATTAGTGGATTATCATTCTTTCATTTTACTGTTTAGTTTATGTTTTATATTCTTACATGAATATTCAATTTTTTATTGGGATATATAATTACCAATTGGATTTTTCATGATGCTCAACAATTGTTTCCAACCTGAAAGGATTTGGAATGCCTCTGAAGATTTTTCATAGGATGGATCATGTTTTGGTGTTGATATCGACCAAGGTAGGTCTATGATAAGGACATATTTGTCTCTGAAAATTTTTAATGGAGTTTGATAACTCATTCCATTTTATAAAATTGTAACTATGAGATAATTATATGGAAATTATGGTTTGGTTAGAAGTTCATTTATAGAAACTTAGATAAAGGTAATGTGAGAGTATCAATTAAGGATGAAACATATAAACCCTACATGATTGAGATATCATGACAATGGAATTGTATTACATAGTATGAATTCATAGGAGGAAGTCATATAATTATATTCTCCTCAAATATTCTTTGTAAATGACTAATTGTTAAATACTAGTCTTTCTCTATGAGTTGAACACACAACTATAATGGTAGGGAATATAAGTACACACCCAAAGTGTATTTATTAGATCAAAAAATTTAGATTAATTGGTGGTCTTTAAAAAGTCTGTAATACTTATGGGGACTTGAGAGTGTGAATGTGGATGATTTCTAGTTAATTATGTTCACATATATATTTTTTGGTTTGAATAGTTCTAATTGAATATATTTCTTATGGTATTCACATGGTTCTTAAATTATAAGTGTGAATATGATAAATTATTATTATTTAATTAACGTCACACTTTTGAAGGTTTATTATATATAAATAAAATGAATTACATGAGTCAATGGATAATGTATCATCAAATAAAATTTTCTAATGTCACCTCTTAATATTGTAATGATTTTGGATAGTAAAATAGGGTTTCTAGGTAATTAGTATTGTTTTGGGCCTGTTTAAGAGGGTTAAATATTTCGGTGGTTTAACTGTAATTTTAGAATTTTAACACTCAATATTAAATAACACTTTTGAACCATGAATTTTATTATAATGAATATTAACAAATTTTTAGATTTTCTCCCATATTATACCCTTCATAGAAGTTTTTATAGAGAGATAAACAAAAATCCAATTAATCTATATATTTAGATCGATCACATAATGTTATTGAGATCAAATGGGAATGGTAAACACTTCATATTTATATGTAATCACTAATTAATACCATAATGGAATCCATTGAATTGGGTTACATGTGTGGATGATCTAGGGGGTTTCCACATTGTTTTTTCAATCTACAATGATCCATATATGAGCATATTTCACTAAGATTCTGTCGTCACAAAAAGGAAATTGTTTTATTTAATTTTCATACATAAATTAATTTTCACCAGATAATTGGAATGAATTGGTTATTTTTATACCAAATTAAGTGATTTATTATTGATCAGTAGGTAAAAATTTAATTCACACCTAATTTTTAACATTCATCAAGTAATCGATTCATAAAATTTATCAGATATAGGTTGATCAAATAATTATGTAAAACAAATAATTTTCTACAAAATTTTTTATGATTTATAAAGAGGGTTTTTAAATGGTCTCAATTACATTGATAGTTCATTGATCAGATTTCATAAATCCACAATACTGTCGATCGCTGACTAATAATTATTTTAATGATTAAAGATGGATATATATATATATATATATATGAGCACAACATAATGGATAAGGGACATAACTATGTACAAGATAAATAATAAGTATTTTAGAATTATTTAAGAATTATTTTTTATGTGTGAAAACATCCACTTACCACCCTTAAATGAAATACATCCATTGATTGGGGCATGGGGGTCATGAAAGCCCAAGATTGGGTTGACCTATTTTTTTAAGAAAATTATAATCTTTTAGGGTGTCCCACATAGGGAGGTCATCCTATCTATGTTTTCCAATTAGGGGTGTGTTTGCCACCCCTGACTCAGGACAGCCGAAAGCCAACAATCAAGACCCATTTTACCCACTAAAAAATGTTTTTATGTATAGTGACTAATGGGGTGTCCCAACATAAATAAAAATTCTAAAAAATGAAATTTAATTTATTTTCCTATAATTTGGTAAAAAGTTTTCTAGTGTCTTGATAATAATTGATAATTAATTAAATTTAAATTACTATGAGTTTAACACATTAAAATTACCCTTTGGTTTAATTTTAAAAACACAAATTTTAATTATGAAAAATAATTTCATGTTGAAAGACGATCAACTAATAATGACCCATTCATGTTTAGTATATATTTATTAAACAAAAATATTCATTTAAGTTTTAGAAATTTTAATATATTTTTATCATTTTGATGATCATTGTATCAACCCTATATATTTACATGAATTGGAGGTTTTTCCTCGATATTTCAGTAATAAAATTTAAATTCCAACAACTCTAATTCCCTTCACCCATGTGTGAGTATACTATGGGAAGAGTTTAGGAATTCATGAAAACATTGTTCACATAGAGATATGACATGAAATCAAACAAGTTATATTCATAATATTTCGATGGTCACTACAATATGATCCAATATAAAAATCAATATAATCCCCAAGGGTCATGGTTAATCTATTATCATCAAGATTTATCAACCACTAAATAAAAAATTCTCATCATGTTATTATTTAATTTTTTTTCTTCAAGGGTTAATTATGTAAATGTGTGGATTTTATATGATAAAAATATTAGTCATCAAGCATTTGAAGATGAATAATGAAAAATACAAGGTGAATGTTTCCATTTTGTTATTGTTAAAGAAGTTATTGTTATCAAAAACTATAATGCATGATAAATAGAACTAGATCTCCATCACCAAGAGAAATAATTTTTTTTTGAATATTATTTTTTCCAGATAATATTAATTTATAATACAAATTATATACAATATTCAAAAAAATATAAATGGATAAAAAAGTTTGTTTATAATTAAGGCTAAAAAATACCTCACTAAAAATATTATGTTAGTATAGCCTTCCAATACATTATTTTGAATGGACCCTCTATAATAAAGTTTTTTCATGGACATTATATGAGATCTACCATGGAATGGAAAATTATAAATATATTTTGGGGTTTCCTTTCTTAGATTAAAATATATATGAAGATGGAACAATATAATATGGGTGGGAATTTTATGTTTAAAAACATTCATTTGTAAAATTAAGGTAATATTATATTAATAAAGTTTAACAAATCTAATTTACTAAACCATATTCTCTATAGTTAAGAAAAACACCTTTGTTTTGATTGTGAGTATTATAGTAATGAAAATAATACAAAGGTTTTCTTATATAATATTCAACCTCAAAGTGTATAGAATATTAAATTAAAGTTTATAAAATAAAAAAATGTATAATAAGTATCATTTTTTGTTGGAAAGTAATGGTAGAAGAATTGAAGAAACATGTAACAGAACAATTAATACAAATTGAATGAAATACATTAACCCAATGAGAAGGGTATCCATTAACATTTGAAAAAAGTTCCTTGATTTATACTCTCAATAATGTCTTTCCTACACAGACTAGTCTAAGCCCTCGATCCATGATATATAAAATTAAATTTTTTCTACCTATCCTCATAATCCCTCGATTAAAGAGGTAATCATCACCCCTATCATCATTCAACTATAATCCCTAAATTAAATAATCTGATTCATGATGAAAATCTAAAAGAGACAATGTGGAAAGGCTTATTTAATATTCACACTCTCTAGAAAAGTAAACAGTTATATAGAAAAAGAAGTCCACACTCTAATATCACATGAGAAAAATGACAGCATGCACACAGACACAGTTGATGAGAACCCTTGGAAAATGATGAACTGACTAGGAATCTGTAGGCATGGAGTCTACAGGTTGGCTAGCTCCCCAACATTCATATTTTCCTGAAATTTTAGAGTGACTTGTATTATTATAACTTACAATTGTCATAAGATAATAGATTTGATGACATATTTTTAATGAAAATAAAATATCATGAGAATAATTTCCATTAAATAAATGTATGAAAACAATTATATGAATAAGAACAATATATAAATGAAGGAAGTAATCAGTTTAAAAAAAATGAAATTAGTTTCTAAATATAATTAAAATAGGAATCTAGGAAAAAGAGATTCTGATTTTGGAAATGATGATAGCCAGATTTTATAATCAGACAGAATCATATTTATGAAACATGATTGTTGGTCGGATTAAATTACATAAGTGGGGGGTGAATTGAGTATCTATAAAAATTTATATTTTGAAATTTTTCATAAAACGTTTCCCAAAAAGGTTAAATACAACCAAATTAATCAAGGTTATACTGTTATATGAGTTTGACTTTTAAATAACATCTTAGAATATTTATTAGTTCTTAGTAATCTTAAGACCGTTTATTAATATTAATTTTGACAAAATTCTACTAAGACAAGAATATTATAACTTCTTTCTAAGATAAACTATCAATGTGAATTTAGTGACTGTTGAATTATACAGTAAATCAGTAAAACAGAGAAGACTAAATTAAGAAGCATAGTGGATATGAAACAAGTGATCCAGTCTCAAGAAGAGACCTAATCCACTCCACTTGGTGATCACATTCCACCAAGCAGTTTATATAAATAAACTTGATCCACAACATGGATCGGGTTTAACAACAGTACATAGGACTGTCTAGGTCACACAAGGACCTCTTCCACAGTTCTTAGTGGGTACAAACAACCAGGAAACGCAGGGACATCTTCCACACTTATCTATGGGTATACACAGTGGTAAAAAGATGTTTGAATTTGGATATCTTGTATCCTTCTATTTAATGAAGGAAACATAGTGTGTTGTTATATAGAAACACACAGTGCTCGATATCAAGTAAAATTCTACACAACAAAGTAGTAATATTGAGATAGGATTAGAAATTCTCTGAATGTATGTCTTTGTAGCTCTGGATTTCTGAGATGAACCAGCTGTAGAAAAGAAGTCCTCGTATAGAAATAAGAGTGTCGTAAGTCAGACAGATCCGACTTTTGTTCTTTGTTATGATTGATATTGTGAATATGTCTCGATTTTGGGATTCAATTGCACTTAGTGTATTCTCCACCAGCATTGAGTTTCATGTGACAATTCTTTCTTCAAAAGAATTATATGAGTGAGTTCTTTGTTATAGTGATTATGCCCATTTTCCCTCACTTTCAACTATCATGCCACACAATTTTTGTTTCTGGGTTGCACTACTCATTTATCTTAGGGGGCGTGTGTTTGAGTAGTCATGTTTCATGTATTATGCACGTCATACCTCTTACTATCAGTTGACATGTAGATTAAGAAACAGTGTCAAAAAATTACATGGAAAAAGTGTGTCCATCACATGGTGTTTGGATTGGTCATGGTGCCTTGTTATCATGGTGTCTGCATGTTCATGGTGTCTCATGGTCACAATGTCTTGATGTCAATGTGTCTACTTATTCATGGTGTCTGGATGTCACTGGGGCTAGATGTCACAGTGTCTGCTTTGTCACGGTGTATGGATGTCACGATGTCTTCTTATTCACGGTGTCATGATGTCATGGTGTCTAGATTTCATGATATATTCTTGTTCACGGTGTCATGTTGTCATGGTGCCTAGATGTCACGATGACTTCTTGTTCATGGTGTCTGGATGTCACAGTGTCTGGATGTCACGGTGTCTTCTTGTTAACGGTGTCTTGTGGTCACAATGTCTAGTTCACAATGTCTCATACTTAAGTAGATATCTGTATTCATACTTAAGCAATGATATTTATGGAATGGATTAAACTAAATCATTTTTTAGAGAATACATTATAAATTAGATCAACAGATAGTATATAGTAACCAAACTGAGTGTATAGAACTTAATATATTAGGATATATTTTACTAAACAACTTTTCATTTTTTGTGAGATATATTACACAGAGTTAACAAGGTTTATAGACTAAATATGAATTGTGATCATTAAAAAAATTATTAATACATGAGGAGTCCAACAATCTCCCCATTTTGATGATCAAAAATTATTTATATTTAGAGTGTGTATTTGTTTTAACAACCTAATTAATTTTCATATAACATATATAGAGTGATATTTCTCCATTAGAGAGTGTTAGAGGGTGTTCTCCCCTATTTGGAATTATCTAAAAGTAGTAAGAAAATGAAAGACAAACGATACAAGAAAAATGCATAATGTATTTGATAAAAAGAGGGTCCTTACAAAAAGTAAAACATATGTTATAATATTCCTATCAAAAGAGAGTAAGAAATGTCCATCTTCACTTGTTGGTCATCTCTTTTCCCTTAGCAGTATCAGCAGAAGGGGAAACCATAGTAGCAGAGGTTGAGGTAGAAGAAGTGAGTGAGCTAGTTGATAGTGATGGTAAATGAAGACCTTCAAAGATAGAGGGATCCATAATAGGTGTAGTAGAAGACCAAGGAAGTTATTGATCAAGGATCACAAGCCTGATCTGACGTAGTGACAGATTGACAAACATAGAAGTGGAGGCGAGGGAAGAGGTGAATTTAGGAAAACCGGGTCTCAGTGGTGAATCTGCAGGAGAAACAATGGTTTTACTCTGTACATGAATATAGGGCCTCAGAATGTTGATAAAATCAGAAATTATCTCTTGACAATACTGTATAGTTTTCTCAAATAAATCCGCGTTTTCTATAAACTTATCCAACAGATGAGTGAACTTTGTGAGCTTTTGGACTTGATTCTGGTAAGCATGAGTAACAGGAGGAATCCTCAGATTTTCAAAAAGATATTTAAATGATTGGTCATGTTAGTTATTGAGAAGATTTTGTTGATATATAAACCCACATTGTTGGAAATTTCTTGCGGTGAATCATTAGTAATCTTTGAATGTATTTGGACTAGATCAAGAACTATGTCATTGTTCCTGATACCTTCAGATATAGAATCATTATTGAAACCCTTAAGCACAGTATAGATTTCTTCATTGACCAATGTTCTGAGAAGGTCACTGTCGAAGGAAGGTTAAGATTATTGTAGAGATTCTTTAGAAGTATTTATAGGTGAGGTAAGATATTTTAGTTTATTTTTCACTTTTTGAAGGAACCCCGTATACTCATCAGTGAACTTGCTAAGATTAACAAAAATATCTCACATCTTCTTAACAATCTATTTATTTCTTTCAGGGACATTTTTAGCTATGGAATCTAAATGAGTTTCAATCAAAGAGGCAATATTCTATATGGTTTAAGGAAAAACAGGCTTCACAAGATGGGAAGAAAGCTCTGATCTCGATTTCATCACTTTCTGCATGTCTTCAATCATACCTCTTAGAGTCTTCACTTTATCACTATGAAGTCTGGTTTCAACTCCGACATCGTAAATCTCATAGAGCATTTTTGGTTGAATATGCCAAATAACGTTTTCAAACAACAGTGTGGCATCTCTCTCACTTAGAATTTTTACAGGATCTAGTTGGGTATTAAAGAGTTTTTTAACTCCATAAATAAGGGTTGATCCAAATTCATTCAAATCATCATTACTCACCAAGGATGGTTGTTCTGGTGAAGGATCAACGATAGGTACTGAGGAAGGATCATGTTCATTTTTAGGGTCAATATTAGAGATAGATTTAAATTAGAACATAGTAGACAGATCAAGAATATTTAATAAGACTTCCTGAGAGTCATTCACATCATAAAATCTAGGGAACTTCTATCGAGTGTCTATAGGTCATGGATCAATTGGGTTTGGTAATTAAATAGATTCTAGATTTGGGGGTTGCTCCCCCTCAATAGTTTCTTCCTTTTCAAGAATGATATGCTTAGGGTCTTGATCTATTTCCAAGAATTCATCACTTTGTTCCTCACCCATTTCCTGTCAAGCCAATTGAAAAGCTAGATCCGGCCTTTCCTCAATCGAATTAATGACTTTAGGAACATATTTTTTCCACTTGGAGCTCCTCAAGGATAGCTTCTTGCACAATAAGTAATTCTTCTTCTGTAAGATCTTCCATAACATTCTTTTTGATTTATTTGGAAACATATTATGTTTCAATTTCGGGTTGATCTTCTAGATTAACAACATATATTGAAGTAGAGACTTATTTTTCACTTATTACAGGAGGGACATGAGTATTGTCTTCCTTATCAGATATAGTTTCCATGGGAGGCACAGTAACCACCTCTTCTTCTTCTTCATTATAATACTCAACAAATTCATCTAGTTCCAAACCAAGATCAAAATTATTTTTGGCATTGAGGGATGTTGCACTGGATTATCTTTTCATAGATCCTACAATTTTCTTCCACCCAGGCCTTTTTACAAGGATTCCGACTGATTTTCATCCTTTTGATAATGACTGTTGTAAGGCAGAACTCAAAATCCTTGATAATATATTCATTAGGTCCAACCATACCTTTGGCATGAAGCATGGCTGAGATAAGTCGAGAATAAAGCAGGGAGGTTGACTTGGATGTGGTTTTTATTAGCTCACACATATGGTGAATGACATACTTACAATGGTTGATCTTGTGGCCATTTTCCATAAGATGAATAAAAAACATATCATGATATTTTAGTACAGAAAAATCGCCTTTTCAGGGGCTAATCATGTTTTGAATAAACTGAAACATATGTCTAGATTCTCCATCCAGTTCAGCAGTGATGGGTCTCCACTTGGTTCCATTTCCGGTTATGCTTTTAAATGCGTCTTCCAAAACCAATAATTAACTATAAGGTGGTGGTACCCTCTTATATTCCTCATAGATTTCTTCATGAGGTAACCCAAGTCATGTATCCCAAAACCTTAAAAATAATGTGCATTTCTAGCCATTTATTCATCTTCTCACAGCATAACCATCTTTAGAATCAAAGGAGAACTGGGCATACTGTTAAAACTAAGCCACTAACTTAGGATAGATAGGTCTATCATTCTTTGAAAAATATTCTAAACAGACTTGCTCTTTTAAAACTTCCAAAACAATAGACTTACACTACAAAATCCACTTAGGTAATATCTCTTTCTGAGGCACCACTACTCAGTTCACCAGATTCGGATTTATAGGACCATCAGGTGCTATCTTGGGTGAGATCTTCTTATTCATTGAGCTATGTTTCTCAGGAGTCGACGAAGAAGGGTATTTCATCGTGGGCATTCACCTAAGTATTGAGAGATAGAAGGGCTGAAGGGTAGAAGAAGGGTTACAAATTGCGTGAATGGAAGAAAGCTCGAGTGAAGGAGAAGTGACACTTCCTTTATTTTATCATTTAGGAACACCAGAATTCGTAAAAAATAAAAGCACGGGAAAATAAAAAGGTGGAATGAATAATTACCACAATACAGTTTTTAATTTGTAAATAAAAATATTTACAGTGAGACCATATCAGGTCTTTACGGTGAGACGGTGACTGACCTTTATGGTGAGATAGTGACTAAACTTTATAGTGAGATAGTGACTAAACTTTACAGAGAGATAGTGACTAAACATTACGATGAGAAAGTGACTGAACATTACGGTGAGATAGTGACCAAGCTTTATGGTGAGACATTGACTGATCTTTACGGTGAGATAAGGTTTTTCATACAGTAATCACGAAATACTAACTGTGAGACCGTAAGCATGGAACAGTAAGATATAAAACAATAATACCTTAACATAAGTTTTATCATGCCTAGTTCATGTATGATGTAGTCTATTCTTTCAGAATTTATTGGTTTGGTGAATGTATCATCAATGTGATATTCAATACCAATGAATTAAAAAGTCATATCACCTTTTTTATAATGATCTCTCAAAAAGGGATTTCATACATCAATATGCTTTGTCCAAGAATTTGAAAAAGGTTTTTTTGAGATGTTAATAGCACTTGGGTAGTAACAATTTATAGTAACATACATGAATTGATATCCATAGTCTAGTAATGTGTGTTTCATTGACAAGATTTGTGTACAACAACTGCCAATAGCTATGTATTCGGCTTCTGATGTAGATAATGCAACATAATTTCGTTTCTATCTACACCATGATACTAGTGACTTTTTGTAAAAGTGACATGTTCCAGAGGTGATTTTTCTATCTAACTTACATCTACCAAAATCATAATCAGAATAACTAACTAATTCAAATGATAGTCCTCTAGGATAGAAAAGTCATATATTTGGTGTAAGCTTGAGGTATTTGAAAATTATTTTTTACAGCATTTAAATGATATTCCTTATAATTTTCATGGAAACAAGAACAAAAACACACAATAATGATAATGTTAGGTCAACTAGTAGTTAAGTAGAGTAAACATCCAATTATTCCTCTATAAGGGGTTTGATCAATAGATTTTCCATCTTTATCAAGATCCAACTTACAAGTGGTACTCATGGGAGTGTCCCTACTTTTAGTGTTATCCAATACAAAACGTTTTAAAAGATCTCTAGTATATTTACATTGTGTTAAAATAATACCATATTTATTTTTAATGATTTGATATTTTAGAAAGAATTTTAGTTCACCCATTAAACTCATTTCAATTTCATTTTGCATCATTTTAGAAAAGTCGATGCATAAAGAATTTTTTTAAGATCCAAATATAATGTCATCAACATAGATTTGAACAACTAATACATCATTAGAAATTAATTTTATAAAATGGGTAGGATCATCTATGCTTTTTCCAAACCTTTAGAAATACAAAAACTACTCAACCTATCATAAAAATCTCTTGGAGCTAGTTTTAAACCATATAATGCTTTCGATAATTTAAAAATATAATTTGGAAAATGGGGGATTATAAAACTAGGGGGTTGTTTAACAAAGACATCCTCAACTATATACCCATTTTAGAATGAGCTCTAAACATCCATTTGATATAGATTGATATTCAAATGTGCAACATAAGCAAGAAAGATTTTGATGGCATCAAATATATCTACAGGTGAAAAGGTCTCCTCATAGTCAATTCATTTTTCTTGACTATAGCCTTGTGCAACCAATATAACCTTGTTTCTAACTTCGTTACCAAATTTATCTACCTTATTCGTGAATACCCATTTAGTTACAATGGTGAATGTGTCCATAGTTCTTTCAACAAGTTTCTAAACATTGTTCCTTTCAAAATGATTAAGTTCTTTTATCATAGCTGTCACCCAAAACTCATCATTGATAGCGTCGTTAATGTTTTCAGTTTCAAGTAGGGATAAAAAGAATTGATGTTAAACATAATTTCTAAGAGAATATCAAGTTTGAGTTTCTTTGTTTAGGTCTCCTACAAAAGCATCTAATGGATGGTTCTTAAGAGTTCTAACGGCTCTATAAAAGGAGGGAATAGTGATTTTAGGTTCATTAATAGGTTCAGGTTCATTGTGACTTGGTTCTATGGAATTTTCAGAACATGATGTTTTCACATATTCCTTCACAGAAAGTTTTGAGAATTTTGTATTAATGTTAAGATTTGAGACATCATCCTCTTTGTTCTTTAGAGTGGTTTTAGGCTAATGTGGATCTCTTCATCATATTTGACATGGAAAGATTCTTCCACACATTTAGATCTTTTATCGAACACTCTATAGGATTTGTTGGACTTGGAATATCATAAAAATATACCTTCATCAATCATGGATGAAAATTTCTAAAGATTTTCCTTACTATTAAAGATATTGACTTTGCAACCAAAAACATTGAAGTATTTAACCTTGGGTTTTCGTTTTTTCTATAACTCATAAGGATTCCTTTAAATAATATGTCAGATCAACACTATATTGATTATGTAGCATGCGGTATTGGCCACATAAGCCCAAAAATGATAAGATAGGTCATATTCACTAAGCATTTCTATACCAATCTCTTACGGGGTTCTATTTATTCTTTCTACAACTCCATTTTGTTGAGGTTTCCTAGGGGAAGAGAAGGTGGGAATTTAACCATTTTGTGAAAAAAATGATTCAAACTCTTTACTTTCAATCTCATGACCATGATCACTTCTTAAGGATTTATTTATAATTCCACTATGATTTTATACAGATTTGGAATATTTAGTTAAATAAGAGAAGGCTTTACTTTTGTGAGCTAGAAATAAGGTCCAAGTATATCTAGAAAAGTAATCTACAAGAACATAAACATAGTGCTTCACATGTAAACTCGAGAATCTATATGGTACAATCAAATCCATGTGAACTTGTTTGATAGGATGATAAGTTCACACTTCTTTCTTTGGTTTGATGTATATTTTGTGATGTTTTCCTTTTTCATAGGGAATACAGACTTTGTCATTTGGATACTCAAGTTTGGGTATGTATTTAGCTAATATTTTTCTAGTTTGGTTTCTAAGGGAGTGAATATTATAGTGTCCTAGTATCCTATTCCAGATCCAGGATTCTTTATAAATACACTTAATCATGAAGCATTTTGAGAATCTAAGGAATCTATGTTAACAGAGTAAACATTTTCATTTCTTAATACAAAAAACAGTAAATCTTCTTTATAATTAATTACATTTCAAGAATTATTTTCAAATCTAAAATGAAATCCATCATCACATAATTGTGAGATACTATGCAGATTATATTTTAATCCAAAAACGATTAGTACTTTAGAAATTAAAACTGAGTTAGAGGTACAGATTTGTCCAAGGACAATAATCTTTCCTTTGGCATGTTCACCAAATGTGACATGCCCTCCTTCTATTTTTATTAGGTTCTTGAAACATGTGTAGTCTCCTATCACGTGTCTTTAACATCCACGGTCCACATACCATAAAATTTTACATAAACTCTTTAAGCAACATTCCTACAAAATGATGAAACAAAAATAGATTTTGGTACCCATACCTGTTTGTGTCCAGTAATCTTAGTAATAAGTGCTTTAGGATCCTATATCGGCCTCATAGGTTTCCTATAAGCATTATGTAAAGTATTTGAAAAATAAACTCTATTTGGTATCGACAAACATGAAACTGTATAAAGTGTATAATAAAGTTAATTAGATGATTTGTGTTCAGAAGTGGGAGTAAAACTATTATTCCCACATTTAGAAACAAAATTTTGTCTACCAAGGTTTCTTTTTCTAGGTTGATAACCAATGACAGTGTTGTATTTAGGGGTAATTTTTTTACCAAGAATTTGATTAAGGATATTTTTCCCATTGGTAAAATTTTATAGGTCATTATTAAATTTTTCATTAGACATTTTTAATTTTTTGTTCTCTTTGCGCAGTTGAGAATTTTTCTCTTTTTTAGTTGTGAGTTCTGATTTAACAGTCCTAGTAAGAGCATATTGTTTCATCAATGATTTATATTTTTATTTTAGTTCATTGCATGTTTCTTAAAGCATGTTACAATATGGAAAAATTTCATCATTAGACATATTTTCAGAGTCACTCTCATCTCAATAATAGTATGAATTATGTAAAGGAGAGTCCAATGTTACCTAAGATGTGTTTGTCATAAAAAACATACTGGATTTGTTTTCCTGTTCATCATATGATGTTTTTGAGTCGCTTGAACTATTATCAGAAGCACTCCAGGATACTTTCGTTGCCTATTTACAATTCCTGTCATTTTCCTCATATCTCTTTCTGTACTTGAGATTTGGAATGTCTGCCTTGATATGTCCTTTCTTCTTACATTCATAGCAGAAAATCTCATCAGTCTTGTCACTTCTTTTTCAATCCTTCATCCAACTTACTTTTTGGTCACATTTTCCCTTGAAGTTAGGATTTTGGAAAAAGTCCTTCTTCTTGTAAAATTTCTTCAATATTCTAGATAATTGAGCCATCTCTTCATCACTGTTAGGTGACTATTGGTCACTACTAGAACCTTCTATAGAAGATTCCAATTTCCTTTGTTTGTGTGTTTATAGGTGGTTGTTTTAAATGAAACAGATTTCCTTTTGGTTCATCCTCCTCTTACTTATTGACATTCAACTATTCTTCATACATCATCTATTTCCCAATGAGTTCTTTTACAGTTATCTTGCTGATTTCACATGATTCTTTAATAGAGACAGAGGTACCTCTCCTTCTATCAGGAAGACATCATAGAATTATCATGATCTGTTCCTTGGAAGTAACTTCTCATCCAAGAGATATGATTATGTTGAAAATATTTTTGAACCCTAGATATATGTCAGAGATAGTCTCATAAAGTTTCATTTTAATGTTATCATATTTAATAGTATAAGTATTAAGTCTCATTTAGCTTACACTAGATGTTCTTTCATGTGAGACAAACAGGGTATCCCAAATTTAATGGGCAGTTTTACAAGGAAAAAATCTATTGAATTCCTCCTCTCCTAAAGATCATTATAAAGCATTCATAGAGTTGTAATTGTTATTATGGGAAGTTTTTATAGATTCATCCCATGTAATTCTATCATTAGTAGGAATCATATATTCATCTATAATGGAAGACCAAATTTCAAAACCCATACATTCTAAATGCATTTTCATTTTAATTTTCCAATGAGAAATGTTGGTTCCATTAATGAATTGTAGTCTGTTGGTTGCAACACCTTCCAATCTATTATCAATAATACAAAAATACACTGAAATAGCTAGAAATTTATAATAAATAGGAATTTATAGATCTTCAAAGTACAGCTACAATCACAGTTGATGTTGGTTAAATAGAGTCTTAATAGAAAACCTCTGATACCAACTGTTGATCGGAGTATATTACTCAAGAGGGGGGTGAATTGAGTATCTATAAAAATTTATGGTTAAAAATTATTCTTAAAAGGTTTCCTCAAAAGGTTTAATACAACCTAGTTAATCATGATTATAGTGTTATATGACATTGACAGTTTAAATAACTTCCTAGAAGAATGAAAAGTTCTCATTAATCCTAAGATCATTTATTAATATTACATTTGTAGATATTCAATGAATAAAATACAATTATAACTTCTTTACAAGATTAACTATCAATGTGAATTTAGTAATTAGTGAATTATATAGTAATGTAGTAAAATAGAGAAGACTAAATTAAGCAGCACAGTGGATATGAAACAAGTGGTTCAGTCACAAGCCGAGACCTAATACACTCCACTTGCTGATCACCTGCCACCAAGAGGATTATATAAATAAACTCGATATATAACCTAGATCAGGTTTAACAATAGTAAACAAGACATTACAGGTCACACAGGGTCCTCTTCCACAGTTCTACATGGGTACAAACAACCAGGCCACAATAGGACCTCTTCCAGACTTATCTGTGGGTATACACAAGTGTAAAAATATTTTTTATTAAGGATATCTTGTATCCATCAGTTTAATGCATGATACCAAGTGTGTTGTTATAAAGATACACACACTGCTCGAAATCTAATAATATGATACACAATAGAGAACAAATATTGAGATAGTTTTAGAAATGCTTTGAATTTTAGTCTTTGTTGCTATGGACTTCTGATATGAAGTAGATATAGAAATCAAGTCCTCGTATGAAAAAACACAGTGTCACAAGTCAGACAGATCCGACTTGTGTTCTTTCTGATGATTGAATTTGAGAAGATGTACTTGATTCTAGTATGAAATTATGCTTGGTGTGTTCTCTAGTTGCGTCGAGTTTCATGTGACAATTCATTCTTCACAATAATTCTCTGAGTGAGTTCTTCGTTATCGTGCTTATGCATGTTTTTCCTCACATTCATCTATCACACCCCACACTTTTTCTTTTTGGGCCGCACTACTCTTTTATCTTGGAGTGAATGTGTTTGAGATGATAGGTTGCATTTATTATACAACTCGTACCTCATTTTGTCAGATGACATGAAGATTAAGAAACAGTGTCATAGTATGTCATGGAAATGGTGTCTCCTTCACACGATGTCTGGATTGGTCATGATGTCTTGTGGTCATAGTGTCTACTTGTTCATGGTGTCTCATGGTCACAGTGTCTGGATGTCACAATGTCTACTTTTTCAAGATGTATGGATGTCACAGTGTGTGGATGTTATAGTGGCTTCCTGTTCATGATGTCTAGATGTCATAGTGTCTGGATGTCATGGTGTCTACATGTTCATGGTGTCTGGATGTCATGGTTTCTAGATGTCATATTGTCTACTTATTCATGGTGTCTGGATTTCACAATGTATTCTTGTTCATGGTTTGTGGATGTCACAATGTCTGGCTACCACTGTGTCTGCTTGTTCATGGTGTCTCATGGTCACAATGTCTGGTTCACGATGTCTCATACTTAGTAAGATATCTGTATTCAGACTTATGCAGTGATATTTATAGAATAGTTTAAACAGAATCATTTCTCAGAGAAGACATTATAATGTAGATCATAAAATATTATATAGTAACCAAAATGAGTGTATAGCACTTAGAAACAATGGATATCTTTTACTAAACAACAGTGTATTTGATGTGAGAAAGATTACAGAGAGTTAACATGGTTTATAGATTGAATATGATTTGTGTTAATTAAAACATTATTAAAACATGAGGATTCCCACACTAATGAATATTATTCCCAAATATGTGATATTCGGTATTGATAAACATAAATATCAGATTCAAAAGTCATTGAGATTCATAATTGATAAAAAGATAAAATCATATTAAAAATTCTAAGTGAATTAAAATAAATAAATAAAGTGAATCAGATTCTAATTTATGAGTAATTTATAATTGATAAACAATGATAATCATATTATCATTTCTGAGTAAATTGGAATTGAGGAATGGATAGAGTCAAATTCATGAGACTGTGTGAATCTGATTCTAAATATTTGGTGATTTGGAATTAGAAAAGAGTAGGATTATGAATATAAGTACCGATCCAATTTTAAATTATCTTAGTTTCTATTTTATCTTAAGAAGGACATTGTTAGAATTATCTAGAAAATAGAATAAAATTTATTAATTTACATGAATCAAATTATATTCCGACCCCAATACAATTCCATATAGAAAGAAACATTATTAAAGAAAATTTATTTGGTATTTCAAAAACATAAAAGAATTAGAAAAGTAATAATGAAAATTTTGACTCAAAAATCTCCCCCTTTTGTAATGAATGAAAAACATTATTTATTAAATAAAACTATGTCCAATATATTTGAACTTTGAAAGAAATAATTATCCCCCATGGGTTAATGACTCTTAACATTATTTAGCATAATGAATATGACTAACCACACCTTAGGTTATGAAATCCATCTAAGGATCATATTCTAATCATTACATATTTTTCAGCATTTCTTACAGAAATATCTAACCCTTACATAAGATATTATTATTTGAAAATTCATACCCTAAAAAATTCTCCCGCTTAGACTAATAATTTTTAGAATATTCTCCCACTTTGTGATTTACAAAAAGGAAAGAGAAAATTCGTAGAGAATATTTTGACTGAACATCATTAACCAAAATTCTTTTGGGCAGAGTGGTCTTATTAAATCCAATATAAATTTAGATTTATATTTTGAGGAAATATGATTCTAGGGTTTCAAGATTAAGGATTCTACTAAATAGATCATGAACCTATGATTTAATGCATGTGGAATGTTATGCCTTCCAAAAAAACATTCAGTAATCAACATTTCCATTGTTTTTATTATGAGAAGGTATTCATTGATCCCTTCCATTAAAATATACACACAATAATATATTCAAATTACATTTTTGAGGGCTATTAGGATTTGATTAAGTAGTTAGAGACTAAAAAATTAAATTTATTATGTCACATTATGGTAATCGAGATAATGTATTAAACTAAACATTTATTTTAATTATAGAAAATAGAAAGTAACATAACCATTAATGTTTCAATACAATTGATATTGGAGAAATTTGATCTCCTAAAAAATTATTTTCAAGGAGTGGTGTGGGTACTTTCATATCATACTATTTTAACAGTGTAAATTCTATGTATTGGAATCCCCTATTCCATAGAAATATCCATCTATGGTGGCTAGTGATGAGTATTTTATATTCTTTTAGAAAAATTTAAATTATATACTTGGAGTCATGTTTCTAATGTTATCATCCATATAGATTCATCTTCATATGTTTCTTGATAATATTGATACCTAAACATTGTTTTCCCATATTTGTGATATTTATCAAGAGAGAGATATATATGAAAATTATAATATCTCCAAAGAATTAATCACATGAAATATTAATGATTCAAAACCATATATGGCTCATTTTGTGACGATGATAATCTATATGGATTTCATTGAAATTTGGGATTTATTTTTCTAGAGGAGTTTCATGGATATACCATACTATCCCCAATTATTTAGGGTTTATCTAGCTTTACCGTGAAGTATAACATACGAAATACTGGTATGCTTATCAATGGAATACTCTATATATTTGAAAACATAATAATGAAATGAGGCATGTATGTCCAATAATAATTATAGGGATAAGAAGGATGAATAAGAAAAGGGACCACAATACTCATTCCAAGCCTATGGATCCTGAGAACTGTACTTCCATGAAGAGGAATGTCCACTAACAAAAAATGAAAAAAGATACGGTATGTTTTTTAAGGGGTAATTTGGGCCATTTGAAGAAGAAATTAACCAAATTAAATTGCTCAAAGAATCTTAATGCCTGTTTTTTTATCATATGAAGCCTTTTTATATCTATAAATTTAGTATAAAAAACACCATCTGGTTCTCTCATCTACATAAAAATATAGTAACCATGAAGATGATGTAATGTTTCTTGTGGTGAGGATGGTATTTGAATGTCAAACATAGATATATGATATTATAACCTCGTGTTCAAATGGTATTGGTATAGGATTAAATGAAGTTTTATTATATCCTTATTGTCTTCAGAAACTATATATATATATCCATTCTAGATATAGATGATTTTGTTTTCATGTTTGGAAATAGGAGTTATGACTATTAATGAGATAGAATTTCTTATAGTGTTGAAAATATAAATAAGGTTCTTTATGTATTAGAATATGAAAACCAAATGTTGAAAGTTGATAATGACTCATGTTCTCAAGGATCCATTCACACCCAGTTGTGGAAACACTGAAATTGTCATGAAAATGACCATTTCATGAAAATAACTTTTTAATTTGGGTAATTTCTATATTTTTAAATAAAACCATTTCAGATATTCACATTTATTTATTAGGGAATATGACCAAATCAACATTGGGATGGATGGGTTAAAGGGGATATGATATTCTATCATTGGAACCTACAAATGTACGTAGACCTTTTCTAGGGTAAGATAGAGGAGGATACCCATAAATATTTACTTTTTCTGCTTAAATATGTAGACATGGTTATGTCTACATAATGATCTATAAGTACAAATCCTTTGATAAATTTGTGGTTTTCAATAATGATGTATAAAATCAACTTGGAAATCTGATAAATAATATTCAATTGGATCAATAAATATTGTATCATTATCAAGATATCAATGACTATTTCATATATTTTTGGATTCTAGCTCAACTCACACATCATTATAAACCACATAGTAATGGTGTTAGTGAAATTAGGAACCACACCCTATTGGACATAGTGATTTCTACATTGATTTATAAAATCTTATATTATTATTTTATTTATACTATTTATAGACGTAAACACACATAGTAAAAAAGATGCCATCGAATGTGTCAAATGAAATATCAAATGAGATAATAAATGAGAGAATATATATGTTCTTGAACATAAATTTATGGGGTTGTGTGGAATTTTTAACTTCACTTTAGGTAAAATAATAGAACCTTATTGAAAAAGTGATTCTTTATAGAATATTCAATTGAAATAATAAGGTATTACAAATAACACCCTTCATATAAAAGTATTCTACTTGATTTATAACCTAATTTTTATATAGGGACAAAATTTCCAATATAAATAGTTGGATAAATATTTCCATAAATAGAGTTTATTCCAAAGATACATAGGATGTTTCATAAGAAAAAATTCCACCAGTTCCAATGAAAGATGATTTTCTTGCAACATATGTACTCTATAGCAACACATATAATATTATAGAATAAGATATATATGGTTTTCTAATAATTTAGTGTCGTGATTAATTATTTTTGACAATAGTGAACCTTCTTCCTACAATGAGTTAGAAGAGAAATCAAATGATATAATATGGATTGATGGATTGAATTTTAAGATCAATTCAATATATCCAGACCACAACTTTGTTCTAGTTGACCTGAAAGAGGATGTAAATCCTATTGTGTTAAAATGGGTATTTATGAGAATGTTGGATATGGAAGGTAATGTGAAAACTTATAAACCATAACTAGTGGCTAATATTTTTTTAAAAAACATAATATTAATAATATGATGAAACATTTAATAAATTAATATACTAAAATACATTATAATTATACTTATTATAATAGTATTTTATGATTATAAAATTTAAAATATGGATATCAAAATATCATTCCATAATGTGAACCTTATTGAAGATGTCTATATGACACAACCAAAAGTTCCTGTAACTCCAAATTATGCCAAACAGATATACAAGTTATTGAGTTATATCTAGGTATTTAAGAAAGAATCTAGATCATTTAATATTCACGATGGTGAATTCATAAGGGATTATGGTTTCATAAGGAATGAATTTGAGTTTTATGTCTATAAGTAGTTTATTGGAAGTGTAGTCATTTTCATTGTAGTATATGTAAAATAAAATTTAATAAATGGAAATGAGATACCGATATTTCATTCAGATATGATATGGTAAACATATTCCTATTTATGTAGGACTTATGTAGAGTGTCCTATATTCAAGGGATAAATTACATGAATGATAGATATAACATGATATTTTACTTATTTAGGGTACATGCATTGACTAGATACTGAAGAGATTTTATATAGAACAATATAATAAGGGATTATTTTTGTTGTAACATGGTATACGTCTCTCTAAGAAAATGTTCCCTTGGACATAAGAGGAGATAGATATAATGAGTGGACTACCATACACTTCAACGATATGTTCTATCATGTATTCCATATTTTGTCATTGTTTTCATATTACTGAGTCTATAATCATGGTAGTAATATATCAAGTGGATATAGATGACCAATATTGGACTTTTATTAATACTCTCATAATGTATATAAGGTTTACTAAGGATATGTACCTATTATAAAGAGGATATAAACAAATAGTCATTATATGATGCACATAATCTATTTTTTAGATAAATCGTGATGATCTAAGATCATAGGTATGAAATTTCATTACTATTATAGGAAAATTTATGAGCTGGAGGAGCTCAAAAACCCTGTGGTAATATATTTTATACCCTTTTTAAAGTCAATTGTGGAATCTAAAGTAGCTAAAAAGGTATTTTGGATACACAGCATCATTCAACATATAGATGTTGATAGAAGTAGTAAAGATATTATCGCATCGTAATGCGATAATACTGCACCATTTCTTCCTTCCAATGAGACCATATCACATCAAACAATGATGCATATAATATATTTGTATCATCTATTGAGGAGTTTTTCTAATTTTGGTGACATTACACAATGCAATGTTTAGAAAGTGTAAATTTTTTGGAATGGTATACTAAAGTGTTATCATATTTGATGCATGAACATTATGGTGGAGCTAGTGGATTGAGTGTCATTATCAATTGGATCTTGTAAAGGTGAGTTTTTTAGGGTTGGTTTCCTAGATAAAACATCCTTTTTCTTATGATTACCACATTTTCAATTGTATAGAATATTAATATATGTTCTTAACACATCATTTCAATTTATTTATATTCCATTGAATATGATAATTAACATAGTGTGCCTGTCTATCTAAAAGGTCATAGTCATTCACTATCTATGATGAGAACATTGATGTTTTTTGATAATTTTATTAAATATATTTTTAGGGCTATATGAAATATTAATACTTGAAATGCATGATTCAAGATGTGTGGGGTAGGGGATATAACACATTCAGACTTTTTCTTATGATGTTCTACATCTATAATCTCAAAGAGAGCATGTTATGAGAACTATCCCACTAGTAGGAAATATACATGTTCCCTATGTCACTGAATGATCCTATGTATGAATTGGTGCAATAATCCATGTAATGTTCTGTGATTCTTAATATATATCTTGATTAATGTAAATTGATAAATGTTTTAAATCATAATGACTTTTTTCATGATGAAGTTGGATTGGTTGGGTGTACCATGAATGATATGAATTAAGAAGTATGTTGAGGAGTGGTTTAGGTCACCAATTCTTCAACAGACATGGATATATCAATCCCTATGATGGAAATGATATTGTGTAATATGTCAATATAAATGGTAATTTTTTTATTAGTGCATTTCTTAAAATTCAATGAAATGGTTTTTCGAGGATATACGATAATGAAAAAAGATATGTAACCTACTTGAACGAGATGTCAATTCAAGGGGATTATATTATTAGGTAAGTGTTTATAGGATGTAATCATGTAATTAATATATCATTTAATATTTATGGGACATGTGTTTTTCTGGATACAAATATTTTTATATGAAAATGAATCATTACTATCTTTTTTGGTCTTATTGGGTAACAAAAAAGTGCATTCGTAGTCACTATCAGTTACAATGAATTAGTGTTTAAGAAAATAGGTTACCCATTTATTGAAATGAATATCTTCCTCACCCATCACCAATTCACTCTTATATATGAGTCTTTTTTAATAATAATATTTTTTTTATTTGTACCTATAATCCAATACTCATGAGTAAAATATTATGGAATTTATTTCTTTATTATTTACATCCATATGCTCAAATTGATTCTCTTTTAGAACTCTTCTGAGACATCGATACCAATATAAAATTACATTATAGTGAATACTTATAAGATATATAAAAAATATAATCTTAATAAGATCCATAATAAACATCAAAATATATGTCTAGGAGCGAGTATAATGTTTTATATAATTTATATGAAAAAAGTACTCTGAATAAAATGATGAATACTTACATCATTTCCCATAAGGGTATAATCCCTATTTCACTGAATATTTCGTGAATTTGGAATTTGTTCCACTATTTAGTTATTTCAACAAAGAATGATTCCAATAATATTACATATGACTCAAGTATAGTTAAATAGGTATATATTTTTCAAATTCATTTTTTGAATTATTCTAACTAAACTAATTTGGGCCCCATTTCCGATCAAGGACACATAGCTAAGTGTGACCCTTATCATACTATTTTAAAATGGTCAACTAATACAATTATTGTCAACCATACCTAGAATATCAATAAAATGAAATTTTATGGTCACTAAATTTTTTCATGAATCCACTCAATTAGATGATCAACGTCTTGACTTGTTATTTCATTAGAAGGAATATCATGCTGTGTATTTTTAGAATTTTATTTGGACTTCCTGTTATAATATTCCTAAATATTATATAATATGTATCTATTTAATAAAATTAAATATTTATTTATAATGAAATCCCTATATATACGCATACATCAATAGATTATGTTTTGAAATTTTCATTCCTTCCCACAAATTAATATGTTGAAAGAATATTAATGTGTCAATATTTATAGAACACACAATTTTTATTAACAACCCAAAAATATATTTCAAGTATGTCTTCATATATCCAAATAAATCACATGAAAAATTTATATGAAACTCTTTCATGAAAATTATTTGAAATATATAAAATCAATTGTCCTAATAAAAGTATGTATAGACCGATAGGATGAAAACCCCAACCTCTCTAAAAAAATCCTTATGCCTATAGGATAGTGATAATTGTGACACAAATTCCACCAAACCATGGTTATTCATTCAAGAGTGACTTTAATTTATTTATAACTCTTACACCAAATATATCTAAAATACATATAACCATTATATTTATACACATTAATCTATCAAAAAGAAATGACAACATCGAAGAAAAATATATTATTTTATCGCACCTAGAAAAAAATACTTGGTATATATATTTTTAATAATTAGTTTAAACAATCTAAATGGTAGCATAAAATATCTATATCTTATAAAAAATTTATACACATGAATATTTAAATATGAATT
The DNA here is from genome assembly GCA_963277665.1 of Viscum album. Lineage (NCBI taxonomy): Eukaryota > Viridiplantae > Streptophyta > Magnoliopsida > Santalales > Viscaceae > Viscum > Viscum album. Next base: position 803,625,156 of record OY728166.1, on the reverse strand, counting down.
TCATAAATAAATTACAAATTCCTTTTTGTGCTGGTAGTTCTCTCATTATTGAATCCAATGCATTGTAAACTGGCCTATCACTATTATCTTTAATGAATATTTTATTATATATGATCAATGTGGATTCAGATACGCTAGTCTAGTTTCTATCCTCGATCCTCCCCAACCACTGGACTATATACTATACCATCCGAACTAATAGAGTCATAATATATCAAGAAGTATATATTATCAATAATTAGAAGGGGGGTTATGTATATATTATTATCCAATGGAGTTTATGAAGCGTCATCGATTATTTATTAATTTGTTTTATAAATTTATAAGGATTGTATGGTATTAGGGTGATTCTATTCATCTTCACCACTTACATCCCCCATTTTATTTTCATTCTATTTGACATTGCAGATGAGTAATTTTTTGAAAATTTAATGTTTTGAATTTTCATGGATCGTAAAGTAATTACAATAGGTATGTTGGTTCATATATCTCACCATGAACCATGTAATATTTTTTGGCAACATAAAATAAATTTAATCCACATAACATTTATTTAATTTGGTCTCTCTATGAATAATGACTAGTATTTTTTCACCATGATTTTGTTGGCCATCGTAGTGCCTCTAAAAACTACATAATTTTCAGATAACCATGTCTTAGGGATACCAAAAAATGATACCATATTTTATAGATATATTAGTCATTAAATTTGACTATATTCTATTTCATTTTTTCTATAAATTCTGATAGAACACGATGTTTCAATTGACTATCCAGATCATTTTAGGGAAATGTCATGGGTCATGATGTTTTTATATAACCATAATTATTGTTCTAGAAAAACATTAAAAACTAGTTTTTAAATATATAATTTATATTATAAATTAATCACTATCCTTGGATCTAAAATGACTTTATTGTTTAATGGGTCATCTATATTCCCAAAATAATAATATGAAAACTAAAACCCAATAAAAACATTGACCATTGTTGGTGTTAATAATATTACATATTAAAACCTCAAAACAACCAGACCTCAATGTCCATGCTATTTATAATTACTTCTAGTTATTTATATCTAGTTCCACTCAAAATAACCCAATGTTTGATGCCTATTATAGTATCAACCGTCCATTGGAATAACTAAATTCATCATTAGGTATTCTTCTCCACAATAGTATGTTATCACATCCTCCTATATGTGAAATTTGAAGAGAATGAATTAATAGAGTTTTTAACAAATGAAAATGAACTCCTATGTTATGAATGGCATCATAAAACTCCATTTCGTAGTCGTCAATCATTAAAAAATAATCTTCTTTGATATCTTTTATATCATGAAACATAAAAAATTCATAAATATTGGCATCCCCCTTATTTATTAATATAATTTATAAAATAATTTAACACAGAATAAAATTTCTATAAATAATAAAATGTTCTACACAAAATTTGTATCACCATGATACTCTAACTAGGAGTGTCGACCAGATGATACTATGTGTCAATCCATAAGTGAACCACATATGGTATATAATCCCACAAAAAAAACATTAACCATTGAATAGATACATTTATCCCATCACGCTCTTATCATTAGTTTAGAGTCTTCATATGGTCTTTTATAACACATCATGGTACACTGGTAAAATTATATATGATTTCATTTAATTTTAATTTTCAATTATATGTTAATAATTATTTTCCTTATTAACACATCATTTGATGGTTTTCGAAAAATCATTAATTGTTAAAGAACTTTATATATTGGATTAATGAATGATGTAGAAGAAAAATTGTTCAACTATTTAATAATATATAACATGATTAAATTCTACGAGGTTGCATTATTCAATAAATAAGTCTTATAAAATAGAGATTCATTGACAAAATTTGAAATAAAGGGGTTAATTATCTATTGGATAAATCTCTCTTGGTTTTTATCAAATCAATTTTTCATTGAGGATGAGGTGCTATCATTCAATTTTATTTAAGAGGTTCTAAAAATGTTTATGGTGACTCTAATGATAGGTGGATACTATTAGGGATGAGAACCAATTAATTTATACTATGTGAACTCAATAAAACATAGTTTTACTAAAGACCAATGGAACATACAATGTGGTAGACGTTATTATAATTTTATAATTTTATCATATTTATTTTTCTCTTTGTCGACAATGGAATAGGATTTGTATTTTCTTCCAGTACTTTTAGGCATTGAGAGTTCCAAAAACCCATCGGTGGTATTAGATCCAAGGTTAGTGTTGATAAGATAATAGAATATGAAATTTCAAATAATTTTTGATGTTTTTTTCAAAGATATATTAGTGGTTATAAAACAATATCATGGTCCATGACATTATCCTCAAAACCACATGGATAGATAGTCTCTACATTGTCTACATTAAATTTTTTGGGGGGAAAATTCCTATAATATGGAAAAACATATTGGTTTTCATATCAAACAAAGAATATCAACTTTTAACATTATCAAAACATGTTTTTTACAATGAATATAAAATATTCAATCCTCCAAGATGACCATCAATGTTTTGGTGCTTAATAAAAATAGATGGTTCCTGGTGATTTATAATAAATAAATTGGTTTGTGGAATTAATTTTTCTTTTGTTGTGGTGCATATTAAAGAAATTTTGCTTATATTTTTTATTTTAATTTAATAATTTATATTTATTAATTTAATAATATATATTTATTAATTATATAATTATTATTTTATAAATTAAATTATTTTCATGATCATGAAAAAAATTATAAGGTAAATATTTGGGATTTTTCTAAAATTGTAAATTTTCTTATGAATATTCAAAATACATATTAATGTGTTCACATTTATGAAATTTTATAACTATATTAAAACATTTAAATTATTTGAATCCATTATCAAATAAAATAATAAATTATAATATAGGATAAATATTTTAATATTATTATTTTTAATTTATGAAACCATGCTCTACATTATTAATGTTTTTGTATGGTCTTAATAAAAACAATTTTGAACAATTTTACTAAATTTATTATAATGATGAAACGAATTTTTTGATTTATTTTATTGTTAAATAAAAAATATTTTAAGTATAGTATTTTTTTAAAATTCTTTAAAATCAAATGAATTCATAATTTTAACTTAATCGGAATGTTTTTCATTGAAACATATTTTCGAAGAATAGGTTTTTATGTTTTCCAGGATGTAATGTTAAGTTTACTTTTACTAAAAAAAGAATGTTAATTTGATAAAATTCTTGTTAAATTTTATATTATAATTTTCATACTATTAAATATTTAAAACTTATTCTTTTAGGGTATTTTATATATTTTTATGATTAATGATAATTAACCTGATAATTGTGAAATAATTAGTTATAATTATTTTTTATTAATATAATAGAATTTCAATCAAAAAAAATTAATATAAATGTATAAAATAATGAATCTAATATTATTTTTAATCACATAAATAAATATATTAGCACTAATTTAATTTTTATTTAATACTAAATAAAATTATTAATCTATAATGGAAAAAATTGAACTATTATACTAAAATAGTTTTTCTACACATTATTTGTTATAATTTAAATTTTAAATTTATAATATTTAGGAATTCAATTTGATTATATTGGTTAAATATTAACTTTACGCAGCCCAAATTTTTTTATAATGGTTATGTTATCTATTTAATAAAAAATTCGCATAGTTAGAAACTAGATACCTATTATAAATGGAAAAGAGTAAAATGTAAATTCATTAATGGTTGAAAACCTATAAAATATTTAAGGAATTGGTTTTAATCAATTTTCTTTTGTGTTTATCATCCCAATGACACCCACACTCAATAATTTCATATCTTTTGATATATTGAACCTTAAAAGTTATATGGAATTTTAAAATTATAAAGAGGATTTCGAAAAGATTATTTTCCACTCTAATGAAATTGGATCACATACACTCTTTAATGAAAAAACACATACTTTGAATTAATCCTTTATACTATATCATTTTAATATCCCTATAACCCTATAAAACTTACATAAACCTCAGGTCACAAATAGTAATCTTAATCCCTTCAATTTTAAGCTAACTTTCAAGTGAAAATGAATTCTCCAATGTATTATTTCAATCATTGGATTTTCCTCTTAATAAAACTTTTAAAAACACCTCATTAAATTAATAAAATGATTAATTAAATATCATTATTATAAATATATTTTTTATAATAATGTTTCAACCCTTATTTATTCGTTTCTTTCTATAAATAAAAACCATAAAATATATTTTGTCTATTGTGTGGACTACTGCCTCTAAGAGGTGACGCTGTTTATTTTTCATCACTACCCTTATCGATGAAAAAATAATGATATGGATAAATAAATATAATATACATAATATAATTATCATTCATAATTTTTTTAAATAACCATACACCCCCTCTCACTATTGATGGATGGGAATGTTGATCATACATTTGTGTGGATTAACCCTCCAGGTTGATTATTTTAATTTTCATTTAGATGTTCATAAATTATATATAAATATTAGAATAATATTATCTAAAATTTAAAAATTAAATAATATCAAATATTAATCTATTACAAAGATATTATAGAAAAAGAAACATCACTTTTACAATACTTGTCTATCGAGTTAAATCTCGTTCATGTTTTTTTAATTCAATAACCTTTTTTATAAATTAAATAAAATATTATTATGGATGTAGAAGGATGAATATAAAGTAATACTATTATAATAAATTACTCAAGTAATAATTTTTTATTTTTTGGGAAAATTTTATTAATTATTTTACTTATTACTTATGTAATATTTTTTTTAAATAAAAATATTGAATTATGCCATTACGAATTCATTTTTACCATAATGTAACCATCACACAGATAAATTGAAATAAAAAAACTTAAATAATGATAAGATATATATTTCACAAAACTTTATGATATAAAAATAATTAAAATGTATTAAAATGATGTGTAATGATATCAAAATTATTCAACACGGATAAAACAACTAATGTTACTAACACTCAATGGCCAAAATATAAATTAATTAAATAATAAATTCCTGATATATTATTATAATAAGGGTTTTAAAATGGAAATATTTTTTATTATGGTTATTCAATATGGTATTATGATCGATCATTTTGTTTTATATAAAGTTAGAGTGTTATAAACTATGAACGAAAGAAATGTAAGGGTTTGTTGTATGATGTGCACTTTAATTGAGGAATGATTTTATGTTTTTCATGAACATTTATACTATGTGTAATAGATACTATAAAAATGAAATAATTCATCATAAATCACTCTTTAAATGGGAAATATAAGCCTATTTCAAAATCTATCACATAGTTTCTTTTAATCAATTCACTTTTATAGTTATAAGTGTTTATTTGTCTAAAATTTGAATCCCTTGAGGCATGTTTATGCTAAACATCAATTTTTTAAATGGTTTATATAATTACATATTACCATCAGTTATAGTTATTATGTTATATATAATAATTCAAAATTTATTATTTTACTTCCTACCTCTCATGGGATTTCAATTAAAAAGGTATAAAGTGTTTTAAGTGGTTTTTGTGAATCATATCACATCATCAAGTGATAATCACTCTTCATTAGCAATAATCTTTCATGAATTATGAATAATAACAAATAATTATTTTATATTGTTTTTTAACCATCTTTAATGGGTAAATTACTTCACTTTAAATATTTAGAATGGTTTAATTAAATGGTTTTCAAATAAAAGTTTTTCATTAGTAAGAATAACAACCATTATTACCAATGAATCTTTTATATCATGTTTATTTTTTTCTTCCTTCCAATGTTATCATAAATTTTTTGAATGATAATATACACTAATATATACTATGTCATTATTAGTTATCAATTATAAAAAAGGAAAATTTAATAATATTTTAACATTTTAGTTTTTTAATAATGTTTTTTTAAAGTTCTCAAAATGTTTTTATAAGGACTCTGCCTTAAAACAGTACATAATCATGAATTAAAAGAATAATTCACATTGAGGATCTTTTTATGTTTAGAGTTTTAGAGAATTAAGTCATAACTATTACATCTCAAAAGATTACAATGTATACACTTCTATACAGTTTCCATTTTTTTACAAAACTTGAACTCTTGAAAAAAATAGTCATGTCTAGTTCCATGTTTAAGACATCATGACTTTTCCTTGATCCCATCCATTGCCCTATTCTTCATTTTTTCCTGTGAAAAACATTTCAAAAACATGGGAGGAGCATAAAAAGCTTAGTAAGGGATACACAATGAAGGAAAACTTTTAGTTTTTCAAAACAATAAGTAAAACATGAATACTTCATCATAAGAATTACTTTTCACCTTTATGAAGTAGAAAATACTCTCCACTAAATAAAAGATAACTTCTTACCCTTTTGTAATGAAAACATTAGCATAAATCCAATATAAATAACACATAGCATATAAAGGTAACTTGGGACATAAACAAACTTAAATGGAATAACCATACGGTCGACTTCCACAGATATCACTAAATGGAATATCCATATGGCTTACTTGTATACTCAAAGCATGGGAGGTTATAATGTAATCACCCATCCTGGTATTCAACGAACCACCCATAATTTGGTTTATCATGTAACCACTCTTCAAAAGTCCAAGTAGCATTATAAAATCATAAAAAAATAAATAAATATAAAGGAAAGAAAACATTTCCACATTTCAATCACAATACATCACTTGAATAAATTGACATAAAAAATCTATTATCAACCCCATTTTCAATACCAAAATACATAAAAGATTTTATGGTATTTAATTTCTTTTAAAAACATTATGTCTTGTCAAGGAAGCCAATGATCAAGTAGTCCTCGTGGAGGAGAAAAAAATCGTTGTCACCACGTACATTAAAAAGACTTATTTTTTTTCATTTAGTAAAACGCTTCTTAAAATATGATTCCATTTGAATGAAATAAAAATTCAAAGGTGTTTATAGATCGTATAAAAGAATGTCTTGTATTATAAAAAAATATGCCCCAATGAAAGGATATTGAGACGAAGTCCCTTACAAAGATGATATCCTTTGATTAAGGATAAACCAATTACATAATTATGTGTGACAAAATAATAAACTAAATAAAAGTTGATATTAAGTTTAAATCAATAAGAGGTAACTCACACATATTCATAGAACTACATATTCAAGGAGTACAATTTTAACCCAATGAATCGAAATTGGGTTAAGAAGTTCTCTTGCAAAAATTGGACAGCCTAATGGTGTCTCTTAAAATTTCAGAAAAAGAGTTGATGAGAGAGAAAAGGGTATCTCATTTCTTTGAAATAATATTTATTTCAATAAGTATATTGAAGAACATATCCCAACATAAAAATATGTAAATTAAAAGACCTAACAAAAAGAAGACTTTTAAAAAGAGGAGGGTGAAAGGTTTTCTTACTGATTTGGGTAACATTCTAAACGTACACCCCATTAAATGAGGACCATAAAATGTTGATGTAAATAAAAATAAATGAAATTATATTACAGAAAGATTATAATAATGGGCAGTACATTAACCACACAAATGATATAGTGACAAATATAGCATGAATCGCACATGAATAAAAGTGAGATAAAAACCCATTACCTCATTGTAATAAATCGAGTCGTATGACCAAAAGATAATAACCACCAAATGAATATCTAAATACAATGAATACAAATAGAATCATGATAATATATGGTATTACACAATACACCACATGCAATAAATAAGTGGCGAACAATGGAAATCTCACAGAATAAAAAGTGAGATAAGAAATCCCCATACAAAAATTCAGCAGCCTAATGGCGCCATGTAAAAATTATTAAAATGATTTGATGAGAGTAATAGGGTGTCTCTCATCATATGAAAATACAAATTATGGTATTTTGAATATAAAATATCATCCTTCAACATAATACCATGGAGCATAAAATAAATGACAAAAAAGAGAGTACTTGAAAAGAAAGAGAGAGATAGGATCCCTTACCACAAGTCCGACTTGTCTTGTTCGTTTCATTATATTCCTGAATAATAAACTTTGGTCAATTTATAATTTCTTAAGGACCTCATTTAATATTTATTATTCAATTCATACTATAATGTTATAATAATTATTTAAATACATGAGTTCATATTAGAAGTTTTTGTCGATGTTCGGTACATGAGTTAAAAATGAACTTGTTTGAAAAGAATTGTCCATGTAGTTATAATTACATCATCCCCAGAATATTATTAATCATTTAAATATCATATATATCCATTATAACTTCATTTTATACTATTCCATAACATTTGGAGATAAAAATGAAATGTACAGTTCATGGAGATAGTAGGTCGTACGTGTGCATGAACACTACTTTCATTTCTTTGTCATATTAATGGAATTAAAGAAAATGAGAGATCTATATATATATATATATTATAATTACATTATAATATATATTTAATATAGGTCACATAAGTTCATTAATTTCATTCCTTATAAATTCCATGTATTGCATGAACGAGTCACATCACTTGAGGGGGCGGTTGTCCACACTTCCTCATATGAAATTATTGCATTTGCACAACATGAAAAGCATAAAGGTATGTTTTAAATATAAAATACAGAATTATATAGAAAACATAAATACCAGATATATCATATATAAAATACAGTGATATCATAATGGCCACCATGAGTAGTGGTAGGAGATAATTGAACAATCATCGTTTCGTGAGGCACTAGTTCGTCGTCCACAGAAACAATATGTTCCTCACCCATTAGATGGAGGTGTGTGTAAGTGTAGCTCGAATAATTCTCATAACAACATACTAGTATATTTAAGATACTTTTTTTTGTTACAAAATAAAGTAATAAAAAGAGTTTAGGGTGTTGGAGAAGAAAAATAAAACAAAAAGACATAAGAGAAGACATTACCTTTAAATCAGGAAACTCCCCTTGTTTTGAACCAATGGGGTTTATTGAAGAGCTTTCTGCCTAATGTAAGGCTTATAAGATGAAGACAGGGATTTGGAGAGATAATATGAGTATGTTTTGGTTGAGGAAAGGGCTTGAGAGGTGTGGGTAAGGGAGTAGAGTTGGTGGCCTCTTATAAGAGGGAGGAGGGGAACTCATGGAAGGTTATGAAATGTTACTTTATTATGAAATGATTTTCGGATTTTAAAGGTCCCAGAATTACATATTTCGAGTATAAGGTGATAAGGGATCGAAATACACCAATACAATAGGTTTTATACATGAGTAAGTCTTAGATTTTACCTTATCTTTTCATTTTATTTAAATCGTACATTAATGAGGTAATCGATGCATCATCATGGTGTCATAAATAAATTTATTTATATAATGTATAAACATTATTAAAAAATACCATAATGTTGGAAATATTTTTATATTTCTAATTAATATTATAGTCAAAAAGATAACTTATATAACCCCATTTAAAAATTCATTTAGTAAAACAATTCATGTTTGAGATATTTTTATTTTAACTTTAAATAAAAAGTTATTAATATCATTTTCTTACCCAAGAGGCTCCATGGGGTCCCCCAGTTGACCCATGGATTTTTGTGGTCGGCCATGAATAATCCAATAATGGTAGGACATGTTTCAAGGAAATTTCATATTATTAAAACATTATTTTTACCTTAAATTACACTAATTACCTCTAATCGTGATTAATAAAACTCAAAAGTTACAATTCACCAAAAATTATTTTCATCCAATTGAACCAAATTTTACTTAATAATGAAAACCATGTATGTTGTATTTTTAAAATTAAATTCATAGATGTGGTAAATTTTAATTTAAACAAAAAATCTGTTTTTTTTACTACCTCTTAATCGTTTCACTATTCATCAAAAATTAAAGTTTTTCAGAAAAATGCCAAAAATTTATCCTAAGCTATATTTGATATTATGAATTAAAAAAAGATTTCCATTTCACCAAATTAATAACATAGAAGTTTCATTATTTAGTTTTTTTAATTAATTCCCGTTGTCAAAACAAATAGCGTGTTTTTAAGAAACAATATATATCAATAGATTAACACTTGTTTATGTCCAATTTCAAAGTGAAATTAATTGAATGACCACCATTATATTAAATGGTAAAAATACCTATTAATTACACTTTAAAATCAATTAAAAAGATAATAGGTCCATATAAATAAATTATACTGAAAGGAGGTTTTGAATTAAAATACAACATCTTTCATTATTCGTTAAAAAATGAACTTTATCAGAAAAATACCAAAAACATACACAAAATAAATTTTGATTTCCCAATTATAAAAAATATTTTTATTTGGTCCAATATAAATTATAAGTGTGACCAAAAATATATTTAATGATGGTTCTCCAGCAAAAGGCGTTAAATCGACCTTTTAGTGAATATTAGAGTATTTACGCTTAAAATTGGTTTCATTCGCATTTTAAGCCTCTAACATTTATTGGATAAAAGTAATAATATATAACACACATATATATTCATTTTTCAGTTAGTTCTGTTCATTCCCACCATTAAAATGACTAGGTGTTAACTACCATTTTAAATAATATTATTTTATTATTAGTGTGCAATTTAAGATTTCAAAGAAACTCGTTGTTGTGTATTGGGTACGCCATCGATCATATCATTCCCTTTAAAGTAATATTAACATTTTATTCACAAATATTGATAAATATGATAATTTCATATTCTTTATTTACTCAAGATGTTACATCCTTCCCCCCTTTTGGGAATTGCGTCCTAGCAATTTTAATATTGGGCTCGAAAACATCATTGAAAGCCCCACATCAGAAAAGGAGTAAATTAAACTATAACTTTAAAAGAAAGAATGAAATGTAAAAAGGTCACCTGAGACAACAGATACTAGGATTCCATGAAAACATGGATATGGAGGACCTAAAAAACAATCAATTTCTGATGGATAGTGATGGGAAAATATGTATAGAAGAATGTTAACCACCAAAAAATCACAAACATGTGATGGGTTAAATGGTATTTGATTCCCTAGTAGGAAAAGATAACAGACAACATTTTTGTTTTAAGTTACTTTTCATTGAGGAATTAATTAATGAGGTTAACTAAAACATAAAGAATCATACTTACTTGTTGTGTAGACTTTCATCTTTTATTAGATTTCTTACACAAACCCATATTTTCACCAAAAGGTGAGTATTTAGGATGTCTTTTTCACATTAAGAGTTCTCTAATCAACTTATAGAGAATCACCTAATCCACATAATAGAACTATATATTTCCCATGTCTTTATACCATAACCAAAATAAAAATTGTTAGTATAATATCATATAATCCCAAAATAAATTTTTTTTCATAAATAAAAACTACTCTTAATCTCCAAAATTTGTGAAACAACCCAAAGTTCAATAGAGACCATACAATAAAAAATTTACCTTAAAATTATTCATAAAAATTAACCAAACTATGATTGAATCCCAAATATCTAAAGGATTTAATCACATAGTCTTCCTAGGTAAAACTTAACATTTATCTTCAAATAAAATCAGTTACTCATAAAGTCTCATAATGAGTACTAATTAACCTAATCACATATCTTCAATGATAGGATAATAATTTCCATAGATAACCCAAAATTAACTTATTTCCGATTCATAAGATAATCTAACTAATATGAAGTATTCATACGATCCCGGGACTTCACGTAGTCCAGTGGTAGGCGATAAATTCTAGTCACACTTTGGTTGTGGGTTTGATTCCCACAGCTTTGTCTGACATGATGGGTTGTCACACGGTCTACGTGTTGTCCTATTTACAAAGACTATATAATTCTTAAAACATTCCCCAAAAGAGATAAAATCATTAAAAATAACAATAACATAATTAACCTCTAGTTTATCTCTTTCCTTTAATTTTCCATCACAACTTATAGTAACCCATAATTACCTCAAATTTAAGGATCATATAAACCCTAATGGTTACCTTTATAATTATTACATGAACATCCACATTGATTTGGTTCTCTCGTACATGATGAAATATAGAACTCACCATGGTTCATGTGGTTGATCATGGATCCTGATAGTTGTTTGAGAATAACCACAAGAGTTCTCATTGTAGCTCCCATATCATTCAGCTGTTCTTAAATAAAACAGTCACAGTTTTATTCACATCCACTGTTACTTTGGTGCCTCCAAGATCAATACATTTACTAAAACCAAAGAGGTCAGTGTGATAATGTCATTAGAATCATCATATAATATCTTATGAGGAGGATAAATAGTGAGATATTATTATTCATGATATCTTAAACTCATTAACTTTATCTAAAACTATGACACTTTCTGAAACCCTAACCATTAAGGTAATTTCACTTATGCCTAAAGAATACCCTATCCTCAAAATTTATCTAAACCTCCCATTGATACCAACTATAAGGTCTCATCCTTAAAACATTACATAATCATTAATTAAATGGATAATTCAAATTGATGATATTATAAGGTTTAGATCTTTAGAGAATTAGGACATAACTATTACATCTAAAAATATTACAAAGTAGAAACTTCTACACAGTTTCCATTTTTTTTTTACAAAACATGAACTCTTGAAAAAAAGAGTCATGTCTAGTTCCATGTTTAGGACCGCATGACTTTTCCTTGATCCCATCCTTGACCCTATTCTAAATTATTTCACGTGAAAACCATTTCAAAAACTCGGGATGAGCATAAAAATCTTAGTAAGGGATACACAATGAAGGAAAACTGTTAGTTTTTCAAAACAACAATTAAATCATGAATAATTTATCATAAGTATTAATTTTCACCTTTATGAAGTTGTAAAAACTCTCCACTGAATAAAATATAATTTGTTACCCTTTTGTAACCAAAAGATTACCATAAAACCCATATAACGAACACATAATATAGAAATGTATCTTGGGACACAAACATATTTAAATGGAATAAAAATACGGTCAACTTCCACAAAAATCACTAAATGGAATATACATAATGCCGACATCCATACCCAATGCATTGGATGTTATAATGTAACCACCCATCCTGGTATTCACGGCACCACCCATTATTTGGTTTATCACTTAACCACTCGTAAAATGTCCAAGTACCATTACAAAATCATAAGACATAAAACAAATATAAAGGAAAGAAAACATCTCCACATTTCAATCATAATGAATCACTTAAATAAATTGACATAACAAATTTATTATCACAACCATTTTCAATTCCAAAATACATAAATGAGTATATTGTATTTATTTTCTTTTAAAAACATTACGTCTTGTTAAGGAGGCCAAAGATCAAGTAGTTCTCGTAGCGGTGGAAAAGGTTGTTGTCACCCAGTACGTTAAAAGATACATTCCTTTTTTTTCATTTAGTAAAACACTTCATAAAAAATATTCCCTTTGAATGAAATGAAAATTCAAAGGTTTTTATACAACATATAAAAGAAAGTCTTGTATGAGAACAAAATATGCCTCAATGAAAGGAGATTGAGACGAAGTCCCTTAAAAGACGGTATCCTTTGATTAAGGATAAATCAATTACATAATTGTGTGTGATAAAATAATACACCAAATATTAGTGGATATTATGTGTAAAAAAATCAGAGGTCATTCAGACATATTCATAGAACGACATATTCAAGGAGTACAATTTTATCCCAAAGAATCGAAATTGGATTAAGAAGTTCCCTTGAAAAAATTCGACAGCCTATCAGCGTGTCTTAAAATTTCAGAAAAAGAGTTTATGATAAAGAAAAGGTTATATCATCACATGGACATAATATATATAGAAATAAGGATATAGAAGAACATTTCCCAACATTAAAATATGTAAATTGAAATACCTAACAATAACAAGTCCTTTAAAAAGAGGAGGGTGAAATGTTACCTTACCGATTTGGGTAACTTTCGAAACATACACCCCATGAAATAAGGATGATACAATGTTGATGTAAATATTCATAAATGAAATTATATTACACAAAGAGTATAATAATGGGAAGTAAATACACCGCTGAATGGGGATAGTGACAAAAATAGCATGAATCTCACGGGGAAAAAAGTGAGATAAAAACCCCTTACCTCATCCTAATAAATCAAGTCGTATGACCAAAAGATAATAAACACAAAATTAATCTCTGAATACCATTAATATAAATATAATCATGATAATATATGGTATAACACAAAACAACACATTCAATAAATAAGTAGAAAACAATGGATATATCATGGAATTAAAAGTGAGATAAGAAATCCCCTTACAAAAATTCGGCAGCTTAATGTCGCCACTTAAAATTCCTTAAAATGAATTGATGAGAGTAAGAGGGGGTCTCTAATCATATGAAAAAAAATTATAGTATGTTGAATATAAAAGGAAATCCTTCAACATAAGAATATGAAGCATAAAATAAATGACATAAAAGAGAGTACTTGAAAAGAAAGAGAGAGGTAGGATCCCTTACCTCAAGTCAGACTTGTCTTGTTCTTTTATTTATATTCCCGAATAATAAAATCTGGTCAATTTATAATTTCATAATTACCTCCATTAATTTTTATTATTAAATTCATAATATAATGTTATAATAATTACTTCAATATGTGAGTTCATATTAGACATTTTTGTCGATGTTTGGTACATGATTCAAAAATGAACTTGTTTGAAAATAATTGTCCTTGTAGTTATAAGTACATCATATTCAGAATAGTATTAATGATTTAAATATTATATATATCCTGTATAAATTCATTTTATACTATTCCATAACATTTGGAGATAAAAATGATATGCAACGTTCATGGAGATAGTAGGTTGTACGTACGCATGGACGCTACTTTCATTTCTTTGTCATATTAATGGAATTAAAACATAATGAGGGATATATATTTATATGTATATTATATTTCATGTATAATATATATGATATATAGGTAAAATTAGTTCATTAATTTCATTCTTTATACATTCCATGTATTTCATGAATGAGTCACATCACTTGAGGGGGCGGTAGTCCACACTTCTTCATATGAAATTATCGCATTTGCACAACAAGAAAAGCATAAAAGTTGTTTTAAATATAAAATATAGAAGCATACAGAAAACATAAATACCATATATATCATATATAAAATAAATTTACATCATAATGGACACAATGAGAGGTGGTTGGAGATTATTTAACAATCATTGCTTCGTGAGGCAGTAGTTCGCCGTCCACAGAAACAACATATTCTTCGCCCATTATTTTGAGGTGTATGTAAGTGCAGGTTGAATAATTCTCATCAAAACATCCTATTATATTTAATATACTGTTTTTGATACAAATTAAAGGAATAATAATAGTTTATGGGGTTGGAGAATCAAAATAAAACAAAAGGACATAAGAGAAGACATTACCTTTAAATAAGGTAACTCCCCTAGTTTTGAACCAAACGGGATTCTTGAAGAGCTTTCTGCCTACGTTAAGGCCTCTAGGATGAAGATAGGGATGTGGAGAGATAATATGAGTAGGGTCTGTATGAGAAAAGGTCCTGAGAGTGGTGGATAAGGGAGTAGAGGTGGGGGCCTTTTATAAGAGGGAGGAGAGGAACTCTTGGAAGGTCATGAAATGTTTCTTTATTATGAAATGATTTTTTGATTTTAAAGGTTCCACAGTGATATATTTCGAGGATAAGGTGAGAAGGGTTCTAAATCCACCCATAAAATAGGATTTAGACAAGTTTAAGTCAAAGATGTTACCTTATTTTTCATTTTATTTAAATCGTTCATTAATGAGGTCATCGGTGCATCATCATGGTGTCATTAAAAAATTTTATTTATATAATGGATAAAAATCATAGAAATATTTCCATGATGTATAAAATAATTTTAAATTTCTAATTAATATTTATAGTAAAAAATATATCTTATATAACCCCATGTAAAAATTGTTTTAGTAAAACCATTCATGTTTGTGACATTTTCATTTTAACTTTAAATAAAAAGTTATTAATGTCATGTTCTTACCCATGTGGCTCCATGGGGTCCACAAGTTGACCCATGGATTTTTGTTGGTCGGACATGACTCATCCAATAAGGGTAAGACATGTGTCAAGGTAATTTTATATTATTAAAACATTATTTTTTCCTAAAATTACACTAATTACCGCTAATCACGATTAATAAAACTCAAAAGTTACTATTCACAAAAAATTATTTTAATCCCATTGAACCACATATTACTTAATAATGAAAAACATGTATATAGGATTTTTAAAATTCAATTCATAGATGCGGTAAAATTTCAGTTAAACAAAAATTTAGTATTTTAACTACCACTTAGTGGTTTGACTATTCATAAAAAATTGACGTTTTTCAGAAAAATACCAAAAATTAATCCTAATATATATTTGATCTTCCAAAATCAAAAAATATGTCCATTGACCAAATTCAAAAAATTGAAGTTGCATTAATTTATTTTATAATTAATTCCCTGTTTTCAAAACAAATAGCGTGTTTTTATGAAACAATATCTATCAAATGATTGACAGTTGTTTATGTCAAATTTCAAAGTGAAATTAATTCCAATGACCACCATTAGATTAAATTATAAATAATATATTTTAATTATACTTTAAAACCAATTAAAAATATAATTTGACCATATAAAAAAATTAGACTGAAAGGAGGTTTTGAATTAAAATACAACATCTTTCACTATTCATTAAAAAATGAACTTTATCGAAAAAATACCAAAAACATACACAAAGTAAATTTTGATGTCCCGATTATAAAAAATAATTTTATTTGGTCCAATAGAAATTATAAGATTGACAAAAACTATATTTAAATTGGTTCACCAAAAAAGGCGATAAATCCACCTTTTGTGAATATTAGTGTATTTATGCTTAAAATTGGATTCATTCGCATTTTAAGCCTCTAAAATTTATTGTATAAAATTAAAAATATTTAACAAACATATATAATCATTTTGTAGTCAGTTTTGATCATTACTGCCATTACAATGACAAGGCGTTAACTACCATTTAAAACAATATTAATTTTTTGTTACTGTGCAACATAAGATTTCAAAGAAACTCATTGTTGCGTAATGGGTACACCATCAAGTATAGAATTCACTTTAATGTAATATTAAAATTTTATTCACAAATATTGATAAAAATGAGAAGTCATATTCTTTATTTACATGGGATGTTACAGTTTTTTCCATCAATCATTCATAAAAAATTTTATCCTCCACCCAACAGTTTCATTTTATAAACCTTATATTTTTTACACTATAATAGATTATTTATATAAAGTAATTTTTTCAAATTATTTTCACATTCCATTTTTGAAAATATTACATATTTTTTAAGTCCCATTATTATAAATTTTATTAAATGTAAATGTTTTCAATGTATGTTCACATTCTCTTTAAAAACATTAAAAGTGAAATTTTAAGTGTAAATTTTTTCAAAATATTTTCAGTTGATATTTTTTAATATTTTTTTTGGGATCAATTATTTGAATCTCCTAACAAAAATATTATCAAATGTACTATATTCTCCATGATCCATTAGATATGACATATATAAGGGACATGGTAACTTAAACTTTATTTATTTGAGTTATTAAATCTCTTATTCGATCATTATATTTCCAATACATTCCTTTTTTAGTTTGGATGATCATATTAATTCAGGGTAAAATAATTTTTTTAATTAATTATATTTCCATGATTTTATATCTTTTCATTCTTCATAAAAATAAAGGATTCTTTCAGAAAGAGACTCATAACGCTGAATTTTAAAATATAAAAGAAACAATTATTTAAAAATTATTTTATTTATTATTATTTCATTATATTAAAATTATTTATCTATAGTGGAGTTTTTTTTCTTGATTTTAATATATTATTATTTTTAGGATTATTTTTTGTGACCATGTTTTAATTATAAATTGATTGAGTTCATAATGTTATTTTACACCATTTTGATATTCTACATAACCCATTTTATTTAGATAAGTTATTTACTAGAATTGAATTATTTTCATTTTTATGTGATGTAAAACTCATATTATTTACAAAGGTTCTTTATGTAATGATTTGTAAATTTAATGAATCCCATTTTATTTATTTTGGTTATCTTATTATGTGATGTTTTGTATGTGGAGCACATATTTATATATTATTAGATGGTTGGGATCTATTTCTCCATATAAATAATTGGGTAAAGGATTATATCTCATGATATATAAATGTTATATGAATGGTTTGGCAAGTTTTTTGTATTTTAAAGGGTTAATGTGATGAAATTTAGCACTACAAACAATTTTATGAGTGAACTATTTTGTGGTACCTAGAATAAAAAAGATGAGAAATAAAATATATAGTATTGGGCCATATTATTTCCAATATTCCATGGTTCATGTTATATGATTCATATTTTATTTTATCATGTATTAGTAAATGTGATATTTTTTTAGATGTTTTGATTATAGTCAACACATAATGATTTATGTAATTTTAATAAATCCATTTTTTATATTAATTTATCCACATGATCATGATCTAACCATTATGGACTTTATTAACTTATCCCTTACCGATCATTTGATATCACCCGTTTTTTATTATAATCCCTTTGTTATAAAGATTAATTTTAATTGTTAGAATTCTTGAAAAGGATTAGATGAGAATTAATATTTTGAAAAGTTCATATGTGTTATAAAATATTATATTTTGATAGATAATCTCCATGATAATAAACCTTTAGATCGTTGGGTTCTATTATAATTTAGATATGTATAATCAAAATCATGATAATATTGTATTATTTTTGTAATTTGTTTCTTAGGTATCATTACTTGGTATCATATTTAGGATTTTTAATTTGGGAGATTATTTTAGATATTTTTTGAGATTAATTAATTCACTTTTAGTACTAATATTAGAGATAATTGTTACAATCATGAGAGTTGATCCTAAGTATAGGTTTATATGCTGAAATATATGTAGATTTTGGAGTAAGTGGATTTGCGAGAAATGAATATTTTTTTGGATGATGGGAATTGGATGCATTTGGGGCAAAAATATACCAAGGGTTAATCTCCCAAAAAATGATTAGATGGGAATTTTTCAATGGTCACACTGATGAATGATGTGTGTGCCTAAGACTATACATGAATCCAGAAACAACTATGGGATATTATTTAGTTGATCATATCCCTATTTAAGACCCATTATGGAAGATTTATTTCCTAGTACATTTGAGGAATCAGGATGATAAGTTTAAGATAAAATAACATAAAGTGACATTGTTCATACTATGATTGATATTGGTTAATAAAAAAGAATATATTGGCCAATTTGGAAATATAAAAGTAAAAAATGTTTTAAGGTCAAATTAATTTTATGAATATGATATTTTTTTCAAATATTCTAATGGTTTTTTACTCATATCAACCCTTTTTATTTTAGTAATTGATGGAAAATGAAAGAACTATGGGTTTAATAAATATTATAAAGGATTAATTATATGAATAACCTATCTGAAATAGAGTATGAATGAAAAACCTTCTGATTATTATAAATCATATAAATTTAATTGGATTAACAATTTTTTCATTTTTAATGTATGAAACACATCAACGTAGAGAAATATAGAGTGATATGAAATATTAAATAATGAATATGCTAAAGGAAAACATTTTTAATATCCTAAATGTTTTTTATATAGTGATAATGAATTTCCTTTATGGTAATAATTGATGATTTAAAAATGGAAAATAGGTTCATCGAGCAACAAAATTTTGAATGAAAATTTATGGTTCATTTAAAATAATGAAAAAAGAAATAACACATCCTAATGAACAACTAAAAATTCAATGTTTTTTGTGTGAATAAAATAGGCATTATCCAAACCAATCCCAAATAAAAGAGTTTATAAGGATGATAGGAATCCAAAAACTCATACACATAGGGATAATGGAAGAACTAATAAAATGACTATTAGTGAACATGATAGTGGTAATTAGGTTCCATTAACCCTCCACAAGGAATTAGTGGATGTAATATATTTCTATGAAACCTATTTAATCAACGGTGTTTTATGAAAATTAATTCATGATTTTATATATTTTTTATATTAATTAAAAATGTAACTGGTATAATTATTATGTTTTATATAATAGACAATCTATAATTCTTAATATCCTCCGGTAAAAAAATTAAATTTATTTTCAAAATAGAATGGATATCATTATTTTAACTCCTAATTAATTTATAAAATGAAAAAAGTAAATTATAAATTATATGTCCCCATATATTAGTGAAATACCAACTATGAATTACCTAAAAAGATAACTAAATCCTTCTAACGGGCCTTGATACTGATTTAAAATGTACATTTCCAATAACTGATTTGGGAAAATAAGTGTTTTCTAGTATTCACTCTGATATTGAGGATCAAATATGATTATGGATAATATATTGATGCATGAAAATAATTTCACCACATTTATATTTTTTTGTTTGTAAATGATAATAAAATTTCATGAAATCAATTTATTTATGTGGTTAGAATGTAATGAATCGAGAGTTTGGATGCTTGAAAATACATACTATGTTCAATAAAATGTGTCACATGCAACCTCAGAAATATAACAAACAAAAAATATAAATAATTTACTATTAATATATAAATAATAAAAAATAATATGTAAATCTATTGAATCTTATGACCTTTAATAGTAAGCAATTAATATGAGTGAATATTGAAAATGATATGTTTAATAAAAGCCATTTTCTATATATGATTTGTTTTATTTAAAAAAATAAAAAATTTAGAATTTAAATTAGATTATCTAAAAAACATATTATACTACATTATAAAAAAATAGTTTAATATTAATTTTTGGTATTTTTTATAAAATAATTTATTTTTAGGTGCATAGTGAAAATACTTCTTAATTTTGTCACATTTATGAAATTATTTTATTATATGAAAAAAGTGATTTAATAAATAAATAAATATATATATTTATATATGGTAATGTAGAATAATAAATTTTAAATAGTGTTATGAATTTATAAATACAAGCTTAATATTTCTATAATATATGGAGTGTTCTAATACAAACATTTTTTGCCATTTTGTTTAATTCATTTTAACATGATGAAATGATGAATTTTAATTTATTTAATTTTTAAATAAATTATAATTTAAGGGTAATAATTTTTTATAATTAATTGGAATCAATTGAATTTTTAATTCTATCATAGTCTTAAATCCTCTTATCAAAAACCCAATATTTTTAAATAAATTAGTTTTTACGCATTTTGTGCACCAAAATTAAGATTAATATCTGCACACATGTAAATTTAAATGTATTAAATGTCTATAATTTTGATATAATAACTTTCATATTAGTTAAAATGTATAATTTAATTCTTTAGTGTAAAAAGTAGTTTGTTGGCCCTAATTATAATTACCTTGATAATAGTGAACTAATTTCTCTCAAATTATTATTATTTAAATATCACTGAATTAATATCTAATTAATAGAATATAAATTATTAAATAATGATGCTAATATTTTTTTTTCAACACATAAATAAATATATTTTCAATCATTTACTTGGTAGTCAATAATAAATAATATTAAGAGTCCATAATGATGAAAATGTCATTTTTCTACATAAATGGTTTTTCTACACATTATTTATTTTAATTGAAAATTTTATTTTCTAGTTTTTAATATTTTAATTGGAATAATAATATATTGAATTTTGTTCTATAATACCCAAATTGTTTTATATTTCTTATTTTTTTCAAATTAATCATAAAATCACATAGGTAAAAACTAATTACCTAGTTTTAGAGTATAGAAGTAAAATTTTAAAACATATTGTTAAAAACGTCATAGATTTTTTAAATCATTTTTGGAACCTCATGGTTGTTACCTAGTTGAACCAAATACACACCAAAATCAATAATATTTAATATATGGAGTGATTGTCTTTGTAATAGTGTCATGGAATTATTCAATTATATAGGATGTTTCCAAAAGATCCATTTTCACTGTATTTAAAGTGGGTCACATAAGCCCATTCAAACACAATATTATACATAAAGTTAATCCTTGAAGATCAACCATATTACTCTTTATATAACCATATCCAACAAAAATTATCCCTTGGTCAATCATAGTTACCCTAATCACTTCAATTTCAGGTGGACTTGTAAGGGAATCGTCAAGTCTCCAATGTTTGTAATATCTATTTCATATGACTTTCATCATAATGTTAGTTTTACAAACATATAATAACAATAATAATATTATGAATTAAATAAAAATAATATAATGATATTTTTTCATGTTAAGGAAAAAACTTGTATTTATTCATTTTAATCCACAATAGAAAAACAATACGATTAGTGCGTCGTGCGGACTACTGCCTCCACAAAGAGATAACATTTGTTTTCATCATCGCCATTCATGGATGATAAAAAAGATGTAATTGGGGAGTAAATATTATATATTTAATAAAATAATTATTATTAAAATTTAAATTAGTTTCCACATACATCCCAATCATGTTTTGAGTAACGAGAATGTTAATCCTGTTTGCATGTAGATTAACCCAACCATGACGCATTCTTTCAGATTTCATTTAGACATTCATTAATTTAATAAAAATTTTAAAATATAAATCACTAACATGAAAAAATAAAATATAAATTATTATTCATTAGTTATAATTATATTATATCAAAATAAATACCTCATTGACCGTACCGGACAATCGAGTTAATGTTTGTTCATGTTTTGGTATTCTTAACATCCTATGTGAATAATGACATAAAATATGATTATGGTTGAATATCATCAAATGGAAAATAATATTATTATAAAATATTCATGATTTAATGATTAGGATATGGTCATATCGATATTATATTAATTATTTGACATATTATTAATGTAATATTTTGTACTACATTTACATAATTAATCCATGATCAATTCAGTTTTCACAAAACATAACCAAAACACTTGTGGAATAAAATAAGGAAATTTTAAAAAATAATTTTTTTAAAAAGTAAAATTTTTATAATATAAAAATTTACATGATATATATATATATATAATATTAATTATTTTCAAATAATTTTTAATTATAACCAAATTGTTAACCACGTAAAAAATAGTTATGGTTGTTAACAGTCGATGGGTATAATATACATCAAATAATTAATATAATAATGTTAAAGATTTATAATAAGGATAATAAATGGGTATTATCTATGTGTATGTTTCTGAAATATGTTTCAATGTTAGCTATGTCTGTTTTACCTGATATTAGAATGTCATCAACTAAGAATGGAAGCAAGGTAATGGTTTTTTGTTCCATGTTCACTTTCTTTGAGGCAATATTTCATGTTTTTCACATATTTCTCTTTGATTTGGTATATCCACTAAACTAATTAATTAATCACAGATAATACTTTTTAATGATATATACATGTTTTTTAGAAAAATCATCAACTTGTTCTTTAAATTCATTCACATCTCAAACTATAATGGTTTCTTTCTCTACAATTTGAATTCGTTGAGAAAATCATATTCTACACACCATGTTTAATTTTAAATATTTTAAATCTTACAATATTTTCACTATTTCTCATGATTATATTTTATTAAATTATATTTTACATTTTATTTGGATTTATACCTCTCATGGGTTATTGTTTTATAACTTACAAGGGTGGTAAGGGGTTTTTAGGACTCAAACCTCATCATCGGGCCAGAATCACTCTTCATTGACTATAATTTCTAAACATTGATATATAATAACCTGTGATGATTTTATGCTGTATTTTTATCATATTTAATGGGTTAAATAATTATATGTATCAAAATATTATCTTTTGATTACATTTTTCATACGTAAAGTTTATTGTTGGTAAGAATGTCTCACTTTCATAGTTATAGATATTCTCATCCATGTTCAAATTTTTGATCTACCACTGTTCTATTCTATTTCTAAAAGATAATATGAAACATTTTATATGAGTTTCCAAAATATTAATCACTTTTCAATATTAAAATTTAATACATATTTAATAATGATTGTTTTTAATAAGGTTTTTTCTAATAGAATGAGATTTTAAAAAGAATAAAATTATGCTCGATAATTTATATGGAACACAACACTGTGCCAAAAAACCATAAAATATTATTATTTATATATGATATTTATATCCTACCTATTAAACTTATTAGTATGAATATGATTCTATATTTTATGAAATATTTATGTAGCTCCTAATCAATTTAAATATATTGATAAATGCTTAGTGAATAACTGTTTAAATTTTAATAAATCCATATTTTCCCTTAAAACATATTTTCTACAAAAATGGGTTTTATTGATTTTTGTGAGAAAATATTATATTTAAATTTAAATTTTAAGATATGAATATTTATATTTTAAAAATAATATATAGATATTTTGTGAATTTTTGGGATTTTTTTGATTTTATTTATTTTTCAATGAATAATGAAAAATTAGGTTTCTTATCAAAAATTATTTTTAAATACATAATTTATTTCCATTTTATTTAATTAAAATATAATTTTACAATGAATAATTCAAATCAGAATTATATATATATATAAATTAAAATCCATAAAGTGATGATCATTGTTCATATAATTAATGTAATATCGTCTTATGCTTAAAGAATTCATTCTTTAAAAAAACCATTTTTTACATGTTTTTTCAGGATTATCATTAAGTTTAATTATAAAAATTATTTGAATTTTATTTTATACAATGGATTCATTATTTTTAAATTAATAAATTAATATTTCTTAATAAGTTAAACATAATTTTTTTGTTATAAGGAAATGTAAAAAATATAAAATAATTGTTAACATGGTTAAGGTTAAAGAAGGATTAATAGGGGTTAATCGAAAGAGATAACAATCCTAATGAACAAAAAAATATGTATAACTTTTTTCTACACATATTTTCACACTATCTCATTTATGCTCTATAAATTTATTATTTTCTTTCCACATGGTACTAATTATGACTTTTATAATAATTTATTTAATGAAATGGACAAAAAAGATTTGTCTTAATTTTAAAAAGAGATTATGTGTTCACATTGGGATAAAAAATAGGTATGTTAATTTAAAAATATTAATTTAAGGATAAATAATATTTTTAATCATGGTAAATTATTTATTTTTTCTAGATTATAAATAATTGCGATAAATTGTCATGAAATTATTTTGTGGTAATTCTTTAATTAAAATGAAAATAAAATAAATGAATTAAAAATATTAAAAGTACTAAGATTTGAATTAATTATTGGGTTACATTTATATTTTAAAAATATATAGAATATTATTGACATTGTAAGAGATTATATTCTAATTATATTTATGCATTATTTATTTCAAATAAAATTTAATTTAGTAGTTCAAAAATTTAAATAAATCTTATGTTATAATTCTTAATAATATATTAAATGATTTAAAATTCCTAAATATATTATATTCATGAAATTTATTAATATATGTTTTAAAATATTAACCCTTTCAAAATTATGTTGCATTTTTGAATTCATTTTTAATATCTTGACCATAAAAAAGTAAAAACACTAATTACCATGTTGTAAATAGAGGTAAAAGTGAGTAAGAATTGAGGTAAGTGTAATAACATGTTCACAAAAAGTTTACTCTTTATATTTATATGTGTATATATATATTAGCTTTCATCTAATCCATTATTTACCAATTTTGGAGGAACATGGGTTTAGTGTGACTTCCCATTATGGAATTCTTTTGGGTATTTACAAAAATTCCATTACTTCTCACTTGTAAAATGACACCCACTCCCCTCTCATCTACACACTTCAAGATCTATTTGGATTACCATGTAACTAAAAATATACCTTATTTACTTCCCTCCCCACATCCAATAGTCATATTACTATTGATAAATCCAATCGATTAAAGATTGAGGTAGAATACAAAATAAGTTGTTTGATTTAAATAGTTCATAAAAAAGAATTTTTATTTTATTTATTCTTCAACCCCCTTCTTATATTATTCAAAAATGATTATTTAAAACATCATTATCTATAATATATTGGTATATTATAATGTTAACGGTATTTCATACATCCATTTTATCATCTTTCAAATGGGATGTGAAATCATCATTTCTGTGTAAGGTGGACTACAAATTATTATACAATGTTTTTTGTCTTCTATAACCACCTCTCACGAATGGATAAAATAATGGGTTTAATTTATATATCTTAAATTAATGAAATAATTTTTTCCATAATTATAATATCACATCCATATTTTATTCTTCCAATCTATTGGAAAATGATAATGTCGGTCGTGCGTACCTATGTTCTAAAACATATGCGAAGTGATGTGATTCCATTTTTCATTTTATTTGGATATAGACAGTAATGAGAAAAGTATTAAACACATACACACATATATATATGTGATATAAATATGATTATACATTGGTTAAATATAATTTACTTTTCTTTCGGTCTGAACGTTATAAAAGTCAAAAGAGTGTTCATGCTTACGTACTGCCTACCGTCTCTATGAACGAGGTAATTAATTTTTATATCAATAAATATAATTAATGAGTATATATATGTATATAATGAATATATATGTAATTTTTATCATGTTAATGATTATTAATATGATATATTCAGTATCATATTATAGGTTCTAAAACTACTAATCCAAAACATACATAAAAAATTAAGCAGTTACCACCCCAAATATTTATTTTTATATATACTTCACAGTAAAGGGTCATAAAAGGATATAAATTATTAATATATTGTATGAAATATATATTATTATTTCCCCAAAAAGTATAATAAAACTATATTAATAATATATAAGGTTCAAAAACGTATGAATGTATTCAAACATGAATTAAAGGATTATTGTCTTAAATAGTCCTCTTTGGGACATATGTAATGTTATAAACCTAGCCTCTTTTATGATGTGTATATACTAACCATTTTAAATATTATAACATATTTTTTTTATTTTTATGGTATGTAAATTTAAATTTTATTTTATTTATTCATGTGAATTAAAACTTAATATTTACCAAAGCGATAAATTTTATTTTATTTATTCTTCAATTTTATTTGAAGGAAATTATATGAAAACTATATAGTATATCCTTTTAATTTTATTATTAAATGGTTATATCAATTAATTAAATGTTTTTATTTTATTTTATACTCTTTATTTTTTCCAAATAATGAATTGAGTGTTTTAATAAAAATTAGTTGTGTTTATATCTTCCGTCAAAACCCCTTTATCATCCATGTACATGTTTTGTATAAAATGATTTCATTAATTCAGGTAGAATTCATATATCATTTTTTAATTCATTTTTACACATTATTTAATTTTTTAAAAAATTTTAAAGGAATATTCTTGTTCTTTTATGAAAAATGCTCTTCTTGAAATTTTTCTAGTGTGTGGAAGGAATTATTTATTTTCTATTATACGACATGAATAGAATTTTTCCGCATCATGATAAATAATTTATTTAAATATTTAATTATACATTACCTTGGTCATTATAAATGAAATTTATTTTAAATATATTTTATGATATTATAATTTTATAATAAGTGAATTTTAAAGTGGAATGGTTTTCTTTCATTATAATGTTTTAAATAATTTTACAGTATTTTATTCATCAATGAGAAAGCCTTTGATCTTATGGATTAAATTTGAATTTTATAAATATATTTATGTAACATACATTCATATATCATTCCCACTTAAGTTTAATGGGTGATTATAGAGTCCCTATACTTTTACATATAATATTACACGATTCTAATCATAATTATACATTAGTGTACAAGACAAGTATAATAAATTATTGATTCATGCAAGACTAGGTACATAAAACTGAAAACATTGAACTAAATAAAACATTCCTTTATTTAATATTAAAATTGATCTTCTAACTTCCATTATGCTCAAACATATATATAGTGTAACCTGTGGAAGACATGAACAAAGGGATTATCTAAATAACCCAAGAATGGAATAAACATAAGAAACAATTATTAGCACATGGGATAAAAGGCCTGACATGATGATATATAATGGAATGTGACATATGGAATCACAACATATAAGTAATGAATTAAATGAATATTTAGTCATTCTATTGTGGAATAAACATTAAAAATTACTTCAACTCAAGTCAAAGAAAATGGTTAATACTATTACACATGGTATCATAGGCCAAGGCTAACCGTCATGACCGTCGCAGATAGTAGCACAAGCCAAGGATAACTGCCAAGACCATAACATATAACATATCATGAGACTCAACATTATCCAATTCATTGGATCACTCTCTAGGAACATCAATCATACCTTCTCATGAATATGTTTTCAACATAAGGAATCATACATAATAAATCATTCATAATCATAGGGATTACCCAGGGAATGAATTGGGTACCACAATCACGTCATAAAGAATAACAAATTGGTGTATCATAAAAGTTTCCCTAAAATAAAGAAATAAAATATACATCGTCATTCATAAGGGAAAATAGGAATGTATCATGGTACATGATGTCAAGTATAAGTGACAACGTGTAAGAAAAGTATTTAAGAAATTATAGCATTTAATCATTGTTGTGCGGTTTAAAGGAAAATAATATAGAGCCATTAAAAAAAGGAACAATACTTTATATAAAACTAGAAGTGTACAAAGAAGGTTTTAATAAAAATAATATATGAATAATTTTAAAAAGAAATTTTTTTAATAAAAGAGATGATAGATTTCACATGATATCGAGTAAGAATTTGGGAAGTTCCCTCCAAACAGGTTGGCTTATCGGGAATTGTAGAGGGGGGAATCACTTAAAAACATGTACATTCCTGAAAGATAATTATAAAAGGCTATTTATAAATTAATTTGATACTTTTCCAAATCATTTAGTAGATATAAATAAAAAGATAATATAACTTCATTTTGTTTAAAGGAAGATAACACAACCTAAAACAACAAAGGAAGTTTGGGTGGAATCCCTTACATATTATTGGTTTGGTATCAGTTGTACTTAAGAGGGTTTAATGTGAGAGAACTGGGTTTATAATAACTTATAAATTATAAGGTATGTGTGGGGGATGCGCGAGATCATACCCCATAATTAGGCATTACACCCAAAAAAGGCATAAGATATAGGAGATTCTTGAAAGAAAGTGAAATAGAGAGGATAACTTACCTTCAGTTTGAAGGTGTTCCTCCCTGGATAATAATGAATAGAATAAAAAAATTAGGTTCATTAATTAATAATTAATTATCCTATTAGATAATTAAATATATTTAGTATAAAAATTATAAGTTCATTCATGAACTTTTTTACGAGTTAAGTGGTTCAATTTCATTGTCCGGGACTGTTTGGTTTCATGGATTTTACAATTAGTTTAATTATATTCATGAACAAATAATCATGTAAAATGGGGATGGTTGTCCAAAAGTGGAGTTATATTTTATTATTGAACATACATAATGTCACATGGTTTTAAATTGTTATTTTACTTGGAGTGAATTTGAATCATTACAAAAAAAACATTAATGATGACCTTTTGGGGTTATTAGAGGTTTTTTATCACCACATACTCATTTTCAATTATGATTTATTATTATGTGTTGAAAAGTATTTTAGAACCTTAAATTGAATACATTACATTATATTCTGGTTCAATCAAAAAAATATTTTCAGGACCATAATTTAATATGGTAAAAGAATTTGAAAACACATCATCCTTGAATGTGTTAAATTAAGACATCTGAGATGGTGTCTTCACTACTACTATAAAAGAAGAATAAAGGATAGATGATAATAAATTATTCCATTATCATAAAAAAAATTCTAGTACATGTATGTTACTGTAGTTTAAATACTATTAGGATGAGGATATGTATGAAGAAAATAAAACAAATGAACATGAAAATAATGAAAAAAAATGAAAATAAGAATTTACCTCTTCAATCAATCTTCCTAGAGAGCCTCTTAAGGGGAGAGGATTTGGTATTTTGAAGAGACTAAGGGCTTTATAACGTGGGACGGGATGTTGGGGAGATATTGAGGCAGAATTTAGGCACGAAACAAGGCTTGAGAGGAGTGAAGATAAGAGGTAAAGAGGGGTAGTATCTATAGTGGAGGATAGGAAGGTTTTATAACATTTAATTCCTTAGTTTATTAATTTCCGTCAAGATCAGAAATAGTGAAAATTCCATGTCAAATATAAATTAATATGTTCATTTGGGATCAAAAGAATTTCCATTTACATCAGCCATTACTCAAAAATGATGCATAAATTCTAGTTTCAGTGTTTATTGTGAAATATCGTATTTTACTATTCATCTTAAATTCATATATTATAGAAAAATACCAAAATTTAACC
The DNA here is from genome assembly GCA_963277665.1 of Viscum album. Lineage (NCBI taxonomy): Eukaryota > Viridiplantae > Streptophyta > Magnoliopsida > Santalales > Viscaceae > Viscum > Viscum album. Next base: position 803,594,556 of record OY728166.1, on the reverse strand, counting down.
CTTTCAATTTTACGACATGTAGAATATAAAAATGAACTCAATTTTTCATAAATAATTTTATAAATATTATTATTTTCATTTTTAAATAATTTTTTTTTGAAGACACAGATTTTAAAACTCTAACTGATTTTGTAAAGTATTAAAATATTACATATGGTCTTATAAAATAATCCTAAAACTAGAAGGCATAAAAATTTTAATTTATTAACACTTTTTAGGAAAATAAATATCTTTTAAATTAATTAATTAATTATAATTATTTATTTATGACCTAAAAATGCCAAAACTTTTACTATGATTATATTATCACTTATAAGATGCCTAAATTTTATTTATACATACATGGATGAGGTTACTACTCTTACTGATGATTTACTATACATAAGGGTCATATTACTATTCATAAGGATGTGTTACTATTCATAAGGGTAGGTTACTATTCACCAGACATTATGTTTGTTCCATTAGACCACAAAAATCACTCTGAACGCAATAGTGTATGTCATTTTTTGAAATTCATGACATGAGAGTGATAATATTATGTCTAAAGGTCACATAGTCCTTATTAGTTCATTGTTTTGTGATTTCATGTGATTATATAATGTAATTATATGAAAGGAATTACCATTGATAAAACATTAAGTCGTTACATTAATCTCCCCTTAGGAAATATTTCCCTTGAAATTTCATTTTACATTCTAATCCATAAACAAAAGAGGGTACATTTTCTTCATTGCCTCCTCGAGTTCCAATATTTTCTCTTCATATTTATGGTTCGGCCAAAGAACATTTACCAGGTGAATAGTCTTGTTATGATTAAAATTTTCTCTATGATCTATGATCTTCACTGGCTACTCCTCATATGAAATATCATTCTACAATTGCATCCCCTCTGAAGAGAGTACATGTGAAGGGTCTGGTATGTACTTACTTAAGAGGGATACATGGAATATATTGTGAATATTGGACATTGGAGGTGAAATTGATAGTTGATAAGACACAACTCCAACCCGTTCAAGGATCTTGAAGGGGCCAATATACCTGATACATAGATTTACATTCTTCCAATTCCTCATGGAGTTCTTCCATGTGGATATGCATAGAAATACCATGTCTCTAGCATCAAACTCAAGGTCTCACGGACAATTGTATTCATTATTCTTTTATTGAATTTGGGATACCTTTATGTGTTAATGAATGGATTTCACCTTATCCACCTCTTATTCCACCATTTCTGGTCTTAGCTACTAATGTTCTCCAATATCATCCCAACACAGGGGGGTTCTACACCTTTTCCCATAAAGGGCCTTGTATTGTGTCATTCAAATGCTCGAGTGGAAACTACTATGGTAGGAGAATTCAATTAGTGGAAGATTTTAGTCCCATCCTCCTTTAAATTCCATAAAATGTGATCTCACAATATCTTCTAGTGTCTTAACATTTCACTTAGATTGCCAATCAATTTGAGGATGATAGAGAGTACAGAAGTTCAGTTCCGTTCTTAGAGGATGTTGGAGACTTTTCAAGAACATCGATGTGAATATCAACTCTCAATCAGATATAATTGATAGTGGTACACAAATCAGACTTAACACCTCTTAGATATATATCCAATCTTGTCTATCCAATGATAAATCCTCTCGAATCACAATAAAATGTTCTGTCTTTTTAAAGTGATCCTTAACTACCCCTATTGCATTGTTTCTTCTCAATTTCCATATCAGTCCCACGAAAAAGTCCATAGAGATGTTCTACCACACCCATGTTGGTATGGATAGTGGTTAAATAATATTCTTATACTTCTATCTTTCTTCCATCAGTTCTTGACATACAAGGAAATTTTATGTATACTCAGCTATCTCCTTCTTCATATTGTTGAACCAAAAGTTCTCTCGGAGATCTCAATACATCATTGTGCTCCATAGGGGAATATAGAAAGTTGATCTACGTGTGTCATTCAAAAGAAACTTCTTTATCTCTTGATCGGATGGTACACGTAATTGTGACCAAAATCATACAAAATGTTCCTCATCAATCTTAAGGTCGTGGGATTTTCTATTTTTAACAGCTTCCACCCTTTTAGGTATTCCAAATTATTCTCTTTGAGCATCCTTTATTTTATCAATAAGGGGTGGATGAGAAATCATTTTAGAATAGATCAATGATGTTACCCCCTTAATGATTCTCATGTTTATCATAAAAATCTAAGAACACTATATCCTTTTCAATTCTAATAATTGAAAACATGCATGATCCTTTCTACATAGAGCATCAACGACCGTGTTTTCCATACTAGGATGGTACTAGATTTAGTTTTCATAATCCTTGATGAGATTTACCTATCTTCTCTAGTACATATTAATCTCTTTTTTTGTGAATTTATATTTGAGACTCTTGTGATCAGTATATATCTCACACTTCTCACCATAGAGATAATGTCTCCTAATGTTTAATGCAAATATCACAGGTGCCAACTCTAGATCATGAGTAGGATAGTTTTTCTCATGGAGTTTTAGCTTCCATAAGGTGTAGGCTATAACGTTATCATTTTTCATCAGTACAAAACCTCATCCCTTCTTTGAAGAATCATTGTATACCATAATAGGTTATCCACTTGTTGGGAGTATGAGTATTGGAACAATGATTAGCCTCTTTTTCAACTCCTAAAAGTAGTCTTCACATTCTTGAGTCCAGAAAAATTTTACTCCCTTCTATGTCATCTTGGTCATTCGGTTTGACAATAATGAAAACTTCTTCAAAAATTGTTAGTAATACACAGCTAGATCTAGAATGATATGTATACCCATTATAGATATTTCCTTGGGACACTCTTCAATCACCTTTATCTTGGAAGGGTCTATAGATATACCTTTACTCATGATTATATGCCCCAAGAATGATACTTTCTCCATCCATAACTCTTATTTACTATATTTTTCATACATCTTCCCCAATAGAAATGACATTGACAGAAAATTCAAAAGATCCTCATGTTCCTCCTTATTCTTGGAGTATATAACAATATCATTAATAATGACTACAATACATTTTTCAAGCTAATCTCTAAATAATATATTAATTAAATCAAAAACAATTGAACATTAGTGAGTACAAAGGGAATAACTATGCCCTCCTTGTGTTTATTCCTTGTTTGAAAGGCATTCTTCCAAATATATTCCTTCCTCGCTATAAATTTGTGATATATTGACCGAAGGTTCACCTTAAAAAAACTAATTGGCCCCCATGAAGCAGGTTGAACATGAAATCTATCTGAGGTAATGGATAATTTTCTTTATCAAGATTTTATTGAGCTCACAATAATCAATGTAGTGGCACATTGATCCATCCATATTCTGGAAAAATTTTATTGTCACACAATGTGGTGAAGCACTCGGGCATATAAATCCATTATCAATATTCTCTTTTAAATATTTCTTCATCTCTTCCAACTCTAGAGCGTACATTCTATACGGTGTCTTTGATAATGGAAGAGATCTATGAAAACGTTCAATTGAGAACTCAACCTCTCGATCAGGAGGAAGACAATGATGCTCTTTAGGGAATACATCAAATTTAATCCCTCATTATAGGGCGTGTCTTCAAGCATGATTCTCTCCATTATATCAATCATTTTATCTTGACATACTTTCTCACAAGGTAACAATTTCCAAACTTGATACAATGATTGTAATGGAGATTTTCCTTCCTCGTTACACTTGTAATGAATTGGATAATTCTTCGAGATGTGAAGAGTGATATAACTTTCCCAAAAGTTGATGTTGTCTTGGTATAAAGATATCCAATCCATTCCCAAGATAGAGTCAAACTCCACTAAAGAAAGTATGAAGAGATTTTCAAGGGGGTACATTCCACCAAAGTTAACCACAAAGATGTTTTAAACCATGAACACAATACTTTGCATATTTGTTGTTATCATAGATAACTTCTCCTCCATATTTTGAGGTGGAATTGAATAGTACTAATAAACTTGAAATATATCAAACAATGCATATAACTAGAATCAAGTAGTGCATTCACTATTTTTGAATGAATAACTAGAATACTTGTGACCACAAAATTGTCTGGATCCACCTTAGTAGTAGTGATACCATAAGACCTTCCTAGTTTACTTAGTGGATAATGTTTATTTCCTCTAAAAAGCCTAAGCTTAGGGAAATTGATCACATCATCCCCATTCTCATTGAAGTTTTTAAAATACACTATAGGCTATGTGTTGATCTGATCCTTCCTTATTCTTCTACATTAGTGTAATTTTTCATATATCTATGGATGTTTTTAGCCAGATGACCCAACTATACCCATTTGAAACAAGTTCTGGTTCCCTTTATATGGTTCCCAATATTCTTTTTCCCATAATTTTTACATGTGGGATAATAAATCTTCTTTACATAATGTAATTTATTTTAAGGACCACCCACATTAGATTCCATTCCCATCTTCTTATCATCAGGCCCACGATACTACTGAGAGTCTCTGATCTCCATTTCAAATTTGAAGGCACAATGAACAATCTCCTCATGATGTCAATGTGATGAATCAGAAAATATTTTTAAAGACTTGGCTTTAGTACGCTAAAGAAGCGATCCACCTTGCTTTTAGTTTTCAAGAAAAATCCATAGGCACACATTAAAATACATGTGAATTATTTTTCATGCGCTCTGATGGACTTGTCGTCCTTCTACCTCAGTCTGAGGTACTCCATTTACATCTTGAGAAGAAGGGTTTAGGAAAAATATATGTTGAAAATCATTTTTTATTGAATTCCACCTTTTACATGGAATCAATTTTCTCAAGTGGCTTCGTATTCTAAATTAGTGTCCACCACGTATCACCTCCCCCATCAAAACAGTTGGAATCACTTGTTTTGATAATCCCAAATCATGTTTCATTTATATGATAATCAAATTTTATTAGATTTTATTGTTTTTATAATGTAACAATTATCTATTTTTAATCGCATTGCTTTATTGATTATGTTTACATTGTAAAATGTTTTATGTAAAAGGATACCCATATGAAGTTCTCTGTTAGGAGCCTATTGTTTATGTCACCAGTTGAGGATACTATTGGGGATGTTACTGCTAGAAGGTTACCGATAGGAGGTTACCACTACAAGGATACCGCTATAAGGTTACTTCTAGAAGGTTACCGGTGAGGAAACTTACCACTGAGTTAGTAATGAAACTTCACTATTACGACTCTACCGCTCAAGGGATACTGTTGTAGAGATACCACTAGAGGATACAGATAAAAGGTCACTGATGGGATGCTTACCACAGGAATCTTATTAATTTCACCACTAAAAGGATACTCTTAGTAGGTTACCATTTTAATCATACTATTGTAAGGTTCCTACTATGATGTTACCGCTAGAAGTCTACTGATGAAAGGTTAATTCTGGAAGAACCATTGGAATTAACATGTCTACTACTGATAAGACTACCATTGAAAAGTTATCATTAACAAAACTACTGCTACCAGTCTACCGATATATTTACACTTCTACTCTATACTTTTTCAATTTTCTTAAGATTATTACAATTGTCATATTTGGTAAATTTAATGCTTCTGACATTAATTAATGTTTATTGTTGACATATCTAGAGACCGTATGAGGTACAAGGAATAATGAAAATATCTTGATCATCCTACTATTAGATCTCAAGAACAATGTGGAAGATCAAGCTAGAGAAGACAATTCCGGGAGAGATATATTACTCGATAGACCTGAAGAAAAATGAGAACATACCAGCACTTACATTGTGAAACCAAGAGCATAACAGAGATCATTTGGGAGAAAAATTTCATGGTTTCATTATTGTGCTTCATCGAATATCATCCAAAAAAAAGTTGAACACATCAGTAACTGGAAGCCTAAACCTAAAGTTGAAACAATATGTTTTAGACACAACATCAAGAGAATGGATCAAATTGCAATTTCATCACACCAATGAGTCCAGAGCTGAACTTCAAATTCATAGATCCTTCAAAAATCAATACTCATAACATTATCTCTATTATGTTATTTATCATAATTTTTTGAGTAGTGTATGTTTTTTTGTTACACACAAATTGTCTCTTATGCATAAACTGAAGGATTCTGAAAATCCTCACACAAAACAAAACTTACATTTTTGTTTCCCATGCATAACTATGGATGTGCATGTTTATGGCCTGGTTGTTTTTTTTCCATGAATAATTGTAGTAGAGGTTGTCAGACCTAGCCAGTATTTGAAACTGTTTTAAAGCCCAATACACTTTGTGTATCAAGTTTATTGTTAAAATAATATTATTGGTTGCAGGTGATCACCTAGTGGATAGGATTAAGTCTTGTCTTGAGACTGAAACTCATTTTTAATTTTTATGTGTACTTCATTTTGTAATACTCTATTTTTATATTTTCAACTTCTTATAATTTCCAAAATAGAAATCTTTTTTACATTAACTCTGATAGTTAGTTTTGGTTGGTGTGTATATGTGTCTAATTCAATATACCAGTTTTGAAAGTTGGATATGTTTTTACACTGATTCAATTGAGGACTAAAAATCATTTGAGAGAATTTTTGAGAAATTAGATATTTATATCTCTACATCCATAATTAACTGGACAGTTTCAATTTGGGGGATTTTATCAAAATGTTTTTTTAACAGAAATTTTATGTAAGAACTCAGTTCACCCCACTTGAGTTTCCACCTGGACCAATATTTTGTATTAGAGGAGTTTTTTTCCAATATTTTTAAATTATTTTCAAATATGAATTTTTTTTTCTATCTCAATGATCTAAAAATTTGTAACACCCCAAGCATCCACGGTACACTTCTCTTTGAATAATATAATAGCGTGTGTTTTACAGAACATCACGTTCTAACACACCACAATCAATCAAACTAGCCCATATGAATAGTAATACCCACTTTTGGAAATTTTATAAATTTTATCATTCAAAATAGACTTAATTTTTGGATTCATAATATCAGAATTATCTTAGGGTGAATTTTTTGTATTTTTCTGAAAACTTTCAATTTTTGATGAATAGTGAAAACACTGAGTTGTAGTTTAAAGATGAATTTTTATTTAAATAAATACATATTCTATCTAAACTTATTTTAGGTCAAAATAGATACATAATACATATATATATTTAGCTAAATTAATTTCAGTCAATTTATAATAATTTTAGATGTATAAAAATTTAATAGAACTTTTCACCGTCTTTTACCCACCTCCTAGGAGAATTTGTGAATTCACATAAAAAATAATTTTACCGCTTTTGTGAGATGAATTTCAAAAATCCTAGAGAAATGGTTGATATCTGTAAGTAAAATTTGGTTCAATATGATGAAAATAATTTCTGGTGAATAGTTACTATTTACTTTTATTTACCACGGTCAAAAGTAAATAGGGTAATTAAGGGTAAAAATGATATTATTTTTACTATAACACATGTCATAATTCTATTGTATAAGTGTAATTTGACCCAAAAAACCTTAAGAATAAAATATGATCCTTTATGTCCACTTGGAATAGATTAGTACATTTATTATTATTTAATTCAAAGAAGAGTTAAAAGAGTTAAAATCAAAGTTTAATAACTAAATCATTTTTAATATAGAGTTATACATAAAATAAATTCAACTATAAATATTAATTAGAAAGATAAAAATATTTACTACATAATGGTATTTTATTTATAATTTTTAGACATTAAATAATTTAATTTATTTATGACACAATGATGATGGAGTAATTATCTTATTAATGAAAGATTAAAATAATTAATATTATAAATATCCAAATAAATGTAATTTGTGAGTTTTTATGAATTAAACTAATTTTTAGGTTAATATAACATATTAGTGTTGATTATACGAATTGTTTTTGAAGTAATAATTCTGTTATGAATTTAGAAAAAACAAAATACCAAATAGTGTCAAAATTGACATAAAAGTGTTTTTAAAACAAATATTTTATAATTAATTGATATTCTATTATTAAAAATCTAATATTCAGTAAAAATAATTATATAACGATAGTTGTATAATTAATTAACCACATGGGGTTCGTTACAAAGTATATAGTAAGTTGTTTTATCCATATAATATAAAAATACAAAGAGAACTGGTAAAAGTCAACCTATTTAACTAAGAGTTAAATCTAATAGATAAAGTTACTATAGTGACCCAAACCTATCTAAAATCTTTTGGTTGATTGGTTACTGAACCATATCAACCTTATCCTTTAAATAATCCATTTTTTTATCTATTAACAACTGATAATTATTTTATTATACAATAATATTTCTAGCATTTCCTAATGATCCCCTCACCCCTCTTATAAAATGGAACTCCCCCTTCTCTCTAATTCACACTTTCAAAGCCATTTGGTTCGGAAAAAACCTGCCAAAATACCCTCTCAACTATCCTCCCTTCATCCTAGATGCATTCCCTTAGTCAGAAATCCATCTTAAGGAGCCCTATTGATCAAATCAAAAGGAAGAACCCGAAGAAGAGGTAAATATTTCATCACCACTTTCATGTTCCTTTCTTCTTCCACTACCTCTTTCATTGTTGTTTCCATTCTAAAATAATAACTCCAGAATCTTATATATACAGTGATGATATTATAAATATGGTACATCCATATTCATTATTCTATGCATCCTTTGAATGTCATGCCACCATACGTGCGTACATACGTCTTTCCGTCTCCACATCATGGTGTAATTGTTATTCAATACATTATCATTTGGATGGGTATAATAATGATATGTAATTGATGTAAATAATAAAAATAACATGATAATTAATGTGTATATAAGTTATACTATCAAATTATATATTATTTTAATATCAAAAGAATGATATTGTCGCTCATGCGTACGAATGGATTACCGTCTCCACAAACGCTATGAGATTCATTCCCCTTCGTATCCATTCTAGACTAACTTTCATTTGGTGATTAAAAATAATATTTCAAGACTTTTTATCATTCTGGATATAAATAATATACATCCCATCCATATCCAATATGACTCACATAACAAATAATATAAAGGAAAACAAATCGGTTAACACCCAAAACGACGATAATAATAAGATATTATGAACAAAGAAATGTTAAAAGATCATATTTGATATCAGATTAATGTATATGATTCTTGTATAATTTAATAAAATTTATTTCACCATTATACATAATTTTAACCTACCCTCGACCAAGGGAAATTACAAGGTAAGGGTTAATTCTAAAATCACATCATTATACAAGGTTGTTTATACATAATTATCTACTGGGACCTCTTTATCTTCCACATCCATGTTTTGTAAAAATGTATTTCAAAATATTCTTAGTATTTTATATACTATGGTTTAATGTCATTTATACCCTTGTTTGACTTTTATAATTTGTTTATAAAGGTATCTTTCTGTCGTTTTCCAAACAAGGTCCTTTATAACCTCTTCGAAAAAATTAAGATAAGAATGTATTTATTTAACTTATAACATAGTAGAAGATTCCCTTACAAGCTTATAAGAATATTTTCAAATATAAATGTTTTCATTAATAATTACGTGACTTTTAAATGATTTCAAAATAGAAAGAGATATTTCATTAAAAAGGATTTGATTTCATCTATATCAACATCCATTGATGGATTTTAAGTTTGTTTGAAGTTGATTTGTTATGATACAAAACATCCATACTGTATTGAATATATTGTGATATGTTTGAATATGGATGTGTTATTTCTTACCATTCATGGTTTATGGTTAAAGTATTTACATTTCATAGGACAGTTTTAATACAAATGTTTATGTTATTTTTAAACCTTTTCATATGAGGAATGCATTGGTCTTAGTATGTCACGGGTGGAGCCCACTATAGATCCCCGATTCTTCGGTAGGTCTCATGAAAAAAACTTGTGTCATGACAAAAGGCCTGGACAAAATATTATTTTTAGTCTTGTCATAAGGCCTTGACTATGTGTTTATGATAGACTAGCATTATGCATTCTATCATTATGAAATTTTCTATTGATATTGCATGTGATTAATAGACTAGTATAATATCTATATGAGTAAGTAAATGGCATTATTTTGATTTATATTTTCCATATTATGATCTTTTTTTGTTGAAAAGATTTTTTTTTGTTTTATACATTTCTATAAATGATTGTGTTTAGTTGTAAAATTTTCTGCTATATTGTTATCTTTACTGAGCATCCGAGCTCACCCCTTTCTATGTTTTATTTTTCCCGGGATGTGAATAAGTGTATTATAACTGACCTGTAGGTATAATATATGGGATCTCAGTGTTTTATATGTAAACAATGATTTTGTAGATTTCCACTTTATGATGTAATTTAAACCTTATGAATGTATCTAGTACTTCCAATGCTACTAAACTAATCGATCTTTCGAGACTTGATCTTTTGTGATCATGCCCACGATACATAATAATACACCGTCTTTGTTTAACTGGGGTCACAACATTATAGATGGTATTAGAGGACGTTTAGTACAAATCCTAGAAACTAGATTTTGATAAACTCTAATTAGTGTACATAGCCCTAAGATAGTCTTTGAAGATTAGTATAGAAGAACTTCCTAGAATTTTGGTATTGTATAGATTTTTTGAGTTTTCCAAAAAATACATCCATGTTTGGATACGAGCAGGTAGAGGCGGCTTCGGAACATATGTACTCAGGGTTAAAAACTAAAAACACCACTTTGAGCTAGAATCGAATGAGAATGTGTGCACGACAATGGGCCTTGCTGCACTCTTGTTTATGAAACTCCCAGGGGATATGCGTAGGATAATTCAAATTTTCTTTAAAAAACATTATGATGGGTTTATGAGTATATACATCCTCAATGAAAAAATTATTCTTATTATGGATTATATCCAAAAATAGTAAAATTTATGTAAAGTGTTTTACAAATTTGGATTTATTAATTGTGATTCTTAAACTAATCTAGTTTATTCAATTGTTTAGAAATGGCGCCTAGTGGAAGGAACAGAACCTATATCAATTCAATCACTCCATGTAGGGATTCCCCTCCTACGTAAGATAATTATAGTTGATCAAATGATGAAACTAGTGCTCATCATCTAATCAGTACACTGGGAAAACTCACCCAGGTTATGAATAATAGCCATACCCATATGAAGAAGCCTGATTCATAGTGTGGAGGTTCAATGTTATATCTCTTCATGAGGAAACAACCACCAACATTCAAAGGGCGTACAAATCCACTATTAGATGTGCAATGGATAAAATCCTTATATAAAATATTCCACACCTTGGGGAGTAGAGAAAGGAAAAAATTTGTCAAAGAATTTTACCGCCTCACTGGAGATGCTGATCAATGGTGGTCATTGATTCAAAACACAAAGGAAGTTGATGAAGTATAAAATATGGAATGGAGGGAGTTTAAATAAATTCGCATAGAAAAATACTTTCCTCATGACCATCGAATGGATATGGAAAGACAATTTCTGAGTCTGAGAAAAATGAAGGATGAAAATGTCACAAAGTATGAAGCAACATTACATGTTCAGTGAGGCATGCTACAGATTATATACATAGCCCAGGAAGTAAGATTGAACGTTTCTTTGATGGGTTAAAACCATTTATCCATCAACCATTTGTATCACAGTCCTTCTCGTAGTATGAAGCTTTTGTCTCATGTGCTATCAATATAGAAAAATAATTCAATAAGTCTTACAACATTAAAGCAATGCAATAGAAGAAGGGATCTACAGAACACTCTGGAAATGGAAATAAGGGGATGAAGTGAAAAGTTGAATATCCATCCAGTAGTAAATAAGGGAATAAACACCCTGGTTCCTACCTGAAGGGAATAGGAGTCTGTTACATATTTAGTGAAAAGGCCACCAATCTCATGACTACAAGGTGAAGAAAGTGGCTGTCGATGTTGAATGCAACCATTGTAGAGATTGCGTAATTATGATAATGAATGTCCTAAGCATAAAGGGGAACATACCTCAGAAATGGACAAGGGATCAAGGCCAATCTTATTCTATCACTACTGCTGAGGATGAAGCTTCCAAAGACGTGGTGTTAGGTAATCTAATGGTTTCCTCAAGTTTATGAAATGATTTCTTTAATTCTGGATCTACACAATGTTTAAGATCTTCCCAATTTTCTAAGGAAATTATATATTTCCAATTTGATTTAACAAGGGTGTTGTCTGTAAAAAATATTAAGGGAAGTATCATTACATCAAATTTTTGTGAATCAGTCCCCATTAGGGCATATAAATGTTCTTTATATGCTGATCTCATCATCATACCCATGATTGAATTTGATATAATCCACATAATTGATTGGCATTTGGACCATGATGAGAAAATTTATTGTAAGAAGATAGATGTTACAAATTTTGATGATTATAAATATTTCCTTATCTTTAGAGAAGAAACATCACCACCAAATTCTTATCTAGATCCACCCCTACTAGATCAACAAAATTCTATTATTGGGGAGGAAGAGAATGAAATGACTGTGGGTGAGGAAAGGAATGTTCAAATAGAGGATGCACTTATTGTGAAAGAATAAGTTGATGTGTTTCCAAAAGATTTACCTGGACATCCTCTAGAATGAGAAATTGAGTTTTCTATTAATTTAATTTTTGGTTCAAGGCCCATATTAAATACCCCTTATAGAATGGCCATTTAGGAATTAGTGGAACAAAAGAAAAAACTAGAATAATTGTGTAATAAGGGATTTATTCTCCCTAGTATATCTCCAAGGGGAGCCCCTATTCTTTTTGTTAAGAAGAAAAATGGATCCTTGAGGATGTGGATTGGAAAAATGGAGATCAATGCTATAACAATAAACAACAAGTATCCCCTACCTCGTATTGATGATTTATTTGACCAACTTCATGGAGATCAATACTTTTCAATGATTGACCATCGATCTGGATATCATCGTTTGTGTGGGAAAAAAGAAGACATTCTGAAAACAACATTTAGAACAAGGTACAAGCATTATTTGTTTACAGTAATTCCATTTGTATTGACTAATTCACCCTCTATCTATACGGATATAATGCATAGAGTTTTCAAGGAATATCATGAGGAATTCGTAGTGGTATTTATTGATGATATCTTGGTATACGCCAAAATCTATGACGATAATGAAAATCACTTGTGCATTATCCTGAAGACTCTTAGAAGATATGAATTATATGGGATGTTTAGCAAGTGTGAATTATGGCTTTAAGAGATTTCTTTTCTTGGCCATATTATATTTATGGATGGAATCTCTATTGATCCTTATAAGATCAAGGCAATCAAAGAATGGCCAGCACCAATGAGTATAACCAAGTTACATAATTTTATTGGTTTAATAGGTTTTTATAGATATTTTGTCCATAATTTTTCCTGCTTGGATAACCCATTAACAAAGCTCACATGAAAAGGGGTTAAATTTGTTTGGAAAAAAAGAGTGTGTGGAATGTTTTGGGGAACTGAAAAGAAGATTATTCAACCCTCCTATATTGACTCTACCATCGGGGAATGATGAGTTTGATAATTATAGTGATGCTTCAAAGAAAGGACATGGTTGTGTCCTTATAAAAAATTATAGAGTTATTTCATATTAATCACGAGAGATAAAAATTCATGAGAAAAACTATCATACTCATGATCTTGAGTTAGCAGTTGTAAGATTTTCTTTGAAGATATGGAGACATTATCTCTATAGTGAAAAATGTGAGATTTATTCTGATCACAAGATTTTGAAGTATATTTTTCCACAAAAAGAACTCAACATGGGGAAAAGGAGATGGCTCGAACTACACAAGGATTATGATTGCACTATACACTACAACATGGGGAAGGATAATAATGTTTCAGATGCTTTGGGTAGAAAAGATCATGGATTTTTGAACAAGATAAGAGTTTAAAGGGATCCTATTTTAATGGATCTATTAATGATGGATATGGGAATAACCATGGAAGGTGAAACATCGATTCTTTTTCAAATGGTTTCCAAACTATCTTTACTAGAAAGGATAAAAGGCTCTTAGGTTTATGATGAGGCATTTCAAAAGAAGATTAATGCTGTGAATGATGGGAGATTGAGTGACTTCGTATATGAATATGGAAATTTTGAAATTTGGGAAGAGACATTGTGTTCCCAATATACCTAATCTAAAAAGAGAATTGTTGGATGATGTTCATAGCCCCAATTTCTCTATACACCATGGGAGAACCTAAATGTATAAAGATTTGAAGGGAAATTTTTGGTGGGATAACATAAAAAGGTATATTGCTGATTTTTTGTCAAGATGTATGGTTGGAAAACAAGTGAAATCTATAAGGCAATAGCCTGGAGGAGTCTTGAAACCTCTTCCCATACCTGATTGGAAATGGGATGATATCATGATGGACGTTGTCAGGGGGCTACCAAAGACACCTAGATATAATGATGAAATATGGGTCATTGTTGATCGTCTTACCAATTCAACACATTTTTTTCTATAAGAGAATATTTACCACTTGAACATCAAGCAAGAATATATATTAATGAAGTTGTGAGACTTCATGGAGTACCTATATCGATTGTTTCTGATTGTGATCCACATTTTACATCAATATTCTAGAAAAGTCTTCAGAAAAACCTGGATACTGAACTTCATTTGAGCACTCCCTACCACCCCCAAAATGATAGAAAATCAGAACGGACTATTCAAACCTTATTAGACACGTTGAGATCATGCTCACTTGCCTTTCAAGGTATGTGGGATCAATATTTACCTCTGGTGGAATTTCCCTATAACAATATATTCCATTCAAGTATTTAGATGTCACCATATGAAGCGTTATACAGAATGTGATGTCACACACCAACCTGTTAGGAATATGTTGGTGAAAGATAAGACGTAGACCTAGAACATGTGGTGGAAACTATGTAAAAGGTGAAGGTAATCCAAAACCACATCAAGGCAGCTCAAAGTAGGTAGAAGAGCTATGCTGAAAACTGAAGGAAGGATTCAGAATTTCAGGTAGGAGACTATGTTTTCATGAAGGTATCACCATGGAAGGGTGTTATTCATTTTGGTAATAAGGGAAAATTGAGTCTGAGGTACACCGGGCCTTTCGAAATTCTATAACCAATTGGGGTTGTAGCTTACCGTTTTGCAATGCCGCCAAGTCTCTCCAAAGTTCACGATGTATTCCACGTATCACTGTTGAGAAAATACATGCCTTACCCAACACATGTACTCACCTATGATAAATTATAACTGGAACCTGATCTTTCTTATTGTGAAGAGCCTCTCATGGTTCGTGATGCAAGAAATCAAGTGCTGGGAAACTGGGGCGACTCGCCTGGAAAAAGTACTATGGAAAAACCATAAGATGGAAGAGGCAATGTGGGAACTCGAGGAACTGATGAGAAGGAACCACCAAGTCCTTTTACATAGTAAAACCCTAGAAATTTCAAGGACGAAATTATTTGATGGAGGAGAGAATGTAACACCCAAAGATTCCACAGTACGCTTCCCTTTGAATAATACAATAGCGTGTGTTATATGCAACTTCGAGTTCTAACACACCATAACAAATCAAACTAGCTGTTATGAATAGTAATACCCAATTTTTGGAATTTTATAAACTTATTCATTTAATATTTACTTCATTATTGGATTCAGAATATTAAAATTTGCTTAGGGTGAATTTTTTGTATTTTTCTGAAAACATTCAATTTTTGATGAATAGTGAAAAACACTAAGTTACAGTTTAAAACCGAATTTTTATTTAAATAATTATTTATTTTATTTAAATTTAGTTTAGGTCAAAATAGATACATAATTCATATATAAGTTAAAATTAATTCATTATAGTCAATTTATAATAATTTTAGATATATAAAAACTTTATAGCACATTTCACCATATTTTGCCCACTTCATAAGAGAATTTGTGCATTCACATAAAACTTAATTTTAACGCTTATCTTATTTGAATTTCAAAAATCCGAGAGACACGGTTGATATCAGTAAGTAAAATGTGGTTCAATAAAAATACGTTTTGGTGAATAGTAACTTTTTTACTTTAATTTACCACTGTTAAATGTAAATATGGTAATTAAGGGTAAAAATGATATTATTATTACCCTAAAACATGTACTAATTCTATTGGATAAGTTTAATTCGACCAAAAACAAGCTTAGAAATAAAATATTATCCTTTAGGTCCAATTGGATTAGATTAGGACATTTATTATTATTTAATTCAAAGAAGAGTTAAAAGAGTTAAAATCAATGTTTAATAACTAAAACAATTTTAATATGAAGTAATACATAAGATAAATTCGACTATAAATATTAATTAGAAATGTGAAAATATTTCCAACATAATTGTATTTTATTTATAATTTTTATAAATTAAATAATTAAATTTATTTATGACACAATGATGATGTAGTAATTACCGTATTAATGAAAGATTAAATTTATTGATTTTATAAAAATTTAAATAACTTTTATTTGAGTCCTTTTATGAATTAAACTAATTTTCTAGTTTAATATGTCATATTAGGGTTGATTATATTATTTTTTTGATGTAAAAATTCAGTAATGAATTTAGAAGAAACAAAATTCCAAATAGTGTTAGAATTGACATAAAAGAGTTTTTAAAACAAATATTATATTTTTAATTGATATTCAATTCCTAAAAATTTAAGGATAAGACAAAAGACTTATATAATGATAGGTGTTTCATCGATGAATACCATGAGGTTCTTTTGTAATTATATAGTACGTTTGATAACCATATAATATAAAATTACAAAGAGACATGGTAAATGTCAAACTATTTTACTAAGAGTTAAATCTGAAAGATAAAGGAAATATAGTGACCCAAACATACCTAAAACCTATTGGTTGAGTGTTTTTCGACCCATACCAACCTTATACTTAATTAAAACATTTTTTAGATATTAGAAACCGTAAATTATTTTATTAAAAAAATTCTAGCTTTTCCTATGTTTCCCCTCACCCTTCTAAAAAATGGGCACTCACCCTTCTCTCTAATTCAAAGCTTCAATTTTTTTTGGCTAGGCTAAACCCTACCCAAAAACCCTCTTAAATGCCCTAAATTCATCCTATAGGCCTTCTATTAGTCAGAATTCCAGCCTATGAAGCCCTTCTGATCAAATCAAAATGACGAACCTGAAAAAGAGATAAATATTTCATCACCTCTTTCAAATTCAATTCTTCTTCCACATCATCTTTCATTGTTGTTTCAATTATAAAATAATAACTCCAGCATATTCTATATACTGTGATGTAATTATAAATATTTTACAACCATATTCATTATTCTATCCATCCTGTGAATGACATGTCACCATACATGCGTACGTACGTCTTACAGTCTACACGTCCTGATGTAATTGTTATTCAATATATTATTATTTGGATGGGTATAATAATGATGTGTAATTGATGTAAATAATTAATATAACATGATAATGATTATATATATATGATATAACATCCAATTATATATTATTTTAATATTAAAATAATGATATTGTCGCTCGTGCGAACGTATGGATTACCGTCTCCACGAACGTGATGAGATTCATTCCCCATTGTATCCATTCAAGACTAACATTCATTTGATGATTAATAATACTGTTTAAAGACTTGATATCATTCTGGATATGAATATGATACATCCCATCCATAACAAATATGACTCACATAACAAATAATATAAACTAAAATATATCTATTAAGAACCAAAACGACGATAATACGAAGATATTATTAACAATGCAATGTTAAAAGATCATATATGATATCATATTAATGTATATGATTATTGTATAATTTAATAAAAATTATGTCACCATTATATAGGAGGTTAACCTACCCTCACCCAAGTAAAATTACAAGATAAGGGTTAATTCTACAATCTCTTCATTATCCGAGGTTGTTTATACGTAATTTTCTAGAGAGACCTCTTTATCATTAACATCCATGTTTCATAAAAATGTATTTCAAAACATTCCTACAATTTTATAGACTATGGGGATAAAGAAATTTATACCCTTTTTTGACTTTTAAAAGATGTTTATGAAGGAATCGTTACGTCGTTTTCCAAACAAGGTCCATTATAACCTTTTCAACATAATTATGGTAAGAATGTCTTTTTTAACTTATACAGCGGGTGCACCTATTTCCGCCATTATAACATCCGCGAAGCTTCCCTTACAAGATTATAAGAATATTTTCATAAATAAACTTTTTTTTATAATTATGTGACTTTTAAATGATTCCAAAAGAGAAAGAGATATTTCTCTAAAAAGGTTTGGATTTCTTCTATGTCAATATCATTTGATGGATTTTTAGTTACATTGAAGTTGATTTATTATGATACAAAACATCCATATTATATTCAAGGTTTTGTGATATGTTTGACTGTGGATGTGTTATTCCATACCATTCATGGTTTATGGATAGATTATTAACATTTCATATTCTAGTTTTAATACGAATGTTTATGTTATGTTTAAACTTTTTCATATAATGAATGCATTAGACTTAGTATGTGATGGGTGGAGCCTGATATAACTCCTCAATGCATCGGTAGGTCTCATGAGATAAACTAGTGTCTTGGAAGAAGGCCTTGACAAAATCTTATTTGCAGTCTTGGCACACGGCCTTGACTATGTGGTTATGAATGTATGGAATTATGCATTCCATCATTATGAATTTTGCTCTTCATATTGCATGTGATTATTAGACTAGTAGAATATCCATGTGAGTAAGTAAATGGAATTATTTTGATTTATATTTTCCATATTATGATTAATTTTATGTTGAAAAGGATTTTGTTTTAGTTTTATAAATTATCTTAAATGTTTATGTTTATTTATGAATGTTTCTGCTATATTGTTATCATTACTGAGCATCTGAGCTCACCCCTTTCTGTGTTTTATTTTTCCCAGGATGTGAATAAGTGTATTATGACTGACCTTCAGGGATAGTATATGGGATCTTAGTGTTGTATATGGAATCAATGTTGTCGTAGTTTTCTATTTTATGATGTAATTTAAACCTTATTAATGTATCTAGTACTTCCAGGGATACTAAACTAATCGATGTTTTGATACATGATATTTTGTGATCAGGCCAATGATATGTAATAATGCCCTAACTCTGGGTAACTAGGGTCCGGGCGTTACAAAATTTATGTCATATATAATGTTTTAGTTCATTATATTCTTGTCATATATGGATAATCATGTTCAATGTGTAGCTACAAACATGGCACCTATCTTTAATGGTAATAACTATTATGAGTGGAAATGGAAAATGAAAATGTATCTAGAGAGCATGGTCCGGAAATATGGGACAAAATTAAAGAACAACATGCATTACTTGCTACTGTTAGGGACACATGGTCTCAGTTGACTGAACATACATATAATAATAACTGTAAACTAATGAATTCATTGTAATTTTCTTTAGGTGATGAAGAATTAAATATTATATCTACTAGTAAAACCACATATGAAATTTGGGATACTTTGGATGTTTCCCAGGAGGGAACAACCAATGTTAATGAAATGAGATTAAATAATTATACTATTAAATATGTTAAATTTAAAAAGAATCATGATGAACATATCTATGAAATGTATCTCAGGTTTAATGAAATAGAAAATACCATGATTAAGCTTGGGAAATTAGTGGACATCAAGGGTAACATTATGAGATTGCTTTGTGACCAACCTGACAAATGTAGAGTAACTTCTACTTCAACCCAAGAGACATGTGAAATAAAAAAGCTACGAGTGATGAACTAAATAAAAACACACGATGATATGAAGAAGCGATTACGTTGAATCAAAAAACAGATAATGAACCAACAAATAAATCTGTAGTATTCAAGGCTCCTACCTCAAAGAGCAAAGACAATGAAAAGAATCAAGTTCATATAGATAGTTCCACCAGTAAAGATTCAATTTCTGATAGTGATGAGGAGATGAATCATCTTACTAGAAGATTAAAAACATTCTATACAAAGAAGAATATCATTAGAAAGTCAAAATATAGAGGAAGGTAAGATATTAAAGGACATTAGAAAAAGGAAGGAAAATAGAATGACAACAGAAATGAGATAATCATCTATGAGTGTAAAATAAAATGTATTGTGAAGTCTAATTTCCCCAAGTTAAAATTTAAGATGAAATATGATGACATGGTCAAGAAATATAAAAGGTCTATGAAAGATACTTGGAGTGCTTCAGAAGATAAATTTAGTGGATCTAACACATCTGATACTGAAAAGAACCATCATGGAAAGTTGTGTTTCATGAAAGAAACATCTGAGGAAAATTGTCTAATGAGTTCTTGTAAATCCCTATGGTACTTGGATAGTGGATTTTCAAGATATATGATAGGATACTATTTATTCATCAAGATATTAATCAATGTTGATGGTGGACATGTTAAATTTAGTGATAATTCTAAGGGAATTATCGTCAGCGTTAGCCAAATTGGTATCCCTAATACTATATTATTTTCAAAAGTACTTTATTTATGTTCTAAAGTACAACATACTTAGTTTCTATCAGTTTTTTATGATGTTTTTAATGTTATGTTTGAAAATTATGAATAAAATGTTTTTAATTCTAAAAATTATTTAATATTCACTACTCGTAGAAATGAAAATATATATGATATTTATTTAAACTCTTTAGCTAAGAAAAATGTTTCTTATTTAAATTATTTTCATAAAGAATATTGGTTTTGGCATAGAATATTTGGACACTACAATGTGCATTCACTTAGGAAACAAACTAGGAATATTTTAGTTATAGACCTACATATATTGGAATTCCCACTTAACAAATTTTGTAATCCTTATTAAAAGGGAAAACAACACAAATTTTCATTCAAAACGAAGAATAAAGTTTCAACTTCTCAACCGCTTGAGTTAGTTTACAGGGATTTGTTTGGACCATCTATAGTTTCATATTTAAATGGGAAGCACTATGTCTATGTTCTTGTAGATGATTTTTTAATACACATGGGTATACTTTCTAGTTCTCAAATGTGAAGCATGTTCTTACTTCATTAAATATTCCATGTCTGTGGAAAACCATAGTGGACATAGAATTAAGACCTTTAGAATTGATCATGGCCCTGAGATTGAAAATCAGGAGTTTGAATCATTTTTCTCACATAATGGATATCAGAATAATATCTATGCTCCCAGAACACCTTAACAAAATGGATTTTTAGAAAGAATAAAATGTACACTTCAAAATATTACCCAGACTATTCTTAATGAGTATAACTATCCTGTCTATTTTTGTGTTGATGTTCTTAATACATCTTGTTACATCGTCCATAGAGTTTTAATCAGACATGTTCTCAAGAATACCCATTAAGAGAAATGAAACTATAGGAAGCATAAGGTCAATAACTCTAGGGTTTTTTTGTTGTAATTCCATTATCTGTTAAACTTGATATAATGTTGACAAATTTTCATCTAAAAGTGATGAAGGAATTTTTCGAGGTCACTTAATCTCTTAAAAAAACTATTGATTATTCAATAAGAGAACCAAATATGTGGAAGAATTAGGTCATGTCAAATTTGATGAGACTAATCCAATAGAACCTAAAAACAATTTATAATAGCTTGAGGAAGATATGTCAATTCTATTCCTTATTGATAAAAACATTAGACCCCCAGTGAAATCAAGAAGTTCTGTAAATTTTACAAAATCTAAGCCTGTTGAATATGAACTTATAGAAAACCATGAAGAGTCTAGTCCAACCCTTTTTAGAGGTATTATAACTCTTAATAATCATCCTATAAATGTTTTAGTAGGTGATCTAAATAGAGGAACAAAAACTAGAGCTTCTTTGAGAAATGAGGTTGTACATCAAGCTTTTATTTCAAATTTTCAATCCAAAAATATTAATATGGCTATGAATGATAAATTTTACGTGATATATATGGAAGGAAAATTAAATTAGTTTGATAGAAAAAATATTTGGGAATTAGTATAAATACATATGGACACTTTGACCATTTTCATTAAATGGGTGTTTTGAAACAAAGTTGATGAGTTAGGAAATATAGTTAGTAATAAGGCTAGATTAGTTTCACAAGGATATAGTCATGAATAAGGAATAGACAATGAGGAATACTTTACACCTGTAGCTATACGATAAGCCATTATGATACTACTTGCTTATGAAACTCATCTAAATTTCAAACATTATCAAATGGATGTTATATGTGAATTTCTAAATGGGTATATAGTTGAGGATTTTTTTGAAAAACCCCCTAGCTTCACAAATTCCCATTTTTAAAATTTTGTTTTTAAACATTCTAAAGCTATATATGGTATAAAAAAGATCCTAGATTTCGTTATTATAGACTCAGTTTATTTATTACTTCAAAAGGTTATAATAAATTTATAGCTGATTCTACTTTTTTTAAAAGTATTTTCAAAGATGTTTTAATAGTACAAATTTTTATAGATGAAATTATTTTTTGATCCATTAAAAATTATTTCTGTATTGATTTTTAAAGGATGATGGAAAATGAATTTGAAATGACTCTAATGGGGGAAAATAAATTATTCCTTGGTTTTCAAATGTTTAAAAATAAAAATGGTATTGTTTTAAATCAAATTAATTATACTAAGGATATTTTTAATGTTATAGTTTAGATAGTAATAAAGTTGTTGATACACCTCTGCGCACCACTTGTAAGATGGATTCTAATGAAATTAGTAAACCAGTGGATAAAACCGATTACAGAGGTATGATTGTGAGTCTAATCAACCTTACTGCTAGCCGACCTGATATTATCTTCAATGTATGTATGTGTGTTCATTTTCAAGTCAATACCAACGAATTTTATTTAACATACATTAAAAGGATTTTTAAATATCTCATGTATACTACCAATATATGACTATTTTATCCAAGAATAAAATAATTTTATTTGATATGATGACATTGTAGGTCGCAAGTTAGATAGAAATAGAACATCTAGATCATGTCACATTTTGGGAAAGTCACTAGTATCATGGTCTAGTAGGAAGCATAATTCTCTTTCATTATCCACTGCCAAAGATCATATAGATTTTTGTAGTTGTTGTGCTCAAATTCTGTGGAATAAACACACTTTACAAGGATATTGATATCAATTTAAACATGTCTCTATAAATTGTGATAATTAAAGTGCTATTAATATCTCCGAAAATCGATTATCCAATGCTAGGACAAAGCACATTGATTCAAGACATCACTTTTTGAGTGATCATTATAAAAGCGGTGATATAACTATTGAATTCATTGGAACTAAACATCAATTGGATGATATATTCACAAAGCCTTGGAATTCATAGAGGTAAAATTACATCAAACATGAGTTAGGTATGATTAATTTTAGTTAAGTACAATTCACTATTTGACCTCACCATTATGACACCTTACCATTGGACCTCACTGTTAGGACACCTTACCATTGGAACTCACAGTTAGGACACCTCACAGTTTGACCTCACCGTTAGGACACCATACCATTGGAAATCACCGTTAGGACAACTCACTGCTGGACCTCACCGTCCGGACACCTCACCGTTGGACCTCAACGTTAGGAAACCTCCCCATTAGACCTCACTGTTAGGACACCTGACCATTGGACCTCACCTTTAGACGTTACTATTGACACCATACCGCTATTCTACCTTACAGATATGTCTTGGACAACATATTTTCATTTAGAATCTGAAATGTTTTAATTTTATTTATTTCATTTACTATATTTGTTTTTCGATGACAAAATGGTAAAAACAATGTTCTATGTCGCATTTTTATCCACATAAATCCTCTCCCAAACCTTTATCCCCCATAGCCTTCATCCTAACCTACTACTAAAACCCTCGAACCACATCAAATTTCAATGGAATGATTAATGAGATCGATGGTTGGTGATGATGGAGATGCACCGAACCCTAAGATACATCGAGCTGAGTCTAGTGGTGGAAGCATAGTAATGGAAAATATGATAAATCCTGATTTTTTGAAGAGGTAAATCATGGTTGAGAATGAATTATGTTCAGAATGGTTGTTGTCAAGCATGTCTCTAGTGCCAATGGCACTCGAAGCTAAATACTTTGTAACATACATCACAAACAACAATAGACAATATTACCCAATGCTAGTAAAACAGTGTAATGTGTTTCTAAAGTTCAAAA
Organism: Viscum album; assembly: GCA_963277665.1. Lineage (NCBI taxonomy): Eukaryota > Viridiplantae > Streptophyta > Magnoliopsida > Santalales > Viscaceae > Viscum > Viscum album. The sequence goes on along the minus strand of OY728166.1, from coordinate 803,570,265 downwards.
AATTTTAGGATGAGAACCAAATAATTACAAAGGTAAACGAGTTCGGGTGAGATTATCTACTATTGAATGGGATTAATGTTTAAGAGCCCCACATAAAGGAATATTTGACTATTATTCTGGTGTGGTTTCTCTTACTAGTGATCTTTTCTTCTATGAATATTCTCTAGCTGAACAAACATGGAATGGAAACCCTATAAAATTAATTTATGCTGATATGGATGGGGAAAACATAATATTGTTAATGTTTATCCAACATGACTTGAGACTTATGAGAGGAGACTTTTCTAGTTTGAAATAATAGGACATATTATTTATGTGTTTGTTGAAGCATAGATAAAGGATAAACCTTTACAGATTTTAATTGTTCAGCTAGATGATATAAAAAGGCCTTCTTCGCAGTAAAATTCTTTATTTCATTCCGAGTTTATATCTTTGATGTTGAAAGTGAAAGGTGTTTCTGGAAATAAGGAAGAAACCATAGTGGTAAAGGAAAACTTATGTATTACCCAAATGATTTCCAAGTGTATGAGGATAAACTGGAGCCTTAGAAAAGGTAATGGATAAATGTTCAGGATAATATTTATAAAGTCTTCAACCTAGTGGTCAATCCTACTAGGCCAAAGGATATAAGAGATCCATGTTTAAAACCTAATGATGTGGAACTAGTGTATTTAGATGAAGAAGATGAAGTTGTATTTTTGAAAGAAAGACAGGATTATCTTATATATGATAGGATTAATCCTAAACTTCCATCAAGTCCCCATGTTGGTGTTGCATCATGTGGTGAGCCTAGTACACCAATGAAATTTCCTAGAAGATATTCTATCCTATGGGGCATTGATGACGAGGAATCCACTGAAGAAGAATTTGTGAAGAATGTATTAAGAGACATTACTGTTGGAGAGACCACAGGGAAGGAGGATGAAGTTGACTTTGATAACAAGGAGTCTGAAAAAGATAATGATGATGAATGTAAAGAAGAATTCCTAAGTCTTAGTCCTTTGATAGAATGTACAAAATGGAAGCGAAAAAACAGGAGGAGGAAGTTGAATCTTTTGGACATTCAATGGAAGTGGTTGATGATTTTGAATAAGAAGTAGTAGTATACTATTCTGATGATTGAATTGTTCAAGGGATAGTGGAAGGGGATAATGTAGTTATCTCGGAGGAAGATCCATGTGAGGGGGAGGAACATATTTCCAAAAGTACAGTTTTCTATTCATGAAATAGATTGTGGGTCAGATGACCTTGGATTCATTGTTTTGGACATCAAATATGAGAACTCTGATGATGAGAAGCCTAACAGAATTCTTCCAGTTGATTCTATTTCAGAGACCACTATAGTACGACCATTGGTTCTTCTATCAAAACATTATGTAAATATGGATAAATTGGAGTCATTAAAATCATATTTGCAGAGATGCTTCGATGAAAGAACAATTGGGATAGAGAGAACAATGGATCTGAATAAAGAGCTTATAGAATCTGTTTTGGAAAATATAATGTCTAGCATTAAATAAAATATTCTACACGAAGTAGAAGAATTCCAAAATATGGTAAGAGCCTAGGAAGAATCTTTGGAGACAGTGATACTGTTAGTAATGTGTTTAGACTCATGTATGGCTTCATGAGCACAAGTGGAAAATCACATTTCGTATGTTAAGAGTGTTATACAACCAATGGTAAATATGTTTGAGAACATTAATAAGTCTATAGAATCACATGTGAATGGTCAAGATGGTGGTGTGAAGCTGTTGATCAGTAGACTGAATAAATATTTTAAGGAGACAATGGCTTTTACAGTTGCACCTCTGTGTGCACCTGCATCCTCATCTTCCTCCCCTCTTATTGATCTAACGGCCTTCAGATCAGTTGTTAGGGATGAAATGGAGAATCTCTCTGGTTGAAGTACCTCAGATCCTAATTCTTTGAATCAGGTAATTTCCACTACCAGAGAAATTCATAATCATGTAGGTGATTACATGATGGAGGCTACCTATGATACGAAGGCAATCAAAGAGACGAATGAATTATATTATAAAATGGATTATACTATGTGTCCAATGGATAGTCATTTAAAGTTTCTATTGGGGAACTTGAGGATACCAACATTCACTTAGGCCATTAAGGATCAAGTTAGCAAGATTAGAGTGTTGACTCCTGCATCACAAAAGTTCATAGAGAATAAGCATGATTTCATGTCATCTATGGAAAGAGGAAGAAACATCATTACAGATTGTAGGAACTTATTTCTTAGAATTGTTCATGTGTGTTGTACTTCTATTGTCGTCCCTCCAGCCTTGCCTTCTTCATCATCTCCATCAGGATCTACCAGTGCATCCCCTTTGTGAAATTCTGCACAGGCCATCAGAAGCTTGACTCCTATTATTCCTCAAAGATCTCCTCATTATTGGTCTACTTATTCTTCTATATCATCTCCTCCAATTGTGCTTACTGTTGTACCTATGAATGTACCTCCATCTTCAGAACCTGCTTCCTCAACTCCCAATGCCAATGCAGACATAGAAATCTCTGAGGTGGAGTGACTGTCATCAATCTTATTTGATAGGGATCAATGTAATCTTTTTTTCTATAATGTACTCAAGTTTCATTAAAAAAATATGTCCTTTTGTCTCCTTTTATATTTTTTTTATAATCAAAATGGGGGATAATTTTTATGATTGGAGCCCTTTCATATATGAAATTACTATAACTTTATTCGGAAATATATTTTCAAAAATAAATTTATGATCTAATATATATTTTTTCTAACTATGATTCAATTTGTTTTCAGTTGGATTTTGATATTTTAGTTGTATATTTTTTATCCATGATACAATTTATATTGAAGCCACTGCAGAGATTAGAAACTGTACATAACTTAGATGAGCCCTTTCATATATAAAATTTCTATAAATTTATGCCCTATTATATTTTAATCCAAAAATTTATACTCTAATACATATTTATTCTAACTTTGATTCAATATTTTTTCAATTTGATTTTGATAATACAGATGAAAAGTTTTTATCGTTCATACAATGTATATTGATACAACTAAAGAAATTAGAAAATGTACTTAACTCTGATACAAGAATACTTATTCAAAATTTCACTACTATAATTTTTTATTTTCAAAATGGGGAGATTGTTGGACTCTCCTATTTTGATAATCCGAAATCATGTTTCATTTATATCATAATAATGTTTTATTAGTTTTTAATATTTTTAATATTTTAATAATTATGTATTTTTAATATCATTGCTTTCTTGATTACATTTATAGTATATAATTTTCTAAGTAAATGTTAGAGCCTTATATTTAAGTCACAGGTTGCGGCTAATGTTGGAGCGGTTACTGCTAGAAGGTTATTGATGGGAGGTTAACTCTATAAGGATACCACTGGAAGGATACAGCAGGAATGTTGCTGCTTGAAGGTTACTGCTAGAAGGTTACCACTAGAAGCTTACCGCTAGATGGTTACCGGTAGAAGGTTACCACTGAGTAACCTTACCACTATATTACAATTGTATGTTCACCACTATGAGTCTCCCGATCAAGGGATACTATTATAGAGCTACCTCTAGAGGTTACTGGTAAAAGGTCACTGATGGGAATCTTACCACTGGAGTCTTACTAATGTCACCACTAAAAGGAAACTTTTACAGGTTGACATTTTAAGCTTACTGATAAAATATTGCTACTATTAAGTTTCCACTAGATGTCTACTAATGAAATGTTACTACATGAAGAACACTTTGAATTGACACGTATACCATTGAAAAGACTACATTTGAAAAGATACTATTGAGAAGTCTACCACTACCAATCTACTGATACCTATACTCTTCTACAATATACTTTGTTAATTTTCATAAGATTATTCTGGAGGTCATATTCAGTAAATTTAATGCTTCTGACATTAATTAATGTTATTGTAGACATATCATGAGACCGTACGAGGTAACAGGAAGACTAAACATGGATTGATCATTCCATCTGTCAGATCGCAAGAATAAAATAGAAGATCGAGATAGAGAAGACAATGTGGGGATAGAGGTATTACTTCACAGACCTAATGAACATGGAGAAAATATCATCACTTACATTGTGAACCCAAGAGCATCACGAAGATCATTTCATAGAATAAATTCAAGGTTGTCATACCGTTCTTCATCGAATAACTTTCAAACCAAGAACATCAACACCTCAAAACCTAGAAGCAAAAACCTGATGTTTCCACACTATATTTTGGAGACAACTTCTTAATAAATACTCAAACTGCAATTTTTCACAATAAGGAGTGTAGGTGATGAACTGAAAACACATAGATCCTTCTAAACTCAATCTTTATAACAATAGCTCAATTGTTTTATTTACCTTACATTTCTGAGAAGTGTGTATTTTTTTTTATTACATGCATACTGTCTCTAGTTCCTAAACTGGATGATACATAAAATACTCACACCAAACATACCTTAAATTTTTTCCCCAATCACAACTTTGGAAGAGGCCGCGTGTGGACTAGTTTTTTGTTTTTTCCATGAAGAAATGTGGTAGATTTTGTGAGGTCATGATAGTTTGTGAAAACTATTGTAAATCCTGATATAGGATATACATCACGATTCTTGTTAATATAAAATGATTGGTGGCAGTTTATTACTAAGTGGAGAGGTTAAAGTCTCGACATAAGACAAAACCTCTTATTAAATTAAGATATGTACTTTATTTGATAATACTATTTTTTCTCTTTTATTCTGATTATAATTTCAAAAATAGAAAAGTGTATTACATTTAATCTGATAGTTAGTTTTGGTTTGTCTGTATATGTGATTAATTTAGTAAACCTGTTTTGAATGTTGGATAAGTATTTACACTGATTCAACTGAGGACTAATCAACCATTGATAGACTTTTTTATCAATTGAACATTTATATTTTTATAACCTTAATTAATTGGGATGTTTAATATTGGTGGATTTTACAATAACAGTTTTTAATAGAATTTTTATGTTGGAACTCAATTCACCCCCCTATCATGTTTCCACCTTGACCAAAAAATGATAGATCATTCATACAACTTTCTCTTCTTATGAGAACTGGAGGACATAGAATATATTTTCAATAGAGTTAATCCACTGTTTCTGCAGGGAGGGGATCCAAATATCCACAAAACATGGTAGGCCTTTACATCATGATGGATTAAGTAGTATATTTCTCTATTCATGGAGGAGGAGGGTGATTCACATGATTCGATTTGTTATTTATAACTCGAGCTAGCTAAGCAAGTACTGTCATTATATTCAGAGCACCTTTTCTAATCATATCAAGCATATCATTATAGAAATATTCATGTTCCCTATAACCTTAATGGTTGAAATGTGTTCTTCTATTTCACTCCATTAACTAAGGAAAATAATGTAAAATTAGAGGTCTTCAATACTTATCAATTGAGTATAAAAATAAACTTTTAATCATGAAATGATAAACATGTAAAGGATAAGATTATCCTAACGTGTTATTCCCTAGGATTAAATCCTAGTTATATTTGATCTATTTCATAAATTATACTATTATTTTCATTTTTATATTCCCCTGATATGGTTTTGTACCAATATCACTAATTTACCAAAGCATATCCCTAGGAAGTGTCAATCCAAGAGTGCAGCAAGGCTAGTTGTCGTGCACCAGTTCTCATTCTAGTCTACATTAAATATGTATTTTTCGGTATTACAACTAGATACATTAGTGTAAGTGCCACCTATCCCTATTTGTATCAATACGATTATGTATTTTTATGTTTAACCATTTACTCTATACTTACCAAAATTTAGGGATGTTTTCTTAAAATTAGCCTCAACCTTAAGGGTTATAATAATGTTCTCTATTAATAATCTCCAAAAATAACTACACAACCTCTGATACAAACTATTTAGACCCTATAATTATACATATAAAATTACATGATTTAAAGAATTTGTATACATCAGAGTACAATCCACGGATTTTGAATTATAGTGTCTTGGAAAACTAGGTATATAAAACTGAAAACATGGAACTAAAAAAAACATTTATTTATTTAATCTTCAAATTGAGATCCTAACATCCATTGTTCTGAAACATCTACATAAGGTACCCTAGGGAACACATGAAAAAAGGGATGAGCTAAATATCCCAGTAAGGGAATTACCATAATAACAAAGCATTAACACATGGGATAAATGGCATGACATTATGATATAAAAAGGAATGTAACATATGGAATCATAACATCTTAACATGGAATTATATGAAAATGGAGTCATGATATTGTGGAAGAAACATAAAACATGACATTATCATTATTCATATATAACTTCCAAGACTATTTCACAAGGTAGAACAATCTATAGCTAACCTCAAAGACCCTCACACATGGTAGCATAAGACAAGGTTAATGCCAAGACCATCATACATAACGTATCTTGAGAATCATATTTACCCAATGAATTTGAGAGAAATCTGGGGGTAGTTATCTAATCTTTTCATGAATATTTTTTCCATATAATTAATCATACATAATTAATCTTATACAAACATAATGGTTACCCATGAAAATAATTGGGTACCATAATCATGTCATAATGAATACTAAATGGGCATATCATAAAAGTTTTAGTGAATGAAAGGAATTAAAATATACATGGGAATTCATACGTTAAAATAGGAATATTTCATGGAATGTGATTTCAAGTATAAGTGACAATATATTACAAATGTATTTTACGAATTTTAGCATTAAGAATATTTTTTCCATTTTTATGGAAAATACTATAGAGGCTTTAAAATAGAAAAGTGAACAACAATTTATATAAAACCTAGAATAAACCAAAATGGTTTTAATAATAATTAAAAAATATAATTATTTTATAAATGAAATGGTTTCTTAAAATAGAAGATATTTTTCACTTGAAATCAGGTATGAATTTGGTAAGTTCCCTCAAAAGAGGTTAACTTATCAGGAAGTATTAATGAGGGAACAACTTAAAAACATTAATATCCCTGAATGTGAATAAGGAAATATTCTTGATAAATAATATTTTTATAAAGAATTTATAGTAAACACATAAAAATATTAGATAGCGTAATTTTTTTAAAAGGATGACAAGTCAACCCGAAGGAACAAAGGTGGCTCAGGTGGAATACCTTACAGAGTATCGACATTATAACGAGTGTACTTAAGATTGATTAATGAGATAGAAATGGGTTTCTCATCATGTATAAATTATGAGGTAAGTATCTAGGAGGCAAGAAATCATACCCCAATATTAGGTATTATACATAAAATGGCATAACATAGAGGAAATACTTGAAGGAATGTGAAATAGAGAGGATCCCTTACATCAAGTCAGAAGGTGTTTTTCCATGGATATAAATATCCTGAATAATCAAATTAGGTTAATCAATTAATATTTACCGAACCACTTATATATGTAAAAGAATTAGTATAACCTTTTTATGTTCTTTCACGACATTTTTCTTGGGTTACGTGGTTCAATTTTATTATTTAGGTCCTTTTGTTTTCTTGGTTCTTACGATCAATTTAGCTATATTCATTGAGGGATCATCATTTAAAATGATGATGGTTGTCTATAATTGGAGTTATCTATTATTATCGAACATTCATAAGGTTAGATGTTTGTAAATTTATGTTTTTTTACTTGGATTGAAGTTTAATAATTATAAAAACCTTTAGTGATAACCTTTTGAGTTTATTAGCGGTTATTGAACACCACATACTAATTTTGCATTATGATTTAATATCATGTGTAGAAAAAGATTATAGAACCTTAAATAGGATATATTTCATAATAATAAAATTCAAACATATCAAAAAATATTTCACGACCTGAATTGAAGATGGTAAATGAAATTAAAAACTCATCGTCCATGAATGTGGTATATTAACACATCTCAGATGGTTTCATTTCTACTAAAATAAAAGAAGTGTAAATAATAGATGATAATAACATATTCAATTATCATAACAACATTCTAGTACATGTAATGTACTATATTTTTCATGAAATTATGATTAGGAGTGTATCACCCCAAACATTTAATGATATGTTTCTCTTACATATATTTTCTTTATAGCCTATATTACAAGAATCACTGAGCCTATATGGAAAAAAACATGGTTACTTATAGGATATATCCATAACCTATCCATAAAACATAAATTTGTCACCACTATGATTTGAGTTTTAAAAATATAACATACACGGTTGTGATAAAGATGAGAATTAGAGTCTGATAGAAATAACTTAATTTTCGTTGAATAGTAACAAACCTTATGAATAGTAAACTACAATTATGAATAGTAACATACCCTTATGAATAGTAATATTACTCTTATGAATGGTATCTATTCCCTTGAATGTATAAATGAATCTAGGCACCTTAAAAATGAAGATGAATATTTTATGTGTTTATATTTTTCTATTAAATAATTATTTTAAATAAATATTTCACCAATCATAATTATAATATTTTTTCTGAAAAATTGACTTCATTTTTGTATTCTAAACATCGAAAAATGGTTAGGGTGAATTTTTGGGGTTTTTCTGAAATACATAAATTTTTTATGAATTGTAAAATTCGATAATTCACAATAAATGCTAAATAATGGATTAACTGATTCATTGACGATGATATGCTGATTTAAGACCAATTATTTTAAATTTACAAGCATATATTACTGTTCTTGGTGATGTAATACTTACTATTGGTTGTCTTGAGAGGAAATAATAAATTAATGATTATAATATTAAGAAAACTCCTCTCCCCTCCACTATATAAACCACCCCTCACCCCTCTTCCTCTCACACCACTCCACCCTCATGCCTTGAAAATATTCTACCCAAGTCTCTCCCAAAGACCCTACCACACATCCAAAATCTCCTAGCCTCTTAAAAATACCAAAACCTCTCCCCTTAAGTGGTTCTCAAAGGAGGAGGTCTCAAGAGGTAAATTCCTCTTTGCAATTCATTCAATTCTTTTAAGTTCTTTTCTCTTTGTTTCTTTCCTCTCCATAATAGTATGATAAAAACCATAATATACATGTACTAGAATGATTTCATGATAATGGTATATTTCATTAGCTTCTCCTATTTCACCCACCATTTATTTGAAATAGATGAAAGCATCATTTGGGATATCCTAATTTAGAACATTCAAGGACAACAGTTTATCAATTTCTTTTATAATCATTAATTCTAGTCATGAAACCATTTGTGCTATGGTTGAACCAGATTATTATATATGTAATATATCCTATTTTTAGTTCTTTAATCCTTTTGTAAAAATGGTATTATGTTATAAATAAAAACTTGTTCATTGTAATCAAACCCAACGTTTAGCCAAAACGGTTGTCACTAAGGTTATATAAATAATAATTAGACTTCACTCTAAGTAACCAATTATATTTAAAACCATGTAATCTTCTGTATGTTCACTAATAGAATATAACATCATTTCTGGACAACCACATCCAGGCTATATATTTATCCGAACTTGAATATAAGTGAACCGATCATTTAAAACCAAGTAAACAAACGATCCCGAACAATGAAATTGAACCTTATAACTAATCAAAAAGGCCCTGAATGAACCAAATAGGGATATGATAAATCATTTACATATAGAATAGGTTCTTTAATTTTAAAATAATAAGCCTAATTTGTTTATTCAGGTGTTAAATAACAAGTCAATAACACCTTCAAGCATAAGGTAAGGGATCCTCTCTCTCACTTTTGTTCAATAATCTCCCCAATGTGTGCCCTTTTATTTTTAATTAATAATGATGGGGTATGGTTTATAACCTCCCCCATATTTTTCTTGTGACATTTAAATAATGTAATACCCATTTACTTCTCATTAATCACTCACAATAACACTCGTTACCATGCCAATGTTTTTGTAAGGGGTTTCTCATCTCACTTACATTTTTCAGAGATTTTCATTATTCGCCACTTATTTCTGGTATGTGGTATATGTGTAATGATATTGTGATATATAATCATATTATTCCCTTTATATTCATAGTATTTAATGACTCATTTGTGGGTTATTAAATTCTTGTCATATGATTTGACCGATTACATTGTAGTAAGAGACATTGTCTCAACTACTATTTTTTTGTGACTAACATTGAATTGTGCACCAAATAATCCATATGTGGTGTACCTACTACCTGTAACACCCCCGAGATTTTATGAAAAATATTAATGTCTTTTGTTGTACGCTACACCGAAAGGAGTTTTCACAACATGCATCCTTGACTTGCCTTGCATTACACGCAATCGCGACCTTCCTCGATAGCGTGTGTAGTACGCAATACCGAGTTTCACTAAACAACGATATGCTATTAAAATTTTATTAAAACTAGCCGTTATGAATAGTAATAACCAACTTTTAAAATTTTAGAAATTTTATCTCTCAAAATGGACTTCATTTTTTGATTCGGAGTATCGACTTTAGCCTAAGGTGAATTTTTGGTACTTTTCGGATAACTTTCATATTCTGATGAATAGTGAAATTTACTAAATTATAATTAAAAACAACTTTTTTAATCGAAATAATTAATAGTGATAAATTATTAATTTGAGTGGTTTTAAAGTATATTTAGAATATATTTTTACAATTTAATACAATGTTGGTCATTGGATGTAATTTCACATTTATACCAGTTATAAACAAGTGTCCATCTTTTGATAGTTATTATCTCTTAAAAACACGCTATTTGTTTTGACGACATGAATTAATTTTTAAATTAGTTAATGTAGCTAATATGTTTTGAATTTGATAAAATAGAAATCATTTTTGAATTCATAATATCAGATATAGCTTAGATCTAATTTTTGGTATTTTTTTGGAAACTTTCATTTTTTGATGAATAGTGAAACCACTAAGTGGTAGTTAAAAAACTGAATTTTTCATAAAACTTAATTTTACCGCTTCTGTGAGTGGAATTTCGAAAATCCGAGAGACACGGTTGATGTTAGTATGTAAAATGTGGTTCAATGAGATCAAAATAATTTTTTGGTGAATAGTAACGTTTTACCATTTTTACCACGGTTAAAAGTAAATAGGATAATTAAGGGTAAAAATGATATCATTAATACCCTAACACATGTCCCAATTCTATTGGATAAAAGTAATTTTCCCAAAAACAACCTTAGGAATAAAATATGACCATTTAGGCCCACATGGATTAGATTAGGGCATTTATTATTAATTTATTTAAAGAAGGGTTAAAATAGTTAAAATCAAAGTTTAATAAGTAAATCATTTTTTAATATGGGGTTATACATAAGATAAATTCAACTATAAATATTCATTAGAAATCTAAAAATATTTCCTACATAACGGTATTTTATTTGTAATTTTTAGACATTAAATAATTTTATTTATTTATAACACAATGATGATGCAGTAATTATCTTATTAATGAAATACTGACATAATTAATATTATAAATACCTAAATAAGTATAATTTGAGACTTTTTATGAATTAAACTAATTTTATAGGTTAATATGACATGTTAGGATTATGTTAATTAACTTTGGTCGAAGTAATCATTATGTTATAAGTTCCAAAAAAATAAACTATTGAATAGTGTCAAAATTGACATAAAATAGTTTTTAAAACAAATATTATATTATTAATTGTTATTTTATTCCTAAAAATCTAAGGATCAGCCAAATGACTTAGATAAGGTTATATATATTAATAAAACACAAATTGGGGTTCGCTTGGATGTATATGGTATGTTTAGTAACTATATAATATAAATATACAAAGTGACATGCTAAATGTCAATCTAATTAACTAAGAGATAAAACTAAACGATAAGGTTAATATAGGAACCTAAAATTGTCTAAATTCATTTGGATGAGAGGAGTTCGACCCAACCCCACCTTAACTTCGAAAGAAATCAATTTGGAGCTATTTAAAACCGAATTTCACTTTATAATAAAATAATAGTTTTTGTTATTCCAAAGGTACCCCTCTCCTCCATTATAAAAGGGCATCTCCTCCCTCTCTTCCTCACACAACTTTGAGCCTTCATGCTCGGCCAACCCCTGCCAAATTCTCTTCTCCACTTCCCTAGAAATATACTAGAGGTTCTGGTCTTCCTAAAACACCCATTTTCATGCCCTAAAGAGAGATCTCAATGAAGCGCTTCAAAGAAGAGGTAATTTCCGTTACCGATTGTTTCAACTTCATTTCTTCTTCCACTTATTCATCATAGGTTGTTTCATTATTATGTAATAACAAAAGTATCACTCATATACTTATATGTTATTATATGAATGAAACAACCCTATTTCACCATCTATCCATCCTACGGAAAATGAAATCACCGCGCGTGCGTACGTACGGAATACCGTCTCCACGCCGTGGTGTAATCTATTTTCCACCACCACCTTACTTGGATGGGTATAATGGTGTAAATAATGACTATATATGACTATTATAAAGTTATATTGATTCTGAAATAGTATACATACACTCCAATACAATTCCACGATCATAGAAACGATATCATCACTCGTGCGTACGTACGGAATACCGTCTCCACGATGTGATGCGACTCGTTCTACATGATCTTCATTTCATAATGATTATATAAATGAATTGAATGAATTAATATGATATATATTACAATAATACCATTCTGGAAATGAGGTATCTATAACCTAAAGATAAGAATAAGAACTTATTCGACAAAACACGCATAAGAACAAAAAGTTATAAACATCCGAATAACAAGTAGCAATGAAATATTACTACTAAGAAGCTAAGAATATGACCATATATGATATCATAAAAATCAGTATGATTCTGTAATAAGTCAATAACATTATTTAAATCATTATACAGGAGTTTCGGACACGTACAAAGCATATCAGACGAAAGGTAAGGAAAATATCACAATCTCATTTTTATCCGAGATTGTTTATACTTTGAAATTTACTGGGGTGTATTTTATCATCTACATCCATGTTTCCTCAATATGTAATATTATTTCCATCCACCTAAAATTTTTTAAATCCAATTTTACCCTTCGGTGAGTTTTTAGTAAAAGATATGAAAGGAATCTTTTGTCGTTTTTCGTACGAGGTACTTTTTGGCTTTTCCGACAAAAGTACGAAGAATGTTTTTTTAACTTATACGGTATGAATGTATTTTTAAAACATTATTTCCAAGAAGCTCACTTTACAAGTTTTCAAGTTTATTTTTAAACAAATTCTTTTAGTTTAAAACTGTATGACATGTTAAGAAAGGAAAATGTTTTTGAAGTAGAAAGGATATTTTCCTCAAGAATGGAGTTCAAGTGTTTTATCAAAATTATTTTCCATCTAAGATAACAAAGGGTTTTTTTTCTATCCCTATTATTACATTGATTTGATTATGTTGTGATGGAAATATTTTTTTGAATTCCTTTATCTTATATGAATTTTTTTATGATGTCATGATGTTTAAGATTCCCATTTTTATTACATGGGTTATGCTATGATGTATGGTTTATGATTTTGTGGCACACATAAGAATGGTATCATTATGAGATGGGTGGGACCTATATATCCCTCCAATGCATTGGGTAAAGATTTTATATCTCATGAGATTGACATGGCTCGAAAGGTAGGTTATACCGGTTATGTGAAACAGGACTGAAATGAGGGTGACTCGGTTCAGAAATGGACTTTGTCCACTAAGATAGTCTTGGTAATGAGTCATGACTAATAAGATATGATTTTCTATGATTATGTGTGTATACCAAAAAGTTTCATGTTTTAAGTTATGATTATTGGGATTTCATTTCACTACTATGATTTATCCCATGTTATGAAATTATGCTCTCTTTTGCAGGTTAAGATTTCCAAAATGTTATGTTCTTATTAAAATGATGTGATTGATATTTCTTTTTTTTACCCTTACTGAGAATTTGAGCTCACCCTTTTATGTTTTCTTTTCCCCAGGATATAAAGAAAGGTTTTAGGTAAAAAAGGAATATCTTTATGCGAGATGCTGAAGATCATTCACCACGATTAGAAGATTATATTCCGAGTTTCCAAAGACAATAATCTATTACGATCCTTGTGTGTGTGTTTTTGTTATGTACTATGTATTCCACAAAAGTAATGTAATTTCCATGTACGTCAAGAATCGGATCTCTAAAGTTGGTATCAGAGGAATGGTTTAGTCAAAATTTGGAAACTAGGATGCGAAAAAGTTAGTGAGATCTCTAGAGATATTTCTAAGGTATGTCTAGGGATGTCCCTAAGGTTAAGTATAAGTATAGATTATAGTCCTAGAATTGCGCTAATGATCTTAAAATTAAACCTAAGATGTTAGATATTGAGGGTAATCCCCCTTTTATTATGTTGTTTTCCCTAGCATGATTTTTGCCTCTCACACTATTCTTTTTGGGTTTTAGAAAATGGCAGGAAACAAGATGATTCACGATAATGGAAGATATGATGGACAATGGAATGATATTCTTCATGAGAAACCAAATTAAATGGGATTTGGAAGTCCAAACATCATTATTATGCCGAATCCGCAATCTCATAATATGATCAATAAATTAAAATTTGTTAAGATTCCTAACTCGGTTAATAAGAGAAAGATGGAGTTTCATGATGATCATAGAGGAAAGAAAGTTCAATTTCCCCTATGTAAATCATGTGGGAAGAGGCATCAAGGAGAATGTTTCAAAGGAACTGGAAGATGCTTTGGGTGTGGAAAAGAAGGACACAAATCCAGTAAGTGCAAAGGAAAAGTTTCATTTAACACCAGGGATGAGGATAATGGTATTGCTATGACATCAACAATGGTTAAATGTTTTAAATGTGGAATGTAAGGGCATTATACAAACTAATTCCCTAAGGGAAAGTCTCATAAAGAGAATCCATATGGTCGTATGGGTAGTATTTATGTTGATGATGATGAACAGACTACAAATGATATGTGAGATGAAAGAATTGTTGAATCTCGGTCAATCGTTTAAGAATGTAGTGGAATGATTACATGTTTATCATGTGTAATGTTGTATAAGTAATCTCATGGTACTATGGAATAAAGAGACATCTAAGTATTGTTACACTTTTGTATTTCCTTAGGTTTTGAAAGTCTTTGATTAATGGTACCAGTATCCATGAAAGGTTATTCAGATATTTTTGTAATGTAGATGATATGCGCATAATGAAGGGATTAGGAGAAAATTAAATGTTTGATAGTATTCTTGATCTCATGACTGATATAAGGAGAAGGTTATATCATGGTTTGAGAATATAGAATTTTTGGATTTTGGTATGTGGAAAGAGTTAACTTTTGACAGCATTCATGTTTTCACTAAGGTTTAATGGGTATTCATTTTTCATGAGAATACATGATTAAGGTATTCACATGATTGGAATGTGACCAACAAGATATATGGGGGATAAATGACAGTATTCACATGCTTGGTTGATGACAATTCAAGTAATCGTTTTCGTTATACTATGAGCTCGGACCGATGTATTTTAGATAATCCAAAAGGTTGGAATGGATTAGGTTGGGCATAAGTTAGTATTGTTTAAGGATAAAAATTTTATCGTTATTGTTGATGGGATTTTATAGTAATATAGCTTTAGAAAATGGATAACCCGCAGGACGGGCGACATCCCATCACGTCGGACAAGGCTGTGGGAATCGAACCCACAACCAAAGTGCGACTGGCCTTTATTGCCTGCCAGTGGCCTACAAGAAGTCCCTGTTTAGTATAAACTAGTTTTATTATATTAAGCAGTATGATATATGATGTATAAGTCCATTTTAGGAACTATATATGATTAATCTCACTATAGATGGACTTATGTATTTTTTGATAACTTTTCTAACATTTTGTTTGCGACAGATGGAATGACCCGTCATTCTATCACATGATCTGCTAACACATCACAAATGACAAATTCAACTTCATTTCTTTAAGAGATGAAGTGGAAATTGTCCAAAGAACGACAAACAATGAAACTATACCAAAATCACAAAAGTATTTATTCTAATTCCAATTTCATCAACTTTAGGGAAATGATCTTGAAAACCAAAATAGTTGTCCTAGTTCTCTTATATCTGATGAATCAGATGGTACCTTAGATCATCACAAATTTATGGCATTGTGATTGCTGGCTTTTCCATAGCCATGTTCTCTACCACTCTCTATCAAAACATGATGGTTAGATTTCTCTTCCATATCCATATTTTCACCTATGTGGAAACCCAGTGATTAGTTTATTTGGGTAATCGTTACATTTCATAGTTTAGTTTTTTAAAGCCAAGTATTGGTATTCCTTTTTACGATGTGGGTTTCTATTAAAGAATCTTTCAAGTAGTAAACCATTTATAACCCCAACGAATTTCAAGGGAGAAATTCATTTTAAGGGGGGGTAGAATGTAACACCTAGAGATTTTATGAAAAATATTAATGTCTTTTGTTGTACGCTACACTGAAAGGAACTTGCACAACATGCATCCTTGACTTTCCTTGCATTACACGCAATCGCGACCTTCCTCGATAGCGTGTGTAGTACGCAATACCGAGTTTCACAAAATAACGATATGCTATTAAAATATTATTAAAACTAGTCGTTATGAATAGTAATAACCAACTTTTAAAATTTTATAAATTTTATCTCTCAAAACGGACTTCATTTTTTGATTCGGAGTATCGAATTTAGCCTAAGGTGAAATTTTGGTACTTTTCGGATAACTTTCATATTCTGATGAATAGTGAAAATTACTAAATTATAATTAATAACAACTTTTTTAATCGAAATAATTAATAGTGATAAATTATTAATTTGAGTGGTTTTAAAGTATATTTAGAATATATTTTTACAATTTAATACAATGTTGGCCATTCGATGTAATTTCACATTTAAACCAGTTATAAACAAGTGTCAATCTGTTGATAGTTATTATCTCTTAAAAACACGCTATTTGTTTTGACGACAGAATTTAATTTTTAAATTAGTTAATGTAGTTGATATGTTTTGAATTTGATAAAAAATACATCATTTTTGAATTCATAATATCAAATATAGCTTAGATCTAATTTTTGGTATTTTTCTGAAAACTTTCATTTTTTGATGAATAGTGAAACCACCAAGTGGTAGTTAAAAACTGAATTTTTCATAAAACATAATTTTACCACATCTTTGAGTGGAATTTCAAAAATCCTAGAGACACAGTTGATGTCAGTAATTAAAATGTGGTTCAATGAGATGAAAATAATTTTTTGGTAAATAGTAGCTTTTTACCATTTTTACCACGGTTAAAAGTAAATAGGATAGTTATGGGTAAAAATGATATCATTATTACCCTAACACATGTCCTAATTCTATTGGATAAGTGTAATTCGACCAAAAACAACCTTAGGAATAAAATATGACCATTTAGGCCCACATGGATTAGATTAGGACATTTATTATTAATTTATTTAAAGAAGGGTTAAAATAGTTAAAATCAAAGTTTAATAAGTAAATAATTTTTTAATATGGGGTTATACATAAGATAAATTCGACTATAAATATTCATTAGAAATCTAAAAATATTTCCTACATAATGGTATTTTATTTGTAATTTTTAGACATTAAATAATTTAATTTATTTATAACACAAAGATGATGCAGTAATTATCTTATAATGAAATACTGACATAATTGATATTATAAATACATAAATAAGTATAATTTGAGACTTTTTACGAATTAAACTAATTTTCTAGGTTAATATGACATGTTAGGATTATGTTAATTAACTTTGGTCGAATAATCATTCTTTTATAAGTTTCAAAAAAATCAACTATTGAATAGTGTTAAAATTGACATAAAATAGTTTTTAAAACAAATATTATATTATTAATTGTTATTTTATTCCAAAAAATCTAAGGATCGGCCAAATGACTTAGATAAGGTTATATATGTTAATGAAACAAAAATTGGGGTTCTCTTGGATGTATATGGTATGTTTATTAACTATATAATATTAAAATACAAAGTGACATGGTAAATGTCAATCTAATTAACTAAGAGATAAAACTAAAAGATAAGGTTAATATAGGAACCTAAACTTGTCTAAATTCTGTTGGATGAGAGGATTTAGACCCACCCCCACCTTAGCTTAGAAATAAATCAATTTGGAGCTATTTAAAACCAAATTTGACTTTATAATAAAATAATAGTTTTAGTTATTCCAAAGGTACCCCTCTCCTCCCTTATAAAAGGGCATCTCCTCCCTCTCTTCCTCCCACAACATTGAGCCTTCATTCTCGGCCATACCCTGCCAAATTCTCTTCTCCACTTCCCTAGAAATATCCTAGATGTTCTTGGCTTCCTAAAATACCAATTTTCATGCCCTAAAGGGAGATCTCAAAGAAGCGCTTCAAAGAAGAGGTAATTTCCGTTACCGATTCATTCAACTTTATTTCTTCTTCCACTTATTCTTCATAGGTTGTTTCATTATGAAGTAATAACATCAGTATCACTCATATACTAGTATGTTATTATATGAATGAAACAACCATATTTCACCATCTATCCATCCTACGGAAAATGAAATCACCGCGCGTGCGTACGTACGGAATACCGTCTCCACGCCGTGGTGTAATCTATTTTCCCCCACCACCTTACATGGGTTGGTATAATGGTGTAAATAATGAATATATATGACGATTATAAAGTTATATTGATTCTGAAATAGTATGCATACACTCCAATACAATTCCATTATCATATAAATGATATCATCACTCGTGTGTACGTACGGAATACCGTCTCCACGATGTGATGCGACTCGTTCTACATGATCTTCATTTCATAATGAATATATAAATGAATTGAATGAATGAATATGATATATATTACACTAATACCATTCTGTAAATGAGGTATATATAACCTAAATATAAGAATAAGAACTTATTCGGCAAAACACGCATAAGAACAAAAAGTTATAAAATCCGAATAACAAGTAGCAATGAAATATTACTACTAAGATGCTAAGAATATGACAATATATGATATCATAAAAATAAGTATGATTCTTTAATAAGTCAATAACATTATTTAAATCATTATACAAGAGTTTTGGACACATACAAAGCATATCAGACCAAAGGTAAGGAAAATATCACAATCTCATTTTTATCCGAGATTGTTTATACTTTGAAATTTACTGGGGTGTATTTTATCATCCACATCCATGTTTCCTCAATATGTAATATTATTTCTATCCACCTACAATTTTTTAAATCCAATTTTACCCTTCGGTGAGTTTTTAGTAAAAGATATGAAATGAATCTTTTGTCATTTTTCGTACGAGGTACTTTTTTACTTTTCTGACAAAAGAACGAAGAATGTTTTTTTAACTTATACGGTATGAATGGATTTTTAAAACATTATTTCCAAGAATCTTAATTTTCAATTTTTCAAGTTTATTTTTAATCAAATTATTTTAGTTTAAAATTGTATGACATGTTAAGAAAGGAAAATGTTTTTGAAGTAGAAAGGATATTTTCCTCAAGAATGGAGTTCAAGTGTTTTATCAAAATTATTTTCCATCTAAGATAACAAAGGGTTCTGTTTCTATCCCTATTATTACATTGATTTGATTATGTTGTGATGGAAATATTTTTATGAATTCCTTTATCTTATATGAATTGTTTTATGATGTCATGATGTTTAAGATTCCCATTTTTATTACATGGGTTATGCTATGATGTAAGGTTTATGATTTTGTGGCACACATAAGAATGGTATCCTTATGAGATGGGTGGGACCTATATCTCCCTCCAATGCATTGGGTAAAGATTTTATATCTCATGAGATAGACATGGCTGGAAGGGTAGGTTATACCGGTTCAGTGAAACAGGACTGAAACGAGGGTGACTTGGTTCAGAAATGGACTTTGTCCACTAAGATAGTCTTGGTAATGAGTCATGACTAATAAGATATGATTCTCTATGATTATGTGTATATGCCACAAAGTTTCATGTTTTAAGTTAGGATTATTGGGATTTCATTTCACTACTATGATTTATCCCATGTTATGAAATTATGCTCTCTTTTTCAGGTTAAGATTTCCAAAATGATATGTTCTTATTAAAATGATGTGATTGATATTTCTTTTTTTCACCCTTAATGAGCATTTTAGCTCACCCTTTTATGTTTTCTTTTCCCCAGGATATAAAGAAAGGTTTTATGTAAAAAAAGGAAGATCCTTATGGGAGATGTTGAAGATCTTTCACCACGATTAGAAGATTATATTCCGTGTTTCCAAAGACACTAAACTATTACGATCCTTGTGTGTGTGTTTTTGTTATGTACTATGTATTCCGCAAAAGTAATGTAATTTCCATGTACGTCAAGCTTCGGGTCTCTATAGTTGGTATCAGAGGAAAGGTTTAGTCAACATTTGGAAACTAGGATACGAAAACATTAGTGAGATCTCTAGAGATACTTCTAAGGTATGTCTAGGGATGTCCCAAAGGTTAAGTATAAGTA
Organism: Viscum album; assembly: GCA_963277665.1. NCBI lineage: Eukaryota > Viridiplantae > Streptophyta > Magnoliopsida > Santalales > Viscaceae > Viscum > Viscum album. The sequence continues at coordinate 803,549,672 of OY728166.1, read as the reverse complement.
TAGATTATAGTCCTAGAATTGTGCTAATGATCTTAAAATTAAACCTAAGATGTTAGATATTGAGGGTACTCCCCCTTTTATTATGTTGTTTTCCCTAGCATGATTTTTGCCTCTCACACTATTCTTTTTGGGTTTTAGAAAATGGTTGGAAACAAGGTGATTCACGATAATGAAGGATATGATGGACAATGGAATGATATTCTTCATGATCAACCAAATGAAATGGGATTTGTAAGTCCAAACATCATTATTATGTCGAATCCGCAATCTCATAATATGATCAATAAAGTGAAATTTGTTAAGTTTCCTAACTCGGTTAATAAGAGAAATATGGAGTTTCATGATGATCATATAGGAAATAAAGTTCAATTTCCCCTATGTAAATCATGTGGGAAGAGGCATCAAGGAGAATGTTTCAATGGAACTGGAAGATGCTTTGGGTGTGGAAAAGAAGGACACAAATCCAGTAAGTGCAAAGGAAAAGGTTCATTTAACACCAGGGATGCGGATAATGGTATTGCTGTGACATAAAAAATGGTTAAATGTTTTAAATGTGGAATGTACGGGCATTATGCAAACTAATTCCCTAAGAGAAAGTATAATGAAGAGAATCAGTATGGTCGTATGGGTAGTATTTATATTGATGATGATGAAGAGACTACAAATGATATGTGATATGAAAGAATTATTGAAGCTCGGTCAATCGTTTAAGAATGTAGTGGAATGATTACATGTTTATCATGTGTAATGTTGTATAAGTAATCTCATGGTACTATGGAATAAAGAGACATCTAAGTATTGTTACACTGTTGTCTTTCCTTGAGTTTTGAAAGTGTATGATTAATGGTAATAGTATCCATGAAATGTTATTCAGATATTTTTGGAATGTAGATGATATGCGCATAATGAAGGGATAAGGAGAAAATTAAATGTTTGATAGTATTCATGAGCTCATGACTGATATAAGGAGAAGGTTATATCATGGTTTGAGAATATATAATTTTTGGATTTTGGTATGTGGAAAGAGTTAACTTTTGACAGCATTCATTTTTTCACTACGGTTTAATGGGTATTCATTTTTCAAGAGAATACATGATTAAGGTATTCACATGATTGGAATGTGACCAACAAGATATATGGGGGATAAATGACGGTATTCACATGCTTGGTTGATGACAATTCAAGTAATCGTTTTCATTATACTATTAGCTTGGACTGATGTATTTTAGATAATCCAAAAGGTTGGAATGTATTATGTTGGACATAAGTTAGTATTGTTTAAGGATACAACTTTTATCGAAATTGTTTTTGGGATGTTATAGTAATATAGCTTTAGAAAAAGGACAACCTGCAGGACGGGCGACAGCCCATCGCGTCGGACAAGGCTGTGGGAATCGAACCCACAACCGAAGTGCGACTGGCCTTTATCGCCTGCCACTGGCCTACAAGAAGTCCCTGTTTAGTAGAAACTATTTTTATTATATTAAGCAGTATGATAGATGAAGTATAAGTCCATTTTAGGAACTATATATGTTTAATCTCACTATAGATGGACTTATGTATTTTTTGATAAATTTTCTAACCTTTTGTTTGAGATAGATGGAATGACCCATCATTCTATCACATGAGCTGCTAACACAACACGGATGACAAATTCAACTTCATTTATTTAAGAGATGAAGTGGAAATTGTCAAAAGAACGACAAACGGTGAGACTATACCAAAATCAAAAAAGTATTTTTTCTAATTCCAATTTCATCAACTTTAGGGAAATGATCTTGAAAACCAAAACTGTTGTCCTAGTTCTCTTATATCTGATGAATCAGATGGCACCTTAGATCATCACAAATTTATGGCTTTGTGATTTCTGGCTTTTCCATAGCCATGTTCTCTACCACTCTCTATCAAAACATGATGGTTAGATTTCTCTTCCATATCCATATTTTCACCTATGTAGAAACCCAGTGATTAGTTTATTTGGGTAATCGTTAAATTTCATACTTTAGTTTTTTAAATCCAAGTATTAGTATTCCTTTTTACGATGTGGGTTTCTATTAAATAAACATTCAAGTAGTAAACCATTTATAACCCCCAATGAATTTCGAGGACGAAATTCATTTTAGGGGGGGGTAGAATGTAACACCTCGAGATTTTATGAAAAATATTAATGTCTTTTGTTGTACGCTAAACTGAAAGGAACTTGCACAACATGCATCCTTGACTTGCCTTGCATTACACGCAATCGCGACCTTCCTCGATAGCGTGTGTAGTACGCAATACCGAGTTTCACTAAACAACGATATGCTATTAAAATATTATTAAAACTAGCCGTTATGAATAGTAATAACCACCTTTTAAAATTTTAGAAATTTTAGCTCTCAAAATGGACTTCATTTTTGGATTCGGAGTATCGAATTTATCCTAAGGTGAAATTTTGATACTTTTCGGATAACTTTCATATTCTGTTTAATAGTGAAAATTACTAAATTATAATTAAAAACAAATTTTTTAATCGAAATAATTAATAGTGATAAATTATTAATTTGAGTGGTTTTAAAGTATATTTAGAATATATTTTTACAATTTAATACAATTTTGGTCATTGGATGTAATTTCACATTTAAACCAGTTATAAACAAGTGTCAATCTTTTGATAGTTATTATCTCTTAAAAACACGCTATTTGTTTTGACGACGAGAATTAATTTTTAAATTAGTTAATGTAGCTGATATGTTTTGAATTTGATAAAATATACATCATTTTTGAATTCATAAAATCAAATATAGCTTAGATCTAATTTTTGGTATTTTTCTGGAAACATTCATTTTTTGATGAATAGTGAAACCACTAAGTGGTAGTTAAAAAACTGAATTTTTCATAAAGCTTAATTTTACCGCTTCTGTGAGTGGAATTTAGAAAATCCGAGAGACACAGTTGATGTCGGTAAGTAAAATGTGGTTCAATGAGATGAAAATAATTTTTTGGTGAATAGTAACTTTTTACCTTTTTTACCACGGTTAAAAGTAAATAGGATAATTAAGGGTAAAAATGATATCATTATTACCCTAACACATGTCCTAATTCTTTTGGATAAGTGTAATTCGACCAAAAAAACCTTAGGAATAAAATATGACCATTTAGGCCCACTTGGATTAGATTAGGACATTTATTATTAATTTATTTAAAGAAGGGTTAAAATAGTTATAATCAAAGTTTAATAAGTAAATCATTTTTTAATATGGGGTTATACATAAGATATATTCGACTATAAATATTCATTAGAAATATAAAGTGATTTCCTACATAATGGTATTTTATTTGTAATTTTGAGACATTAAATAATTTAATTTATTTATAACACATAGATGATGCAGTAATTATCTTATTAATGAAATACTGACATAATTGATATTATAAATACCTAAATAAGTTTAATTTGATGCGTTTTATGATTTAAACTAATTTTCTAGGTTAATATGACATGTTAGGATTATGTTAATTAACTTTGGTCGAATAATCATTCTTTTATAAGTTTCAAAAAAATCAACTATCGAATAGTGTTAAAATTGACATAAAATAGTTTTTAAAACAAATATTATATTATTAATTGTTATTTTATTCCTAAAAATCTAAGGATTGGCCAAATGACTTAGATAAGGTTATATATATTAATAAAACACAAATTGGGGTTCTCTTGGATGTATATGGTATGTTTATTACCTATATAATATACAAATACAAAGTGACATGGTAAATGTCAATCTAATTAACTAAGAGATAAAACTAAAAGAAAAGGTTAATATAGGAACCTAAACTTGTCTAAATTCTATTGGATGAGAGGATTTCGACCCACCCCCACCTTATCTTCTAAATAAATCAATTTGGAGCTATTTAAAACCAAATTTGACTTTATAATAAAATAATAGTTTTAGTTATTCCAAAGGTACCCCTCTCCTCCCTTATAAAAGGGAATCTCCTCCCTCTCTTCGTCACACAACGTTGAGCCTTCATGCTCGGCCAACCCCTTCCAAATTCTCTTCTCCACTTCCCTAGAAATATCATAGAGGTTCTGGTCTTCCTAAAAGACCAATTTTCATGCCCTAAAGGGAGATCTCAAAGAAGCGCTTCAAAGAAGAGGTAATTTCCATTACCGATTCATTCAACTTTATTTCTTCATCCACTTATTCTTCATAGGTTGTTTCATTATGAAGTAATAACATCAGTATCTATCATATACTGATATGTTATTATATTAATGAAACAACCCTATTTCACCATCTATCAGTCCTACGGAAAATGAAATCACCGCGCGTGCGTACTTACAGAATACCGTCTCCACGCCGTGGTGTAATCTATTTTCCACCACCACCTTACTTGGATGGGTATAATGGTGTAAATAATGACTATATATGACTATTATAAAGTTATATTGATTCTGAAATAGTATACATACACTCCAATACAATTCCACGATCATAGAAACGATATCATCACTCGTGTATATGTACGGAATACCGTCTCCACGATGTGATGCGACTCGTTCTACATGATCTTAATTTCATAATGATTATATAAATGAATTGAATGAATGAATATGATATATATTACACTAATACAATTCTGGAAATGAGGTATATATAACCTAAAGATAATAATAAGAACTTATTCGACAAAACACGCATAAGAACAAAAAGTTATAAACATCCGAATAACAAGTAGCAATGAAATATTACTACTAAGAAGCTAAGAATATGACCATATATGATATCATAAAAATAATTATGATTCTGTAATAAGTCAATAACATTATTTAAATCATTATACAGGAGTTTCGGACACGTACAAAGCATATCAGACCAAAGGTAAGGAAAATAACACAATCTCATTTTTATCCGAGATTGTTTATACTTTGAAATTTACTGGGGTGTATTTTATCATCCACATCCATGTTTCCTCAATATGTAATATTATTTCTATCCACCTAAAATTTTTTAAATCCAATTTTACCCTTTGGTGAGTTTTTAGTAAAAGATATGAAAGGAATCTTTTTTCGTTTTTCGTACGAGGTACTTTTTGACTTTTCTGACAAAAGTACGAAGAATGTTTTTTTAAATTATACGGTATGAATGGATTTTTAAAACATTATTTCCAAGAAGGTTACTTTACAATTTTTCACGTTTAGTTTTAATCAAATTATTTTAGTTTAAAATTGTATGACATGTTAAGAAGGGAAAATGTTTTTGAAGTAGAAAGGATATTTTCCTCAAGAATGGAGTTCAAGTGTTTTATCAAAATTATTTTCCATCTAAGATAACAAAGGGTTCTGTTTCTATCCCTATTATTACATTGATTTGATTATGTTGTGATGGAAATTTTTTATGAATTCCTTTATCTTATATGAATTGTTTTATGATGTCATGATGTTTAAGATTCCCATTTTTATTACATGGGTTATGCTATGATGTAAGGTTTATGATTTTGTGGCACACATAAGAATGGTATCATTATGAGATGGGTGGGACCTATATCTCCCTCCAATGCATTGGGTAAAGATTTTATATCTCATGAGATAGACATGGATGGAAGGGTAGGTTATACCGGTTCAGTGAAACAGGACTGAAACGAGGGTGACTCGGTTCAGAAATGGACTTTTTCCACTAAGATAGTCTTGGTAATGAGTCATGAATAATAAGATATGATTCTCTATGATTATGTGTGTATGACAAAAAGATTCATGTTTTAAGTTATGATTATTTGGATTTCATTTCACTACTATGATTTATCCCATGTTATGAAATTATGCTCTCTTTTGAAGGTGAAGATTTCCAAAATGTTATGTTCTTATTAAAATGATGTGATTGATATTTCTTTTTTTACCCTTACTGAGCATTTGAGCTCACCCTTTTATGTTTTCTTTTCCCCAGGATATAAAGAAAGGTTTTAGGTAAAAAAAAGGAAGATCTTTATGGGAGATGTTGAAGATCTTTCACCACGATTAGAAGATTATATTCCATGTTTCCAAAGACACTAAACTATTACGATCCTTGTGTGTGTGTTTTTGTTATGTAATTTGTATTCCTCAAATGTAATGTAATTTCCATGTACATCATGCTTCGGGTCTCTACAGTTGGTATCAGAGGAAAGGTTTAGTCAAAATTTGGAAACTAGGATGCGAAAACGTTAGTGAGATCTCTAGAGATATTTCTAAGGTATGTCTAGGGATGTCTCTAATGTTAAGTATAAGTATAGATTATAGTCTTATAATTGCGCTAATGATATTAAAATTAAACCTAAGATGTTAGATATTGAGGGTACTCCCCCTTTTATTCTGTTGTTTTCCCTAGCATGATTTTTTCCTCTCACACTATTCTTTTTGGGTTTTAGAAAATGGCTAGAAATAAGATGATTCACGATAATGGAGGATATGATGGACAATGGAATGATATTCTTCATGATCAACCAAATGAAATGGGATTTGGAAGTCCAAACATCATTATTATGCTGAATCCGCAATCTCATAATATGATCAATAAAGTAAAATTTGTTAAGTTTCCTGACTCGGTTAATAAGAGAAAGATGGAGTTTCATGATGATCATAGTGGAAAGAAAGTTCAATTTCCCCTATGTAAATCATGTGGGAAGAGGCATCAAGGAGAATGTTTCAAAGGAACTGGAAGATGCTTTGGGTGTGGAAAAGAAGGACACTAATCCAGTAAGTGCAAAGGAAAAGGTTCATTTTACACCAGGGATGAGGATAATGGTATTGCTACGACATCAACAATGGTTAAATGTTTTAAATGTGGAATGTACGGGTATTATGCAACCTAATTCCCTAAGGGAAAGTCTCATGAAAAGAATCAGTATGGTCGTATGGGTAGTATTTATGTTGATGATGATGAAGAGACTACAAATGATATGTGAGATGAACGAATTGTTGAAGGTCGGTCAATCGTTTAAGAATGTAGTGGAATGATTACATGTTTATCATGTGTAATGTTGTATAAGTAATCTCATGGTACTATGGAATAAAGAGACATCTATGTATTGTTACGCTGTTGTCTTTCTTTGAGTTTTGAAAGTGTATGATTAATGGTACCAGTATCCATGAAAGGTTATTCAGATATTTTCGGAATGTAGATGATATGCGCATAATGAAGGGATAAGAAGAAAATTAAATGTTTGATAGTATTCATGAGCTCATGACTGATATAAGAAGAAGGTTATATCATGGTCTGAGAATACAGAATTTTTGGATTTTGGTATGTGGAAAGAGTTAACTTTTGACAGCATTCATGTTTTCCCTAAGGTTTAATGGGTATTCATTTTTCAAGAGAATACATGATTAAGGTATTCACATGATTGGAATGTGACCAACAAGATATATGGGGGATAAATGACGCTATTCACATGCTTGGTTGATGATAATTCAAGTAATCGTTTTCATTATACTATGAGCTTGGACCGATGTATTTTAGATAATCCAAAAGGTTGGAATGGATTATGTTGGACATAAGTTAGTATTGTTTAAGGATAGAACTTTTATTGATATTGTTGATGGGATGTTATAGTAATATAGCTCTAGAAAAAGGACAACCTGCAGGACGGGTGACAACCCATCGCGTCGGACAAGGCTGTGGGAATCGAACCCACAACCGAAGTGCGACTGGCCTTTATTGCCTGCCACTGGCCTATAAGAAGTCCCTGTTTAGTAGAAACTAGTTTTATTATATTAAGCAGTATGATATATGAAGTATAAGTCCATTTTAGGATCTATATATGATTAATCTCACTATAGATGGACTTATGTATTTTTTGATAACTTTTCTAACCTTTTGTTTGAGACAGATGGAATGACCCATCATTCTATCACATGATCTGCTAACACATCAAAAATGACAAATTCAACTTCATTTCCTTAAGAGATGAAGTGGAAATTGTCCATAGAACGACAAACTATGAGACTATACCAAAATCACAAAAGTATTTATTCTAATTCCAATTTCATCAACTTTAGGAAAATGATCTTGAAAACCAAAACTGTTGTCCTAGTTCTCTTATATCTGATGAATCAGATGGTACCTTAGATCGTCACAAATTTATGGCTTTGTGATTGCTGGCTTTTCCATAGCCATGTTCTCTACCACTCTCTATCAAAACATGATGGTTAGATTTCTCTTCCATATCCATATTTTCACCTATGTGGAAACCCAGTGATTAGTTTATTTGGGCAATCGTTACTTTTCATACTTTAGTTTTTCAAAACTAAGTATTTGTATTCCTTTTTACGATGTGGGTTTCTATTAAAGAAACTTTCAAGTAGTAAACCATTTATAACCCCAACGAATTTTGAGGGCGAAATTCATTTTAAGGAGGGGTAGAATGTAACATCCCGAGATTTTATGAAAAATATTAATGTCTTTTGTTGTACGCTACACCGAAAGGATCTTGCACAACATGCATCCTTGAATTGCCTTTCATTACACTCAATTGCGACCTTCCTCGATAGCGTGTGTAGTACGCAATACCGAGATTCACTAAACAACGATATGCTATTAAAATATTATTAAAAATAGCCGTTATGAATAGTAATAACCAACTTTTAAGATTTTAGAAATTTTATCTCTCAAAATGGACTTCATTTTTTGATTCGGAGTATCGAATTTAGCCTAAGGTGAAATTTTGGTACTTTTCGGATAACTCTCATATTCTGATGAATAGTGAAAATTACTAAATTATAATTTAAAAAAACTTTTTTAATCGAAATAATTAATAGTGATAAATTATTAATTTGAGTGGTTTTAAAGTATATTTAGAATATATTATTACAATTTAATACAATATTGGTCATTGGATGTAATTTCGCATTTAAACCAGTTATAAACAAGTGTAAATCTTTTGATAGTTATTATCTCTTAAAAACACGCTATTTGTTTTGATGACGGGAATTAAATTTTAAATTAGTTAATGTAGCTGATATGTTTTGAATTTGATAAAATAGACATCATTTTTGAATTCATAATATAAAATATAGCTTAGATCTAATTTTTGGTATTTTTCTGGAAACTTTCATTTTTTGATGAATAGTGGAACCACTAAGTGGTAGTTAAAAAACTGAATTTTTCATAAAACTTAATTTTACCGCTTCTGTGAGTGGAATTTCGAAAATCCGAGAGACACGGTTGATGTCAGTAAGTAAAATGTGGTTCAATGAGATGAAAATAATTTTATGGTGAATAGTAACTTTTTAACTTTTTTACCACGGTTAAAAGTAAATAAGATAATTAAGGGTAAAAATGATATCATTATTACCCTAACACATGTCCTAATTCTATTGGATAAGTGTAATTCGACCAAAAACAACCTTAGGAATAAAATATGACCATTTAGGCCCACTTGGATTAGATTAGGACATTTATTATTAATTTATTTAAAGAAGGGTTAAAATAGTTAAAATCAAAGTTTAATAAGTAAATCATTTTTTAACATGGGGTTATACATAAGATAAATTCGACTATAAATATTCATTATAAATCTAAAAATATTTCCTACATAATGGTATTTTATTTGTAATTTTTAGACATTAAATAATTTAATTTATTTATAACACAAAGATGATGCAGTAATTATCTTATTAATGAATTACTGACATAATTGATATTATAAATACCTAAATAAGTATAATTTGAGACTTTTTATGAATTAAACTAATTTTCTAGGTTAATATGACATGTTAGGATTATGTTAATTAACTTCAGTCGAAGTAATCATTCTATTATAAGTTTCATAAAAATCAACTATTGAATAGTGTCAAAATTGACATAAAATAGTATTTAAAACAAATATTATATTATTAACTGTAATTTTATTCCTAAAAATCTAAGGATCGGCCAAATGACTTAGATAAGGTTATATATATTAATAAAACACAAATTGGGTTTCTCTTGGATTTATATGGTATGTTTATTAACTATATAATATAAAAATAAAAAGTGACATGGTAAATGTCAATCTAATTAACTAAGAGATAAAACTAAAAGATAAGGTTAATATAGGAACGTAAACTTGTCTAAATTATATTGGATGAGAGGATTTAGACCCAACCCCCCCCCCCTTATCTTTTAAATAAATCAATTTGGAGCTATTTAAACCCGAATTTGACTTTATAATAAAATAATAGTTTTAGTTATTCCAAAGGTACCCCTCTCCTCCCTTATAAAAGGGTATCTCCTCCCTCTCTTCCTCACACAACTTTGTGCCTTAATGCTCGTCCAACCCCTACCAAATTCTCTTCTCCACTTCCCTAGAAATATCCTAGAGGTTCTGGTATTCCTAAAAGACCAATTTTCATGCCCTAAAGGGAGATCTCAAAGAAGCGCTTCAAAGAAGAGGTAATATCTGTTACCGATTATTTCAACTTTATTTCTTCTAACACTTATTTTTCATAGGTTTATTAATTATGAAGTAATAACATCAGTATCACTCATATACTGATATGTTATTATATGAATGAAACAACCCTATTTCACCATCTATCCATCCTACAGAAAATGAAATCACCGCGCGTGCGTACGTACGGAATACCGCCTCCACGCCGTGGTGTAATATATTTTCCACCATCACCTTACTTGGATGGGTATAATGGTGTAAATAATGACTATATATGAATATTATAAAGTTATATTGATTCTGAAATAGTATACATACACTCCAATACAATTCCACGATCATAGAAACGATATCATCACTCGTGCGTACGTACGGAATACCGTCTCCACGATGTGATGCGACTCGTTCTACATGATCTTCATTTCATAATGATTATATAAATGAATTTAATGAATTAATATGATATATATTACACTAATATGATTCTGGAAATTAGGTATCTATAACCTAATGATAAGAATAAGAACCTATTCGACAAAACACGCATAAGAACAAAAAGTTATAAACACCTGAATAACAAGTAGCAATGAAATATTACTACTAAGAAGATAATAATATGACCATATATGATATCATAAAAATAAGTATGATTCTGTAATAAGTCAATAACATTATTTAAATCATTATACAGGAGTTTCGGACACATACAAAGCATATCGGACCAAAGGTAAGGAAAATATCACAATCTCATTTTTATCCGAGATTGTTTATACTTTGAAATTTACTGGGGTGTATTTTATCATCCACATCCATGTTTCCTCAATATATAATATTATTTCCATCCACCTACAATTGTTTAAATCCAATTTTACCCTTCGGTGAGTTTTTAGTAAAAGATATGAAAGGAATCTTTTGTCGTTTTTCGTACGAGGTACTTTTTGACTTTTCCAAAAAAAGTACGAAGAATGTTTTTTTAACTTATACGGTATGAATGGATTTTTAAAACATTATTTCCAAATAGCTTACTTTACAAGTTCTCAAGTTTATTTTTAATCAAATTATTTTAGTTTAAAATTGTATGACATGTTAAGAAAGGAAAATTTTTTTGAAGTAAAAGGATATTTTCCTCCAGAATGGAGTTCAAGTGTTTTATCAAAATTATTTTCCATCTAATATAACAAAGGGTTCTGTTTCTATCCCTATTATTACATTGATTTGATTATGTTGTGATGGAAATATTTTTATGAATTTATTTATCTTATATGAATTGTTTTATTATGTCATGATGTTTAAGATTCCCATTTTTATTACATGGGTTATGCTATGATGTAAGGTTTATGATTTTGTGGTACACATAAGAATAGTATAATTATGAGAAGGGTGGGACCTATATCTCCCTCCAATTCATTGGGTAAAGATTTTATATCTCATGAGATAGACATGGCAGGAAGGGTAGGTTATACCGGTTCAGTGAAACAGGACTGAAACGAGGGTGACTGGGTTCAGAAATGGACTTTGTCCACTAAGATAGTCTTGGTAATGAGTCATGACTAATAAGATATGATTCTCTATGATTATGTGTGTTTGCCACAAAGTTTCATGTTTTAAGTTATGATTATTGGTATTTCATTTCACTACTATGATTTATCCCATGTTATGAAATTATGCTCTCTTTTTCAGGTTAAGATTTCCAAAATGTTATGTTCTTATTAAAATGATGTGATTGGTATTTCTTTTTTTTACCCTTACTGAGCATTTGAGCTCACCCTTTTATGTTTTTTTCCCCAGGATATAAAGAAAGGTTTTAGGTAATAAAAGGAAGATCTTTATGGGAGATGTTGAAGATCTTTCACCACGATTAGAAGATTATATTCTGAGTTTCCAAAGACACTAAACTATTACGATCCTTGTGTGTGTGTTTTTGTTATGTACTATGTATTCCGCAAAAGTAATGTAATTTGCATGTACGTCAAGCTTCGGGTCCCTATAGTTGGTACCAGAGTAAAGGTTTATTCAACATTTGGAAACTAGGATGCGAAAACGTTAGTGAGATCTCTAGAGATATTTCTAAGGTATGTCTAGGGATGTCCCTAAGGTTAAGTATAAGTATATATTACAGTCCTAGAATTGCGCTAATGATCGTAAAATTAGACCTAAGATGTTAGATATTGAGGGTACTCCCCCTTTTATTATGTTGTTTTCCCTAGCATGATTTTTGCCTCTCACACTATTCTTTTTGGGTTTTAGAAAATGGCTGGAAACACGATGATTCACGATAATGGAGGATGTGATGGACAATGAAATGATATTCTTCCTTAGAAACCAAATGAAATCGGATTTGGAAGTCCAAACATCATTATTATGCCGAATCCGCAATCTCATAATATGATCAATAAAGTAAAATTTTTTAAGTTTCCTGACTCGGTTAATAAGAGAAAGATGGAGTTTCATTATGATCATAGAGGAAAGAAAGTTCAATTTCCCCTATATAAATCATGTGGGAAGAGGCATCAAGGAGAATGTTTCAAAGGAACTGGAAGATGCTTTGGGTGTGAAAAAGAAAGACACAAATCCAGTAAGTGCAAAAGAAAAGGTTCATTTAACACCAGGGATGAGGATAATGGTATTGCTATGACATCAACAATAGTTAAATGTTTTAAATGTGGAATGTACGGGCATTATGAAAACTAATGCCCTAAGGGATAGTCTCATGAAGAGAATCAGTATGGTTGTATGGGTAGTATTTATGTTGATGATGATGAAGAGACTACAAATGATATGTGAGATGAAAGAATTGTTGACGCTCGGTCAATAGCTTAAGAATGTAGTGGAATGATTACATGTATATCATGTGTAATGTTGTATAAGTAATCTCATGGTACTATGGAATAAAGAGGCATCTATGTATTGTTACACTGTTTCCTTTCCATGAGTTTTGAAAGTGTATGATTAATGGTACCAGTATCCATGAAAGGTTATTCAGATATTTTTGGAATGTAGATGATATGCGCATAATGAAGGGATAAGGAGAAAATTAAATGTTTGATAGTATTAATGAGCTCATGACTGATAAAAGGAGAAGGTTATATCATGGTTTGAGAATATATAATATTTGGATTTTGGTATGTGGAAAGAGTTAACTTTTGACAGCATTCATGTTTTCACTAAGGTTTAAGGGGTATTCATTTTTCAAGAGAATATATGATTAAGGTATTCACATGATTGGAATGTGACCAACAAGATATATGGGAGATAAATGACGGTATTCACATGCTTGGTTGATGACAATTCAAGTAATCGTTTTCATTATACTATGAGCTTGGACCGATGTATTTTAGATAATCCAAAAGGTTGGAATGGATTATGGTGGACATATGTTAGTATTGTTTAAGTATAGAACTTTTATAGATATTGTTGATGGGATGTTATAGTAATATAGCTTTAGAAAAAGGACAACCTGCAGGACGGGCGACAACCCATCGCGTCGGACAAGGCTGTGGGAATTGAACCCACAACCGAAGTGTGACTGGCCTTTATCACCTGCCACTGGCCTACAAGAAGTCCCTGTTTAGTAGAAACTTGTTTTATTATATTAAGCAGTATGATATATGAAGTATAAGTCCATTTTAGGAACTATATATGATTAATCTCACTATAGATGGACTTATGTATTTTTTGATAACTTTTCTAACCTTTTGTTTGAGACAGATGGAATGACCCATCATTCTATCACATGATCTGCTAACACAAAACGAATGACAAATTCAACTTCATTTCTTTAAGAGATGAAGTGGAAATTTTCAAAAGAACGACAAACGGTGAGACTATACCAAAATCACAAAAGTATTTATTCTAATTCGAATTTCATCAACTTTAGGGAAATGATCTTGAAAACCAAAACTGTTGTCCTAGTTCTCTTATATCTGATGAATCAGATGGTACCTTAGATCATCACAAATTTATGGCTTTGTGATTGCTGGCTTTTCCATAGCCATGTTCTCTACCACTCTCTATCATAACATGATGGTTAGATTTCTCTTCCATATCCATATTTTCACCTATGTGGAAACCCAGTGATTAGTTTATTTGGGTAATCATTACATTTCATACTTTAGTTTTTTAAATCCATGTATTGGTATTCCTTTTTACGATGTGGGTTTCTATTAAAGAAACTTTCAAGTAGTAAACCATTTATAACCCCCAATGAATTTCAAGGACGAAATTTATTTTAAGGGGGGTAGAATGTAACACCTCGAGATTTTATGAAAAATATTAATGACTTTTGTTGTCCTCTACACTGAAAGGAACTTGCACAACATGCATCCTTGACTTGCCTTGCATTACACGCAATCGCGACCTTCCTCGATAGCGTGTGTAGTACGCAATGTCGTGTTTCACTAAACAACGATATGCTATTAAAATATTATTAAAACTAGCCGTTATGAATAGTAATAACCACGTTTTAAAATTTTAAAAATTTTAGCTCTCAAAATGGACTTCATTTTTGGATTCAGAGTATCGAATTTAGCCTAAGGTGAAATTTTGATACTTTTCGGATAAATTTCATATTCTGATGAATAGTGAACATTAGTAAATTATAATTAAAAACAACTTTTTTAATCGAAATAATTAATAGTGATAAATTATTAATTTGAGTGGTTTTAATGTATATTTAGTATATATTTTTACAATTTAATACAATGTTGGTCATTGGATGTAATTTCACATTTAAACTAGTTATAAACAAGTGTCAATCTTTTGATAGTTATTATCTCTTAAAAACACGCTATTTGTTTTGACGATGGGAATTAATTTTTAAATTAGTTAATGTAGCTGATATGTTTTGAATTTGATAAAATAGACATCATTTTTGAATTCATAATATCAAATATAGCTTAGATCTAATTTTTGGTATTTTTCTGGAAACTTTCATTTTTTGATGAATAGTGAAACCACTAAGTGGTAGTTAAAAAACTGAATTTTTCATAAAACATAATTTTACCACTTCTGTGAGTGGAATTTCGAAAATCTGAGAGACACTGTTGATATCAGTAAGTAAAATGTGGTTCAATGAGATGAAAATAATTTTTTGGTGAATAGTAACTTTTTACCTTTTTTACCACGGTTAAAAGTAAATAGGATAATTAAGGGTAAAAATGATATCATTATTACCCTAACACATGTCCTAATTCTATTGGATAAATGTAATTCGACCAAAAACAACCATAAGAATAAAATATGACCATTTAGGCCCACTTGGATTAGATTAGGACATTTATTATTAATTTATTTAAAGAAGGGTTAAAATAGTTAAAATCAAAGTCTAATAAGTAAATATTTTTTAATATGGGGTTATACATAATATAAATTATACTATAAATATTCCTTAGAAAGACAAAAATATTTCCTACATAATGGTATTTTATTTTTAATTTTTAGACATTAAATAATTTAATTTATTTATAACACAATGATGATGCACTAATTATCTTATTAATGAAATACTGACAGAATTGATATTATAAATACCTAAATAAGTATAATTTGATACTTTTTATGAATTAAACTAATTTTATAGGTTAATATGACATGTTATGATTAGGTTAAATAACTTTGGTCGAAGTAATCATTCCTTTATGAGTTTCAAAAAAAATCAACTATTGAATAGTGTCAAAATTGAAATAAAATAGTTTTTCAAACAAATATTATATTATTAATTGTTATTTTATTCCTAAAAATCTAAGGTTCGGCCAAATGACATATATAATGTTATATATATTAATAAAACACAAATTGGGGGTATAATGGATGTATATGGTATGTTTATTAACTATATAATAGAAAAATACAAAGTGACATGGTAAATGTCAATCTAATTAACTAAGAGTTAAAAATAAAAGATAAAGTTAATATAGGAACCTAAACATGTATAAATTCTATTGGATGAGAGGATTTTGACCCATCCACATCTTAGCTTCTAAATATATCAACTTGGAGCTATTTAAAACCGAATTTGACTTTATAATAAAATAATAGTTTTAGTTATTCCAAAGGTACCCCTCTCCTCCCTTATAAAAGGGCACCGCCTCCCTCTCTTCCTCACACAACTTTGAACCGTCAAGCTCGGAACACCCCTGCCAAATTCTCTTCTTCACTTCCATAGAAATATCCTAGAGGTTATGGTCTTCCTCAAAGGCCAATTTTAGTTCCCTAAAGGGAGATCTCAAAGAAGCTTTTCAAAGAAGAGGTAATTTCTGTTACCGATTCTTTCAACTTTATTTCTTCTTCCACTTCTTCTTCTTAGGTTGTTTCATTATGAAGTAATAACATCAGTATCACTCATATACTGATATGTTATTATAATTATGAAACAACCCTATTTCACCATCTATCCATCCTACGGAAAACAAAATCACCGCGCGTGCATACGTACGGAATACCGTCTCCACGCCGTGGTATAATCTATTTTCCACCACCACCTTACTTGGATGGGTATAATGGTGTAAATAATGACTATATATGACTATTATAAAGTCATATTGTTTCTGAAATAGTATACATACACTCCAATACAATTCCACGATCATAGGAACGATATCATCACTCGTGCGTACGTATGGAATACCGTCTCCACGATGTGATGCGACTAGTTCTACACGATCTTCATTTCATAATGATTATATAAATGAATTGAATGAATGAATATGATATATATTACACTAATACCATTCTGGAAATGAGGTATCTATAGCCTAAAAAGAAGAATAAGAACTTATTCGAAAAAACACGCATAAGAACAATAAGTTATAAACACCCGAATAACAAGTAGCAATGAAATATTACTACTAAGAAGATAAGAATATGACCATATATGATATCATAAAAATAAGTATGATTCTGTAATAAGTCAATAACATTATTTAAATCATTATACAGGAGGTTCGGACACTTATAAAGCATATCGGACCAAAGGTAAGGAAAATATCACAATCTCATTTTTATCTGAGATTGTTTATACTTTGAAATTTATAGGGGTGTATTTTATCATCCACATCCATGTTTCCTCAATATGTAATATTATTTCCATCCACCTACAATTGTTTAAATCCAATTTTACCCTTCAGTGAGTTTTTAGTAAAAGATATGAACGAAATCTTTTGTTATTTTTCGTACGAGGTACTTTTTGACTTTTCCGAAAAAAGTACGAAGAATGTTTTTTTAACTTATACGGTATGAATGGATTTTTAAAACATTATTTCCAAGAATCTTACTTTACAAGTTTTCAAGATTATTTTTAATCAAATTATTTTAGTTTTAAATTTTATGACATGTTAAGAATGAAAAATGTTTTTGAAGTAGAAAGGATATTTTCTTCAAGAATGGAGTTCAAGTGTTTTATCAAAATTATTTTCCATCTAAGATAAAAAAAGGTTCTGTTTCTATCCCTATTATTACATTGATTTGATTATGTTGTGATGGAATAATTTTTATGAATTCCTTTATCTTATATGAATTGTTTTATGATGTCACGATGTTTAAGATTCCCATTTTTATTACATGGGTTATGCTATGGTGTATGGTTTATGATTTTGTGGCACACATAAGAATGGTATCATTATGAGATGGGTGTGACCTATATCTCCCTCCAATGCATTGGGTAAAGATTTTATATCTCATGAGATAGAAATGGATGGAATGGTAGGTTATACCGGTTCAGTGAAACAGGACTGAAACGAGGGTGACTCGGTTCAGAAATGGACTTTTTCCACTAAGATAGTCTTGGTAATGAGTCATGAATAATAAGATATGATTCTCTATGATTATGTGTGTATTCCACAAAGTTTCATGTTTTATGTTATGATTATTGGGATTGCATTTCACTACTATGATTTATCCCATGTTATGAAATTATGCTCTCTTTTGCAGGTTAAGATTTCCAAAATGTTATGTTCTCATGAAAATGATGTGATTGATATTTCTTTTGTTTACCCTTACTGAGCATTTGAGCTCACCCTTTTATGTTTTCTTTTCCCCAGGTAATAAAGAAATGTTTTAGCTAAAAAAAGGAAGATCTTTATGGGAGATGTTGAAGATCTTTCACCACGATTAGAAGATTATATTCCGAGTTTCCAAAGACACTAAACTATTACGATCCTTGTGTGTGTGTTTTTGTTATGTACTAAGTATTCCGAAAAAGTAATGTAATGTCCATGTAAGTCAAGCTTCAGGTCTCTACACTACCAATTTGGGATTACATTTCATTTTATTTTATATTAATTATCCATACTCTAATATCATGGATATGTTTTTTTCTAAATCGTATACCATTTTAAATACAGTGTTTATTTAGAAAGTTATTGTGGAAATATTGATGAATCTGTATACTCTACACTATATGGATATATAAAAGGAATATTGATCTTGTATTGAATAAATGTATA
Source organism: Viscum album (assembly GCA_963277665.1). Classification (NCBI taxonomy): domain Eukaryota; kingdom Viridiplantae; phylum Streptophyta; class Magnoliopsida; order Santalales; family Viscaceae; genus Viscum; species Viscum album. Next base: position 803,530,845 of record OY728166.1, on the reverse strand, counting down.
AAGAATTTTTTGTAAATTTAGTGGCGGGTGGGGCCTACTATAGCCCCTTGATGCATTGGTAGGTTTCATGAGACAAATCATTTTGGCGACAAACCCTTCAATTTTGTTTCCGTAAATCAGACGGGTTTCTACCTATAGAACTAAACCGTTTTAAGGGTATTATGGTTTCATGTGCCAGATACATGACATCCAATTAATAATCATTCTATTTATTATCAGTTATTATTATTATCCATGAGTTTTTCATTATGATAAAATTTATGGATGCAGATTCATTATCAGTTTATTAATGGCATTAGTCTTTCATTTATTCACCATACCATACTGATTGCGTGAGATTGAATATGATTCAATTATTATTGTATTCATGATTCTGCTATTTGTAACCCTTACTGATTGTTTGATCTCACCCTGTTCAGTTATTACATTCAACAGGTGACAAAGAGGAGAGCATTTATTGAGTTCTTGTGGATTTAGTTTTTAGTTTTCATTATGTGTTGTAATTTGTAACCTTTTTAAATTTACTTTATTTTACATTTATGTATCTAGATTCTTGAAGACTAATAAAATGATCGTTCCGTTGAGATTTTCATTCCTTATTTCCATTTAAATATCACAAGTAATGCATCGGCTCCAGTCTAGAGGGGTCTGGGTGTTACAGTTGGTATCAAAGGAAGTTTTGTATAAAACATGGAAAGTAGACTAGTTGATATATGTTAGGAAATAAATACATAATGTAGTATTTGAGGATAAAGGTACAAGAATGTCCTTCTATTTTGTTAAGGAATTGATTATGTGAATCATTATAGCAAATACATTCCTGTTTGGATATGAGTAGGAAGAGGTGGTTCTGGCACAGATGTACCAAGTAGCCCAAACTCAGTCAAGGAGTTTCGGGCTAAACTCATGGTATCTTGGTGCACGACAACGGGCCTTGCTGCAATCTTGGTTATGACACTCTCGGGGTATTTTCTTAGGTTAATTAAGATTTGTTTTAAAGGCCATTATGAAGGATTAAAATGTAAATTATTCCTCAATGAAACCATTTTTATGATTATGGGATTATCCATGAATAGGATATAGAACTATGCTAAGTATTTTGTTATGTTAATATTATACATTATGATTCTTACACAAATCTAATGTGTTCCATTATTTAGAAATGGCGTCTAATAGAAGAAGGGGAATCAATACTCATGGGTAAGGTAGGGATCTCCCTACTGAGCAAGTCAACATAGTCAATGTTGTAGAAGATCAAATCACGACCATATTGGGACAACATACTCAAGTTGTAATAAATAATTATTCCACACATGTGTTGGATTGTTTCATATGGAATAATCCCTCATCTTTCGGTAGGGCTACTAATCCAGTGGTTGCTGAGCAATGGATCAAGTCCCTTGAAAATATTTTCATGGAATTAAGATGAAATGAAAATGAAAAGGCATTAATGGTTGTATATTGTCTCAAGGGAGACGCTGATCAATAGTGGTCCTCGAATCAGAATACCACATAGGAATAATAAATAGAAGATATGGAATTTAGGAATTTTATGGAAGTATTTTTCAAAAAATATTTCCCCTGTGAGCAATGAACTGAAATGAAGAGGAAATTACATAGCTTAAAACAAAGGGAAGTAGACAATGATGCAGAGTATGAGGCTACATTCACAAGGCTAGCCTGGTATATCGTAGATTATGTACATGACTCTGCAGACATGATTTATCATTTCTTTTAATTTCATAAGCCAAGTCTTTTAAGGGCACTGGCTTCTCAGTCATTTTCATCATATGATGAAATTGTATCAAGTGCCCTCAAAACAAGGAAGGAATTTTCTAGGTCAAATCTTTTAAAAGGAAACTAAGATAAGAAGCAGTTCTCTTATAACAAAGGAAAAGGATAAGCACCAATGAAGAGCAAGGGAACAATGATATTCCCATTATGTTAGAACTATGGAATGAATCATCTCGGGAAATGTGTGAAAGGCATGGGAGTCAGCTATAACTAAAAAGAAAAGGTTCATTGATGTGATGAATGCAAGGGGAAGAAAAAATTCAATGATATTCAATGCTAACATTTCAGAGAGATGTGACACTATGCAAATGAGTGTCCTAAGAACCAAGGAAACATGCCTCAGAGAAATCCAAGAGAACAAGGGAGATCCTATGCCATTACAACCACAGAGGTTGAAATTCCAAATGATGCGGTGGAAGGTAATTTATTTGTTTCCTTGAATTTAGCCAACACTTTATTTGATTTTGGATATTCGCATTCATTTATATCTTCTCAGTTTTCCACAAAAATTTGATATGTCCGAAATGATTTAATAAAGTGGTTTTCTGTCAAAACTCCCTTTGGATGTATCATTGCAACAAAGGAATGTTGACTAGTCCCCCTTCAGACACCAAAATGTGCTTTAGTTTCAAACCTTATATTCATACTAATGACTGAATTTTTTATAATTATCATAATGGATTACCTATAAAATTATGATGCAAAGATTTATTGTAAGAGGAAGGAAGTAACAATTATTTAAAATGGTATAGAATCCCTTATCTTTAGGGAAGAAACTTCACCACCTGATTCTTATCGAGAACCCCCCCCCTAATAGATCTACTGAATGAAATACATAGAGAGGAAGTAAACCAATATTTATGGGAGGGGAAAGAAATATTCAAATTGATGATGTGCACATAGTGAAAGAGTACATTAATTTATTTCCAGAGGATTTACCTGGACATCCTCCAGTGCGGGATGTTAATTTCTCTATTTATTTATTTCCTTATGTAGGACCTATATTAAAGACTCCTTATAGAATGGCCACATTATAATTAGTAGAACTAAAGAAACAACTAGAGGATTTTAGTGAAAATGTATTTATTAGACCTAGTATTTCACTATGGGAATCCCATGTCCTCTTTGTCAAGAAAAAATATTGATCCATGAGGCTTTGCATTGATTACAGGGAAATCAATGCTATTACAATAATGAATAAGTATCCTCTTCCCCGTATTGATGATTTATTTCATAAACTTCATAGATCTAAAAAAAATTCGAATAATAACCTTTGATCTGGATATCATCAACTGAGTGTGAGGAAGGAATATATTTTGAAGACAACTTTTCGAACCAGGTATGGGCATTACGAGTTTATAGTGATGCCTTTTGGACTGATGAATTCCCTATCTGTTTTGATGCATTTAATGAATTGATTTTTCAAGTAGAATCTTGATTACTTTGTTGTGGTATTCATAAATGATATCCTCATATACTAAAAAATCTTTGAAGACCATGAGAATCATATATAGATTATTCTAAAAAATATTATAAGTAATAAACAATATGGTGAGTTTAGCAAGTGCGAATTCTGGATTCAATCATTTTCATTTCTAGGCCATATTTTCTCTAAGGATGGAATACTAGTTAATCCAGAAAAGAAAAAGGCAATCCACGAATGGCCCACACCAACAAACATAACTGAGATACACAGTTCTATTGGCTTAGCAGGTTACTATCAGCGTTTCATTCAAATTTTTTCCAGACTGGCTAACCAGCTAACCATGCTCACACGTAAAGGAGTTAAATTTGTATGGACAAAAGAATGTACATAATGCTATGAATAATTGGATAGAAGACTAGTCAATGATCCTATTTTGACTCTTCTATCTGAAATTGGTGGATTTTTAATATACAAAGATGCATCAAAAAATGTATTAGGTTGCGTCCTTATGCAAAATGATAAAGTTATTTCTTATGAATCATGACAATTGAATATTCATGAGAAAAATTATGCAACTCATGATCTTGACTTAACAGCTGTAATCATTGCTCTGAAAATATAGAGGCATTATCTTTACGGAAGGAGATGTGAGATTTATATAAACCACAACAGTTTGAAATACATTTTCACACAAAAAGAACTTAACATGAGGTAGGAGAGATGGCTTGAGTTACTCAAAGAAAAATATTGTTCAATATGCTACCACGTGTGAAACGGTAATAATGTGGCAGATGAAATAAGTAGGAAATATCATCGACTTTTGACTCAAATGAGGATTGAGAGAGATCCAATATTTTTGGATCTACTAAAGATGTATATAAGATTTTTTATGGAAATAGAAACATATTTCCTCTTTCAAATGATTGCTAAACCATCTTTATTAGAAAAAATAAAAAGCTCTCAATCTGATGATGAGAATCTGCACAAGAAAATTGATGCTTTCAAGGATGGGAGACTGGCCGAATTCGTGTATGAAGAAGGAGATCTGAAATTTGGGAAGTGGTTGTGCATTCCATCAGTACCTAAGCTAAAAGGGAACTATTAGATGATGCTCATAGCTCAAATTTCTCTATACACCCGGGTAGAACCAATATGTATAGAGATCTGAAAGAATATTTTTGTTGAGATAATATGATGTAGGAAATTGCTGACTACATGTCAAGATATCTAGTTTGTCAACAAGTGAAGGTAGAGAGATAACATCCCAAAGGAGTGATGCAACCTCTACATATACCTATGTTGAAGTGGGATAACATTATGAGGGATTTTTTCACTAGACTACCAAGGACACCTAGAAGGAATGATTAAATATGGTTGATTATTGATTGTCTCACAAAATCAACATAATTCCTTCCAATAAGATAGGATTTTCCACTTGATCGCTTGGAAAGACTTTATATTAATAAAGTTGTAAGACATCATGGTGCACCTCTATCAATTGTGTCCGATCGAGATCCGCAATTTACATAAAAAAATTAAAGCTCTCTAGAAGGATTTGAATACTGAGTTTCGTATTAGTAATACTAATCACCCACAAACTGACAGACAGTCTAAAAGGACAATTCAAACTCTAGAAGATATGTTGAGGTCATGCACTCTTGACTTCCAAGGTATGTGGGATCAATACTTGCCTTTTTTGGAATTTTCCAACAATAACAGTTTCCATTATAGTATTCAAATGGCTCCATATGAAGCATTATATGGAATAAGATGTCAAGCTCTAACTTGTTGGGACAAAGTTGGTGAGAGGAAACATACAGGCACAGAACTTATTGAAGAAACCATGACAAAGGTGAAGCAGATACAAGCCCATATTAAAGCATCCCAAATTTGGTGGAACAGTTATGATGACAACCAAAGAAAGGACTTGAAATTTTTAGTGGGAGATCATGTATTTATGAATGTATCTCCATGGAAGGGTGTCTTAAGGTTCGGTAAGAAAGGGAAACTGAGCCCTAGGTATATCGGACCATTGGAAATTCTTGAACGAATCAGAGTAGTAGCTTACCGTTTAGCAATGCTGCCAAATCTCTCTAAAGAACATGATGTGTTCCATGTGTCATTATTGAAGAAATACATGCCAGACCCAACGCATGTACTCACCTATGAAAAAATTGAACTGGAACATGATTTTTCATACTGTGAAAAGCCTATTGGGATTCCTGACACAAGGGATAAAGTATTGAGAAATCAGACAGCTTGACTTGTCAAGGTTCATTAGAGGAACCGGAATATAGAGGAAGAAACATGGGAACTAGATGATTTCATGAAAAGGAACCACCCACATCTTTTTGGTGAGTTTGATACATAAAATTTTGAGGATGAAATTTCTGAAGGAGTGAATAATGTAGCAATCCAAAAAAATTATGCTATGTTTCCCATAAATAAATTTTAGTTATAGCCTATATTTCAAGAATCACTGAGCGTCTATGGAACAAAACATTGGTAATTATAGGAGATATCCATAACCTATCCTTAAAACATAAAATTTTCAGCTCTTTGATTTGAATTATAAAAAACTAACATACACGGTTGTGATCAAGATCATAATATGAGTCTGATAGAATTAACTTAATTTTCATTGAATAGTAATATGACCTTATGAATAGTAACCTACCCTTATGAATATTGACTTACCCTTATGAATAGTAATATGAATCTTATGATTGGTATCTATTCCCTTAAATGTATAAATGATTTTATGAACCTTACAAATGAAGATGGATATTTTTAGTGACTATAATTTTTGATTAAATAATTATTTTAAGTAAATATATAATTATTTATATTTATAAAATTATTTTAAAAAAATGGAATTCAATTTTGGATTCTACAAATTGAGATATGGTTGGTGTGAAATTTTGGGATTTTTCTGAAATACTTAAATTTTTTACGAATAGTAAAATCTGATAATTCACAATAAATGCTAAATAACGGATTAATTGAGTCATTAATGATGATCTGAAGATGTAAGCCCAATTTGTTCATATTAACATGAATATATTAATATTATTGGTCATGGAATACTCACTATTGGTTGTCTTTAGAGGAAATAATAAATTAATGATTATAATATTAAAAAAATTCCTCTCCCCTCCACTATATAAAGCACCCCTCACCCCCTCTTCCTCTCACACCACTCATGCCATGTGCCTTGCCAATATTCTGACCGAGTCTCTCCCCAAAACCCCCAAATTTCAAAATCTCTTAGCCTCTTCAAAATACAAAAACCTCTCCCTTTAATAGGTTCTCAAAGGAGGAAGTTTCAAGAGGTAAAATCCTCTTTCCAATTCCTTCAAATTTTTTTAGGTTCCATTCTTTTTGTTTCTGTCCTCACCATAATAGTATGATAAATACAGTAACATACATGTATTGGAATTATTGCATGCTAACGGTATATTTCATTACCTTCTATCCTTTCCCCACTGTAACACCCCATGATTCTACGGTACGCTTCTCTTTGAATAATGCAATAGTGTGTCTGGTACGCAACATCGAGTTCTAACACACACCACAACCGATCAAACTAGCCGTTATGAATAGTAATACCTACTTTTTTAAATTTTATAAATTTAATCTCTCAAAATGGACTTCATTTTTTGATTTGGAGTATCGAATTTATCCTAAGGTGAAATTTTTGTACTTTTCGGATAACATTAATATTTTGATGAATAGTGAAAATTACTAAATTTTAATTAAAAACAAATTTTTTAATAAAAATAATTAATTGTGATAAATAATAAATTTTAGAGGTTTTAAAGTATAATTAGAATATATTTTTACCATTTTATCTAATGGTTTTCATTAGAATTAATTTCACTTGGAAATTGGACATAAACAATTGTCAATTTTTTGATATATATTGTTTCTTAAAAACACGCTATTTGTTATGACAGCGGGAATTAAATATAAAAATAATTAATGCAACTTATATGTTTGGAATTTTTTAAATAGTCATCATTTTTGAATTCAGAATATCAATTATAGCTTAGGGTGAAATTTTGGCATTGTTCTGAAAAACTTCAATTTTTAATGAATAGTGAAACTACTAAGTGGTAGTTAAAAAACTGAGTTTTCATAAAACATAATTTTACCACTTCTGTGATTGAATTACTAAAATCCAAGAGACGTGGTTAATATCAAGTAGTAAAATATGGTTCAATGAGATGAATGAAATTTTTGGTGAATAGTAACTTTTTACTTTTATTTACCACGGTTAAAAGTAAATAAGGTAATTAAGGGTAAAAATGATATTAATATTACACTAAAACATGTCCTAATTCTATTGGACAAGTGTATCTCGACCAAAAGCAATCTTATAAATAAATTATTATCATTTAGGTCCACATGGATTAGATTAGGACATTTATTATTATTTAATTCAAAGAAGAGTTAAAAGAGTTAAAATCAAAGTTTATTTACTAAAACACCTTTAATATAGGGATATACATAAGATAAATTCTATTGTAAATATTCATTAGAAAGCTAAAACGATTTCCTACATAATGATATGTTATTTATATTTTTAGACATTAAATTTTTTAATGTATTTATGACACAATGATGATGTAGTAATTACAATAATAGTGAAAAATTAAAATAATTGATATTATAAATACCCAAATAAATATAATTTGAGACTTTTAATGAAGTACACTAATTTTCTAGGTTAATATGAACTGTTAGTATTGACATAAATCAATTTTTTCGAAGTAATAATTCTGTTATGATTTTCAAAAAAAATCAATTATTGAATAGTGTCAAAATTGACATAAAAGAGTTTTTAAAACAAATATTATATTATTAATTGATATTAAATTCCTAAAAAATCTGAGGTCCGGCCAAGAGACTTATATCATGATAAGTGTATAATTAATGGACCACTTTGGGGTCGATTGGATGTATATAGTACGTTTATTACCCATATAATATAAAAATACCAAAAGGCATTGTAAAAGTGAAACAAATTAACTAAAAGTTAATATTTAAAGATAAGGTTAGTATAAAGAACCAAACCTGTCTAAATTCTATTGTTTGAGCGGTTTTCGACCTATAACCACCATAAACTTTAAATAACCCACTTTGGATCCATTATGAACTGAATATGAATTTATTATAAAATAATATTTCTACCTTTTCCAAAGGTTCCCCTCACCCATCTTATAAAAGGGCACTCTCCCTTCTCATTAACACACACCTTCAAAGCCTTTTGGTTCGGCTATCCTTGGCCGTAATACTCCTTAAAAATCCCTAAATTCATCCTAGAGTCCTTCCTCTAGTCAGAAAGAAAACCTAAGGATCCCTTTTGATCAAATCTGAATGACGAACCCGAAGAAGAGATAATGATTTCACCACCCCTTTTCAAGTTACCTTCTTCTTCCACTTCTTCTTTATTTGTTATTACCATTATAAAAAAATAAATCCAGTATATTATATATACTTTTATGTTATTATAAACATTTTACAACCATATTTCAGTATTCTATCCATCCTTTGAAAAACATGTCACCATACGTGAGTACGTACGACTTACCGTCTCTACGTCGTGGTGTAATTGTTATTAAATAAATTATTATTTGGATGGGTATAATAATGATGTGTAATTCATGTAAATAATAAATATAACATGATAATGATTCTGTATATATGATATAACATGCAATTATATATTATTTTAATATCAAAATAATGATATTGTCGCTCGTGCGTACGTACGGATTACCGTCTCCATGAACGCGATTAGATTCATTCTCCATTGTATCCATTCAAGTATAATTATCATTTCATGATATAAAAATAATGTTTAAGGACTTGATATAATTCTGGATATGAATAAGGTACAACCTATCCATGAAAAACATGGCTTATGTAACAAAACATATAAAAGAAAACGAGTAAGTTAACACCCGAAACAACGATAATACTATGATATTATTAAAAAATCAATGTTAAAAGATCATATATGGTATCATATTAATATATATGATTCTTGTATAATTTAATAACAATTATTTCACCATTATACAAGAGGTTAACCTACCCCCAACCAAGGAAAAGTACAAGGTAAGGGTTTATTTCGCAATCTCTTCATTATCCGAGGTTGTTTATAAGTAATAATCTACTGTGATCTCTTTATCATCCACATCCATGTTTCTTAAAAATATATTTCAAAACATTGTTACTATTTAAAAGAATATGGGTTAAAGTCATTTATACCCTTGTTTGAATTTTTATAAGAGTTTTATAAAGGAATCATTCCATCGTTTTCCAAACAATGTGCTTTTTAACCTTTTCGATAGAATTAAGGTAAGAATGTTTTTTTAACTTATACGGCTGGTGAGGCTAGTTTTCACCATTATAAAATCGTCGAAGCATCCCTTAGAAGATTATAATAATATTTTCAAATAAAATGTTTTATTTTATAAATATGGACTCTTAAATTATTTCAAAATAGAAAGCGATATTTCTCTAAAAAGAGTTTTCATTTCATCTATGTCAACATCCTTTGATGGATTTTACGCTTATTTGAAGTTGATTTCTTATGATATAATAATTCTATATTGTATTGAAGGTTTTGTGATATGTTTGACTATGGATGTGCTATTTTTATACCATTCATGGTTTATGATGAAGGTATTGACATTTCATATGCTACTTTTAATACGAATGTTTATGTTATGTTTAAACCTTTTCATATGGGAATGCATTGGACTTAATAAGTAATGGGTGGAGCCCGCTATAGCTCCTCGATGCATCGGTAGGTCTCATGAGAAAAACTATTGTCTTGGCACAAGGATTTTGAAAAATATTATTTGTAGTCTTGGCACGAGTCCTTGGCAATGTGGTTATGATAGTCTAGCATTATGCATTCAATCATTATGAAAGTGGTTATTCATATTGCATGTGATTATTCTATTAGTAGAATATCCATGTGAATAAGTAAATGACATTATTTAATTTTAATTTTTTTTCCATACTATGTTTAAGTTCAACTTTAAAGGGCTTTTGTTTTAGTTATACACTGCCTTAAATGTTTATTCTTATTTATGAAAGTTTCCTGTATATTGTTATCCTTACTGGGTATTTGAGCTCACCCTTTTTCTATGTTTTATTTTTTCCAGGATGTGAAGAAGTTAATTATGAATGACCTGTAGGGATATTATGAGGGGATAATAGTGTGGACTATGGAGACAATATGTTGTTGTAGAAGTTGTTCACTTTATGATGTAATGTAAAACTTTATGAATATATCTTGTGTTTCCAAGGCTATTAAACCAATCGGTCTTTCGAGATTTGATCTTTCTTGTGATCATGCCAATGTTATTTAATAATGCACCGACTCTAGGTAACTGGGTTCGGGGCGTTACAGTTTGTATCAGAGGAAAATGAGGTAGGAATGTATCCGATCCTTGGGAACTCTCACATGTGAGCGTTGGACGAAGCATGGCTCTCTGCCCAAGGGCTTCATGAGGAAATGGCTGCCACTGGGGATGGTGGTGTGTCACGCCCAGGGGGTGTACCCGCCCATGGAGTGCCCTGACAGGTATCAATTATAGTCCACTGGAAGTAATTCCAGACCGTTACAGTTGGTATCAGAGGAATTTTAGTACAAACCTTGGAAGCTAGATTTAGATAAACTCCGATTAGAGCACATAGACCTAATATGGACTTTGATGAATAGTATAGAATAATTTCCTATAATTTTGGTATTGTAGTGATTTTGTGAGTTTTCTGAGCAATAAATCCCTGTCTGGATACGAGAAGGTAGAGGCGGCTCTGGCACAGATGTACCTAGGGGTAAAACTCGAAAACACCACTTTGAGCTAGACTCAAACGGGAACTGGTGGACGACAACGGTCCTTTCTGCACTCTTGGTTACGACACTCCTAGGGGATATGCTTAGGATAACTCTCATTTTCTTGAAAAATCATTATGAAGGGTTTATGAGTATATAATCCCTCAAAGAAAACATTTTTATGATTATGGATTATATCCATAAATTGATAAATTTATGTTAAGTGTCTTATAAGTATGGAATTATGTATTTTTATTCATAAAATGATCTAGTTTATGCCATTGTTTAGAAATGGCGCCTAGTAGAAGAAATGGAAACCGTATCGATGAACACACTCCATACAGGGATTTCCATCCTACTCAAGATAATTATAGTTGAGCTGGTGATGCAACTGGTGCCGATCATCTAATCACCATACTAGGACAACTCACTCAGGTTATGAATAATAACCTTACCCGTATTGAGCACCCTGATCCGTAACGTGGAGGATCAATGTTAGATCAATTCATGACGCAAAAACCACTAACGTTCAATTGGAGTACAAATCCCTTAGTAGCTGAGAAATGGATAAATTCTCTAGAGAAAATATTTCAGGCTTTGGGGAGTAGTGAAAAGGAAAAAGTTATCATGGCAGTTTACCGCCTCACTGGAGATTCTGATCAATGGTGGTCATTGATTCAAAACACGAAGGAAGATGATGAAGTGTCAAATATGGAATGGAGGGATTTCAAAGATCTGTTTTTAGAAAAATACTTTCCTCCTGACAATCGAGCAGATATGGAAAAGAAATTTTTGATTCTGAGGAAAAAGGAGGATGGGAATGCCACAAAGTATGAGGTTAACTTTACAATGTTAGATAGGTATAATGGGGATTATATACGTAACCCCAGAAGTAAGATTTATCATTTCATTGATGGGTTAAAACCATTTCTCCATCGAGCATTAGTCTCACAATCCTTTTCATCGTACGAAGACATTGTCTCATGTGCTATCAAGACTGAGAATGAATTCTCTAAGTCTTATGACATTAATGAAAAGCAAGAGAAAAGGGGATCTTCTAATCAATATGGGAATGGAGATAAGTAGAATAAGGGAAAGGTTAAATATCCATCCTTTGGTAAATGTGGGAAGAAACACCCCTGTACTTGCTTGAAGGGAATGGGTGTCTGTTACAAATGTGGTGAAAAATGCCACCAAGCTCATGATTTCAATGGGAAGAAGGAAGCAACCAATGTTCAATGCTACCATTGCAGGGAGATGGGAAATTATGAAAAGAATTTCCTAATCGTCAGGGGAACTTACCTCAGAAAATGCCAAGGCATCAAGGCCATGATTTTTCTATCACTACTACTGAGGTAGAAGCTCTACAAGATGTGGTGGCAGGTAATTTAATGGTTTCCTCAAGTTTAGAAAATACATTATTTGATTCTGGATCATCGCATTGCTTCATATCTTCCTAGTTTTCTAAGAAAATTAGATATTTCTAATTAGATTTAACAAGGGATTTTTCAGTTAAAACTCCTAATGGAGGTATCATTGCAACAATGTTTTGTGAATCAGTCCCCATTAGAGCACATAAATGTACTTTATCTACTGATCTCATCATCATATCTATGATTGAGTTTGATATAATCCTCGGTATGGATTGGATTTTGGACTATGATTCAAAGATTTATTGTAAGAAGAAGGAGGTTCAAATTTTTGATGATGATGATAAGGAACACCTTATCTTTATAGCAGAATCATCACCACCTAATTATTATCAAGATCCACCCCCAGTAGCTCAACTAAATTCAATTATTGGGGAGGAAGAGAATGAAATGACTATGGGTGTGGAATGGAATGTTCAAATAGAGGATGTACCTGCTGTGAAAGAATATGTAGATGTATTTCTGGAAGATTTACCTAGACATCCTCCAGAACGAGAAGTTGAGTTTTCTATTAATTTAATTCCTGGATCAAGGCCTATATCGAAGACCCCTTATAGAATGTCCACTGTTGAATTAGTCGAACTAAAGAAACAACTAGAGAAATTGAGTAATAAGGTATTTATTCTCCCTAGTGTTTCACCATGGGGAGCCCATGTTCTCTTTGTTAAAAAGAAAGATGGATCTTTGAGGTTATGTATCAAATACAGGGAGATCAATGCTATAACAACAAAAACAAGTATCCCCTACCTCGCATTGATGATTTGTTTGGCCAACTTTATGAAGCTCAATACTTTTCATAGATTGACCTTCGATCTGGATACCATCAGTTGTGTGTAATGAAGGAAGACATTCTGAAGACAGCATTTTGAACCAGGTACGGGCATTACGAATTTACAGTAATACCTTTAGGATTGACTAATACACCCTCGGTATTCATGTATCTGATGAATAGAGTTTTCAAGGAGTATCTCAATGAATTTTTGGTGGTATTTATTGATGATAACTTGGTATACTCCAAAAGCTACGAAGATATTGAAAATCACTTGCGCATTATCCTAAAGACTCTGTGAAGACATGAATTATATTGGAAGTTTAGCAAATGTGAATTCCGGCTTCAAAAGATTTCTTTTCTTTTCCATATTGTCTCTAAATATGGAATCTCTATTGATTTTTCTAAGACCATTGAAATTCAAGAATGGCCAGCACCTACGATTATAATTGAGGTACACAGTTTTATTCGTTTGGAAAGTTATTATCGACGTTTTGTCCATAATTTTGCCCGTTTGGCAAACTCATTAACGGAGCTCACACATAAAGGGGTTAAATTTTTTTGGACAAAAGAGTGTGAAGAATGTTTCGAATAACTAAAGAGAAGATTAGTCAATGCTCCTATATTGACTCTACCATAGTAGAATGATGGGTTCGTTATTTATAGTGATGCATTGAAGAAAGGACTTGGTTGTGTCCTTATGCAGAATTATAGGGTTATTGCCTATGCATCACGATAGTTGAAAACTCACGATGAAAAATATCCTACTCATGATCTCGAGTTACTGCTGTGATCTTTTCTTTGAAGATATGGAGGCACTACCTCTATGGTGAAAATGTGAGATTTATACTGATCACAAGAGCTTGAATTATATTTTCTCAAAAAAAGAACTCAACATGAGGCAAAGGAGATTTATTGAATTACTCAAGGATTATGATTGTACAATACACTACCACCCGGGGAAAGCAAACAAGGTGGCGGATGCTTTGAGCAGAAAAGATCATGGAGTTTTGAACAATATGAGAATTGAAAGGGATCCAAATTTAATGGATCATGTGAAGATGGACATGTGAATAACCAGGGAAGGTGAAACATCAATGCTTTTTCATATGGTTTCCAAACCATCTTTACTAGAAAGGATTAACAGTTCTTAGACCGATGATGAAGAATTTCAAAAGATGATTAAAGTTGTGAATGATGGGAGATTGAGAGACTTTGTGTATGAAGAAGGAATTTTAAAATTCGGGAAGAGACTTTGTGTTCCTGATATACCTGATCTAAAAAGAGAATTTCTGGATGATGCTCATAGTTCCAATTTCTCTATACACCTTGGGAGCACCAAAATGTATAGAGATTTGAAGGAACATTTTTGGTGGGACAACATGAAGAGGGAGATTGCTGATTTTGTGTCAAGATGTATGGTTTGTCAACAAGTTAAAGATGGAAGGCAATAGCCTGGAGGAGTCATGCAACCTCTTCCCATTCCAGAGTGGAAATGGGACAATATTATGATGGACATTGTCATGGTGCTACCAAAGACTCCTGGAAGGAACGATGCAATATGGGTAATTGTTGATCGCCTTACCAAGTCAGCACATTTTCTTGCTATAAGAGAAGATCTACCACTGGAACATCTTGCAAAACTATATATTAATGAAGTTGTGAGACTTCATGGAGTACCCCTATCGATTGTTTCTGATCGTGATCCCCATTTTACTTCATGATTCTGGAAAAGTTTTCAGAAAGACTTGGATACTGAACATCATTTGAGCACTGCCTACCACCCTCAAACAGATGGACAATCAGAATGAACTATTCAAACCTTAGAATACATGTTGAGATCCTGCTCACTTGACTTTCAGGGTATGTGGGATCAATATTTACCTCTGGTATAATTTTCCTATAACAATAGCTTCCATTCGAGTATTCAGATGGCACCATGTGAAGCATTATATGGAAAGAGATTTCACACACCAACCTGTTGGGATGACGTTGGTGAAATAAAACTTGTAGGTCCAGAACTGGTGGAGGAAATGATGGAAAAGGTGAAGGAAATCCAAAATCACATCGATGTAGCTCAAAGTAGGCAGAAGAGATATGCCGATAATCAAATGAAGGATTTGGAATTTCAAGTCGGTGATCAGGTTTTTATGAAGGTATCTTCATGGAAGGGAGTCATACATTTTGGTAAGATAGTTAAATTGAGTCTCAGGTACATCAGACCTTTCGAAATTCTAGAACGAATTGGGGCTGTATCTTACCAATTGGAAATGCCGCCAAGTCTCTCCAAAGTTCACGATGTGTTCAACATATCTCTGTTGAGAAAATATATGCCTAACCCAACGCATGTACTCACCTATGAGGAATTAGAAATGGAACCCGATCTGTCTTATTGAAAAGAACCCGTCAAGATTATTGATACGAGAGAACAACTACTGAGAAAATGGACGACACGTCTGGTGAATGTTTTGTGCAGAAACCATAAGATGAAAGAGGCAACGTGGGAACCCGAGGAACTAATGATGAAGAACCACCCGAGTCCATTCATGTGGTAGTATTCTAGAAATTTTGAGGATGAAATTATTTTATGTAGGGGAGAATGTAACACCCCAAGCTTCTACGGTACGCTTCTCTTTGAATAATGCAATAGCGTGTGTTGTACGCAACATCGAGTTCTAACACACACCACAACCGATCAAACTCACCGTTATGAATAGTAATATGTACTTTTTGATATTTTATAAATTTTATCTCTCAAAATAGACTTCATTTTTGGATATGGAGTATCGAATTTACCCTAAGGTGAAATTTTGGTACTTTTCGGATAACATTAATATTTTGATGAATAGTGAAAATTACTAAGTTATAATTAAAAACAAATTTTTTAATCAAAATATTTAATAGTGATAAATTATCAATTTGAGTGGTTTTAAAGTATAATTAGAATATATTTTTACCATTTTATCCAATTTTGTTCATTAGAATCAATTTCACTGTGAAATTGGACATAAACAATTGTCAATCTTTTGATATATATTATTTCTTAAAAACATGCTATTTGTTGTGACAATGGAAATTAATTATAAAATTAATTAATGCAACTTATATGTTTGGAATTTTGTAAAATAGACATCATTTTTGAATTTGGAATATCAATTATAGTTTAGGGTGAAATTTTCTCATTGTTCTGAAAAGCATCATTTTTTAAGGAATAGTGAAACTACTAAGTTGTAGTTAAAAAATAGAATTTTAATAAAATTTAATTTTACCGCTTATGTGGTTGGAATTTAAAAAATATGATAGACAAGGTTAATATCAAGTAGTAAAATGTGGTTCAGTGAGATGAAAATAATTTTTGGTGAATAATAACGTTTTACTTTTATTTACCACGGTTAAAAGTAAATAGGGTAATTAAGTGTAAAAATGATATTAATATTACCCTAACACATGTCCTAATTCTATTAGACAAGTGTTTCTCAACCCAAAACAACCTTATTAATAAAATATTATCATTTACGTACACATGGATTAGGTTAGGACATTTATTATTATTTAATTCAATGAAGAGTGAAAAGAGTTAAAATCAAAGTTTATGTACTAAAACATCTTTAATATATTGTTATACATAAGATAAATTCAATTTTAAATATTCATTAGAAAGATAAAACGATTTCCTACATAATGATATTTTATTTATAATTTTTAAACATTAAATAATTTAATTTATTTATGACACAATGATGATGCAGTAATTACCATAATAGTGAAAAAATTAAAATAATTGATATTATAAATACCCAAATAAATATAATTTGAGTCTTTTAATGAATTAAACTAATTTTCTAGGTCAATATGACATGTTATGATTTACTTAATTAACTTTTTTCGAAGTAATAATTCTGTTATAAGTTTCAAAAAAATCAATTATTGAATGGTGTCAAAATTGACATAAAAGAGTTTTTAAAACAAATATTATATTATTAATTGATATTAAATTCCTAAAAAATCTATGGTTCGGAAAAGAGACTTATATCATGATAGTTGTATCATTAATGGACCACTTGGGGGTCTCTTGGATGTATATAGTAAGTTTATTAACCATATAATATAAAAATACAAAAAGACATTGTAAAAGTGAAACTAATTAACTAAGAGTTAATACATAAGGATAAGTTTATTATAATGACCCAAACCTGTCTAAATTCTATTGGATGAGTGGTTTTCGACCTATCCCCACCATAACCATTAAATAATAAACTTTTGATCCATTATAAACCGAATATAAATTTATTATAAAATAATATTTCTATCTTTTCCATTGGTTCCCCTCACCCCTCTTATAAAAGGGCACTCTCCCTTCTCATTACCACACTCATTCAGAGCCTTTTGGATCGGCCAAACTCTGCCCAAATACTCTCTTAACATCCCTTTCTTAATCCTAGAGGCCTTCCTTTCATCAGGAAGCCAACATAAGGATCCCTTTTGATCAAATCAAAAGGAAGAACCGAAGAAGAGGTAATGATTTCACCACCCTTTTTCAAGTTCATTTCTTCTTCCACTTCTTCTTTCTTTGTTATTACCATTATAAAATAATGACTCCAGTATATTATATATACTTTGATGTTATTATAAACATTTTACAACCATATTTCAGTATTCTATCCATCCTTTTAATAACATGTCACCATATGTGCATATGTATGACTTACCGTCTCCACATCGTGGTGTAATTGTTAGTAAATAAATTATTATTTGGATGGGTATAATAATGATGTTTAATTCATTTAAATAATAAATATAACATGATAATGATTCTGTATATATGATATAACATCCAATTATATATTTTTTTTATATCAAAAGAATGATATTGTCGCTCGTGCGTACGTAAGGACTACCGTCTCCACGAATGCGATGAGATTCATTCTCCATCATATCCATTCAAGTATAATTATCATTTGATGACTTAAAAATAATTTATAAGGATTTTATATAATTATAGATATGAATAATTTACAACCTATCCATGAAAAACATGTCCTACGTAACAAAACATATAAACGAAAACGAGTTAATTAACACCCGAAACAATGATAATACTAAGATATTATTAACAAATCAATGTTAAAAGATCATATATGATATCATATTAATATATATGATTCTTGTATAATTTAATAACAGTTATTTCACCATTATAAAAGAGGCTAACCTACCCCCAACCACGGAAATTTACAAGGTTAGGGTTTATTTTACAATCACTTCATTATCTGAGGTTGTTTATACGTAATAATCTATTGTGATCTCTTTATCATCCACATCCATGTTTCGTAAAACTGTATTTCAAAACGTTTTTACTATTTAAAAGAATATGGGTTAATGTCATTTATACCCTTTTTTGACATTTAATAAGAGTTTTATAAAGGAATCTTTCCATCGTTTTCCAAACAAGGTGCTTTTTAACCTTTCCGATAGAATTATGGTAAGAATGTTTTTTAACTTATACAGCCGGTGCCGCTATTTTCTGCCGTTATAAAATCATCAAAGCTTCCCTTACAAGCTTATAAGAATATTTTCAAAGAAAATGTTTTATTTTATAAATATATAACTCTTAAATGATTTCCAAATAGAAAGAGATATTTCGCTAAAAAGAGTTTTGATTTCATCTATGTCAACATCCTTTGATGGATTTTACGCTTATTTAAAGTTTATTTATTATGATACAAAACTTCTATATTGTATTGAAGGTTTTGTGATATGTTTGAATGTGGATGTTCTATTATTATACCATTCATGGTTTATAGTGAAATCATTGACATTTCGTATGCTAGGTTTAATACGAATGTTTATGTTATGTTTAAACCTTTTCACATGGGAATGCATTGGACTTAATATGTGATGGGTGGAGCCCACTATAGATCCACGATGCATCGGTAGGTCTCATAAAACAAACTATTGTCTTGGAACAAGGCCTTAGAAAAATCATATTTGTAGTCTTGGCACGAGGCCTTGGCAATGTGGTTATGAAAGTCTGGAATTATGCATTCCATCATTATGAAAGTGGTTATTGATATTGCATGTGATTATTCGATAAGTAGAATATACATGTGAATAATTAAATGGAATTATTTAATTTTTTTTCCATACTATGTTGAAGTTCATGTTTAAAAGGCTTTTGTTTTAGTTATACACAACCATAAATGTTTATTCTTATTTATGAAAGTTTCTGCTATATGGTTATCCTTACTGGGCATTTGAGCTCACCCCTTTTCTATTTTTATTTTTAACAGGATGTGAAGAAGTAAATTATGAATGACTAGCATGGATATTATGAGGGGATAAAAGTGTGGACTACGGAGACAATATGTTGTTGTAGAAGTTGTTCACTTTATGATGTAATGTAATAATTATGAATATATCTAGTGTTTCCAAGGATACTAAACCAATTGGTATTTCGAGATTTTATATTTATTGTGATCATGCCAATGTTATGTAATAATGCACCGACTCTAGGTAACTGGGGTCGGGTCGTTACACCCACCATTAATTTGAATGAAATGAAAGCACTATTTGAGATGTGCTAATTTAACACATTAAAGGACAACAATTTATCAATTTATATTATAATCATTAATTCTGGTCATGAAACCATTTGTGTTATGGTTGAGACACATTATTATATATTTTAAATATCCTACTTTTAGTTCTGTAATCCTTTTGTACAAATGGTATTAATTTATAATGAAAAACATGTTCATTGTAATCAAACCCACCGTTTAGCCAAAACAGTTGTCACAAAGGTTATATATATAATAATTTGAATTCAATCTAAGTAACCAATTTAAATTTAATACCATGTAAACTTATGGATGATCAAAAATATAATATAAATTAATTTCTAGACAACCACATCCATTTTATATATTTATCCGAACTTGAATATAAGTGAACTGATCATTTAAAACCAACTAAACAAATGAGCCCGATCAATGAAATTGAACCTTATAACTAATAAAAAAGTCCTTTAATGAACTAAAAATGGTTATAATAAATTATTTACATATAGAATAGGTTATGGAAATATAAATTAATTAGCCTAATTTGTTTATTCAGGTCTAAAATAACAAGTCAAGAACACCTACAAGCATAAGGTAGGGGATCCTCTCCCTCACTTTTGTTCAAGAATCTCCCCAATGTTGTGCCCTTATATTTTTAATTCCTAATGATGGGTTATTATTTATATCCTCACCCATAATATCCTTGTGACATATAAATAATGTATTACCCCTTTAACTCTCATTAATCCCTCACAATAACACTTGTTACCCTGCCAAAGTGTTTGTAAGGGGTTTCTCATCTCACTTTCATTTCTGTGAGATTTTCATTGTTTGCCACTTATTTCTTGTATGTGGTATATGTATACTGCCAATTTGATATATAATAACAAAATTATATATATATTCATGGTACTTAATGACTCATTTGAGGTTTATTATTATTTTTTCATATTATTTGACCCATTACATTGTGGTAAGAGACTTTGTCTCAACTACTATTTTGTTGTGACTAACATTGTATTGTGCACCTAATAATCCTTATGTGGTGTACCTACTACCCATTTTAGATTAATTTTAATTTAAAATTATATTTATTATCTATCGTCTCATATCATGGATATGTTTTTTGTCTAAACCTTATACCATTTTACATGTGGTGGTTATTTGGAATGTTATTATGGAAATATTGATGAATCTGTATACTCTACTCTATATAGATATTTAAAAGGCATATTGATTCTGTATTGAATAAATCTATATGGAATGATTTGGAAAAGTAGTGGTGGGTGGGGACCACTATATCCCCTTGATTAATCAGTAGGAGCCATGAGACAAATCAGTTTGGTGACAAACCCTTCAAGTTTGTTTCCAAAAATCAGACAGATTTCTACCCGTAGAACTAAACCGTTTTAACAGTATTGTGGTTTCATGTTCCAGATACATGATGTCCAATTAACAAGAATTATCTGTATTCATTGTCAATTATTATTATTATCCATGAATTTTTCACAGTGACAAACTCTGTGGATATATTTTCATTCTCAGTTTATTAATGGCATTAGTTTTTCATTTATTCACCATGCCATATTGATTATGTCGGAATGACTATGATTCACTTATTATTTTATTCATGATTTTTTTATTTGTATCCCTTACTGATCATTTGATCTCACCCCTTTCATTTTTTACTTTTAACAGGTGACAAATATGAGAAATTTTATTGAGTTCTTATGGATGTAGTTTTTAGTTTTCATTTTGTGTTGTATTTTGTAACCTTTTTCAATGTAATTTGTGTTACATCTTTGCATCTATTTTCTTCAATACTACTAAACTAATTGTTAATTCGGTCTTTTTATTCCTTCTAACCATGCCAATATCACAAGTAATTCACTGGCTCTAGTCTAGAGGGGTCAGGGTGTTACATGGAGAGGTACAACTAGAAATGAAAAAAATGAACAAGAAAAGAATGGAAAAGAGTGGAAAATAGGAATTTACCTCTTGAATAAATCTTCTTTGAGAGCCTATTTAGGGGATAGTATTTGGTGTTTTGAAGAGACTGAGGGTCTTCGAACCTGGTACATGATCTTGGAGATAGATTTGCATAGAATTTAGGAATGGAAAAAGGTTTTATATGTGTGAAGATAACAGGTAAGAATGTGTGGTCTTTATAGTGGAGGAAAAGAGGGTTTTCGTAATATTTAATTACATAGTTTATTAATTTCCCTCAACACCATGAATAGTGATGGTTACATGACCACAAAAAGAAACACGTGTCTGTGAGTTCGTATAAATATCCATTTAAATTATCAATGACTCAATAATGATACATAAATTTAGGGTTTAGCATTTATTTGAAATATCCAATTTTACTATTCATAATAAATTCATGTATTTTAGAAAAAACCCAAAAATTCACACTAACCATTTTTTGATGTGTAGAATAAAAAATAAAACTCCATTTTATGATAATAATTTTCTCTATATGATTAATTAATTTTTTCAAATCATAATTTACTTAAAAAATATAGATGTTAAAACTATAATTGATTTTATAATGATTTCAAAAATTGCATTAGGTCTTATAAAATTATCAAAATACCATAAGAAATAGAAATTTTATTATATGGAAAACTTTTATGAAATAAAATTCTTTTTTAAATTTATTAATTTATTTTAATTATTTATTTATGACTTACAAGAATACCAAATCCTCTTCTATGATCATATTATCACTTATGAGATGCCTAAATTTTTTTATACATTCATGGGTGAGGTTACTATTCTTTTGGATTATTAAATATTCATAAGGCTCATATTATTATTCATAAAGGTGGATTCATACTCATAAGGGTATGTTAGTATTCATTAAAAATTATGTTTCTTCCATCAGACCCCAAAAATCTTCTTGAACGCAACCATGTTTGTCACATTTTTGAAATTAAAAGCACATAAGTGACAATATTATGATTAAAGGTAAAAAAGTAATTTTTAGTTAATTTGGTTATCATTTAATGTGATTATATCATATATTTAAAAGAAATAAATTTCCATTGATAAAACATTAGGTCGTTATAGTAATACAATCTTTACATTCATTTCTCAAACACTTTCTTAAAGAATTATTTTGGAAAATTATATGAGGTAAGATTATCCAACAGATTTATTTCCCTATGTAATTATTATATTTGTGAATTACTATTTATTTAACTTTTGTGGAACATGTAGTCATAAATAAGTTATGATGGTTTCATATATAAAAAACTGTAATGTATTGGGTAATGTTTTAGATCTATGAGATTTTATATATAGGATTAGGGAATAATCCTAATATGTTATCCACCATGTGATATTGTATTGATAGTTAGGCTTGATATATGATTATTCATGATACATGTTGGTTCCAAATTTCTTTTATTCACATCATATTATGATATGGTGTTCATTATTTTGTGACCCATTGTTATTACTCATAGTTATTCTATTTCAGGATATCATGTTTTACCATTGAATTTTATGTTATGTAAAATACTTATAACATAATTTATAATCTATGGATTGATGGGAATGAAGTTTCTTTTGTTATCTTCTTGAGAATTGATTATTTCATCATACAGTTTTTATTATTGACTCTAATAGATACCATTGAATTGACAAATATTATGTTTACCCTTCTAGAACATTTTTTCTCAACGTTATTATGTTTCAAATCCCCCATGTTGTGAGGAATGGTTTTAAGTTTTCTATTTCTTAGAAGGTTACCAGAGGTAAAGATATTAATGGGATGTGATGTATATCATTATGAACCAATTATATTTGTATCTAGGTTATACTGAAATATTTTTCCTTTTTTCTCTAAATCACTAACCCTAATCTTTCCTTGGGTATGTAAGTGATACAATAATTACATTGGATGTTTTAGGTTCTGGATGGTTTAAATTTGGTCATATTTATTAGATTCAATGTCAGAAATGTAAAGTTTATTTTTTTGTAATTAGAAATGGGATTTTAGGGTTGGGATCTGTTATATATGGAATCTGAGTGGGGATTAGAAAACATTTGGGAGTGATATTTTTTCATCATATTTTATCTTATGTTTTTTGGATACCATTATTGGTTTATAAGAATACGGCTGATGAAAACATACAGAAACACATTTTTAGGTTTTAAGTGATGGGATTATACTTGAGAAAAAAATTTGAATTATATTTTGGAATATCATATTATTTTAATGTGGATTTATGATGATATAGTTTTTTATGTAAATTTTTTTATATAATGGATATTTTATGATCATGGAATATAAAATTCAAGAATGAGCCATTAATAATCACTGATTGTTGTAGATAAGTGTTACATTTATCTTGAATGAATATGTGGTAAAATAATTCACACCTTTTGGTTTAAATATTATTTTATTTTTAGTAATTTTATGTTTAGTTATTTAAGAAATGATCTAAGTTGTACATTGGGTCTTACTATTGAAGATGTTTTGACTAATGCTGTTTTTCTTAATATGATGGTTTATTAATATTTTGAATTATCGAGTGCTAACTATGTTGGTTTCAGTTAATGTATAAAGAAATAATGAAGGTATTTTTTTTATTTGCTGGATTATGTGATCTTATGGATGTTGATTTTTTACTTCTCATAGGAAAAAATCATCTATAATACTCGTTATTTGTAAAAAATGATGCGATTGTGCTTGAAATTGATTGATGGATGGAATTTTACTAATAAAGAAAGTATATTCCATTATACTATTATTTTAGATAATATGTAATTCTTAAAATCTAGGAAAAGGATGAAGCATATAAAAAATTTATACAAATATCTTCATTTATGATGAAATAATGGTCATTTTCACAACTCTTTAGTTTATGGTTTTGTGGACCTTGACATTATAATGATAATTCACTTTCTTGTGATAAATGATGTCAATCAATATTCATCATTATTTATACATTATAATTCCTATCCATATCTACATTTTCAATTACCACTAATATTCTCTTATTTGGAAACCCTGTATGTGTTATTCCAGATGACATTCATACTTCCCCTTCTCACTTTTCAAGTGGTTGTTTTATTAACACTTTTTACGATTTGGGAATTCCCAAAAGGTATTTTTAAATGAAAAACCATTGATTTAAAATATAAAAAAATGGTGACAAAATAAATTACTAAATGGGTGATAATGTAACACCAAGATATTTTAATGATAATAACACTATGTTTGATATACTATATGACACGCAACACCACGCCTAAATAAACCATGACATATTATTAACTAAAAATGAATGTTAAAATATAGATGTTAAATTTAATGATATGAATAAGAATAAATCATTAATGAAATATATATCCCATTCATACTAAATATAAATATAAATTTATTGATAAATTCTTAGTAAGTAATCTCTAATGTTTTAGTAAATTCATTTTATTCTACAAAAAATAAATTTTATTCCAAAATTATTTGTATTTTTTCGTTACAAATGATTATAATTTATTTTTGAAAATTTTAGATTTTTTTTTCATAAAATGAAAATATTTTTTGAAATTAGTATATAAATATCATCTAAGGTTTCATTTTTTGTATTTTATGAAAAGGATGATTTTTCAATGAATGGTGGAAAATACTCAATCATATATAAATTTTTTTTCAAATTAAATATGTATTTCCATTCCCATAAATTAAAATAATCATTAATAATTAATAATATAACGTATATTTATATATTATATAAATAATATATATTAATTTGATACCATATAGCAATGATAAATAGTTATATCGTTAATTTATGATCATCATATATTTAAAAATAAATTCATTAAAAAGTTTGACTTGTTTTCTTGGTATATCATCAGATTAAATAATTCCACTGATCTGAATTGGATTTTATAAAATGTATTCAAAATTTCATATCTTTATAATTAACATTAGGTAATAAGGTCAACTTAATTTTTAGTCATAATGAATAGTAAAACAATATAAATATATTTCTTCAGTTAAGGTTAAAACATGTTTATGAGGGGTTAAACTAAATAGATAGTGTTTATAATGACCTAAATATGTTTGTAATATATAGTATATATCTATATTTATACCCTATATCATCTTAGATCAGTAATTTTTCTTTTTTTAATATGGCCAAGATTATGGCCATTATAATAATTTTAGTAAAGAAATTGGAAAAATATCATTCTCATATATTTAAAAATATATCATGTGTTCACATAGTGATATGAATAAGGTATGTTAAGTTATAAAAATTAATTTTAAGTCGAAATCCATTTTATTTATTATGTTAATTTATTTTTAATTTTATGTAATAAAATAATTATGATAATATTTTACGCAATGCTAACGCATTAATTATTTACTTAAAAGGTAAAAAATAAATATATTTAAAAATATTAAAAGTAATATAATTTGATTAAATTTATCTATTACATGAATTTATTTTATAAATTAAAATATATTTTATAGGTTAAAGAATTATATTGGAAATTTATTACCTTCATATTGTTTTCTTGGTCAATGTTATTGAATTGTTCCAAAATTTTCATTATTGATTTTTTATAATAATTTTAATTTTATTAAGTGATTAACAATTACTATAAAACTATATGATGAAAATTCTATATTATATGTTTGAAAAAATAATCAATGCTCGAATTATGCTCCAATTTTCATTCGACAATAACTATCTTGACCCCTAAAGAGTTAATAGAAACATGTTATATTAGTGAAAACTATAATTATAAAAGTGGGTATCATTATGGGTAGATGGAATAACATGTTTAATACATGTTTATTATATTTTTTTAAAAGTTTTTTTTCGACCTTAAATTCACTAAAATCCATTTTTATTTATTTTAGAGGAACATAATTTGAACGTGACTTCCCATTGTTGAATGGTTTCATGTATTTACCAAAAATTTACTCATCACTCCAAAAAATGACACAACACCCCTATAATATATACACATAAAGATCAATTTAGATAAGAACAAGACTTATAAAATTCCTTAATTACATACATCCACAAATCCTAGAGACATTGTTTTAATCATAATGAATTTCAATGAAGGATATTGTATAATAAAAAAGGGGGTTTTGATGATGTTTTATATTCTTACCTAATAATTTTTGTTTTTCTTTTTCTTCCATCCCATTAGTGTTTTATCCCAATATTATGATATATTAAAATAACTACATCATTCACTAAGATATTATTATATCAATTTCATGACCTCTATTTATCACCACTTCCAAAAAATGGGAAACAAAACCATCGTCTATGTGTATGGCAGACTGTGACATCCTGAACTGATGTAATTATTTTTCCATTACAACCTCTTATAGATTGATATAATGCTATATTTAATGTTTATAAGTTATATATAAGTCATTATTATACTTTTATAATTATAATATCACATATTCTATCTTACTATCAAATAAATTGGAAAACCATAATGTCTCTCATGTGTATGTGTTGGCAACAACCTCCATGAAGCAATTTGACATGTATTTTTATTTTAATTCCATATTGTTGGTAATAAGAATAAATTTATTGAATATATATGATATAAATGATATTAAAATTATTATCTAAATTCGAAATGTTATTTTCTATTCTTTGTATACATATATTAAAAATTTAATATAGCATCCAAGCATATGAACAACATGCCATCTCTATAAATGGTATAATTAATTTTTCTATCTAAAAATATTATTTATGACAAAAAATATTCATATAATTAATATATTATATAGATATATATATCCTTACTAAAATTGATTATATAATTTAAACATGATAAATGTAAAAATAAAAAAACTATTGAACAAGAACATATATGAAAAAAATTACAATTATCACATAGAATAGTGATTACATATTTAATTGATAATAAATGGTTTATAAATGTTTATAATTAAATAATACATGTTTCAAAATATATAATTATTTTTCCTGTACAAAATTTATAATAATCTTATATTTATTATATAGGAGGTTTGAACAAGTATAAAAGAATTCGAACATGAGGAAAGCCTTTATCATCTCAAATATTTTTATTTTGGACATGTGTTTCATTATGAATCTATATTATTCTATGTGGTGAATATAATTCCCCATTGACATGTTATATAATTATTTTAATTATTTTAATTATATTTAATGATTCATTTCAGGTTAATCATTCATGGTGATTGTAATTATATAGTTACCAATGTTGTAGAAGTTTATTACACAATATTATTTAAGTCGAGACGTTTTATGATTGAATTTCCCTTCAAGGAAAGTATTTTGATAATTTTATAGTAAATATATTTAATTTCATTCTCCAATGGTTACTTATAAAAATAAATAGTATTCATTTAATTTTCCCCTATTAAAATAATCAAAATATTTAAATCTTATTTTAATGGAAAACCAAATTTATGAATCACTTTATTTGAAAATACATTATTTTCCATGTCCATGATTTTATTTAAATGGTTTCAATAATGTTATTAATATAAATCTACAATTTTTAAACTCATTTTTACCCATGATTGACATATTAAGAATTTGTTTAAAACGAATCCTCTATTTATTTTCTAAATGATGTAATTTATTAATTTCTACCAAAAGTGTGAAAATATTTTTTAAAACATTTTGTCATAAAATGAATTCCTCACCATCATGAGGAAAAATGTATGGAAATATATCAAAATATCCTAAAATATTCATAAATAAACTTAAAATTCTTTCACCAAACCCATTAGAACACTAATTTTATCCTTCACCCCTTAAACGAACACCGATACAAGAACACAGACCATGACATATTCATGACTAGCCAAAAAAATGTTTCTTAAAGGACATAATTATCATAGATATTACATCAATAACTGTTAAAAATGTTTTATAAAGCCCCAAAACTCTTCCTCATGCATCGTTCTAGAAATAACCATCTTCATATAAAACAAAACTCAAGGGTCAACATCCTCTCACTATCTCTCATATTCCACTCCTCTAATAACATCATCTATCCAAACATCTATTGTGAAATATATTTTTCAATAATCCACCTACTAAATCAAGTAATACTTCGCTATTATATAATATAGGAAATCATTACACAAAATTTTAACATATAAGTATAAATGATATTGAGAACATCCACCATCCCCCACAAATCTCTATCCACTTTAGAACGATCAATTAAATAATTCTTAGTAAGTGCATTAGTTCAACATTTTATCCATGTAGTATTGAAGATATTGAATTCATTATCTAATAAGATATCCATAAACAAATACTAAATCAAATTAAAATCCAAATAATATAAGAAATGTCAAATGATTTTTTTTAAGAGACAAATGTTCTCATAAATATGAAAATGTCATAAAAATCTATTAAAATAGTACCATCCCAAGATCTAGATTTTGGTTGGAATAGTTATGCCCATGGAAACACACTGTACAAAACCTATAAGAGAACACTTTTCCCTTTTACATAAAAAACAATGAAAAAAATAAAAAGATCAATAAAAAACCATAAAACTAAATTCATATTATAATAGGAAAATAATTGGAGAACTGAACATATTCTCCTTCGAGTACTCAACCATTACCCATGACTAATTGGCCAATAAAATGTCTTCATATATTCTCGTAAAACCAATTAACTACAATTGAATACAAATTGTATATGATTCTTCAATAATATTTTAAAAGATCATATATTTTGTAATTATTTATAACATTATTGCTACCCATTTAAAAAAATACATAGTCATCGAAGGATTTACTAACACATTCTAATAATGCTTGAAATTACCAAGAATTACACCTCATGTTTCAATACGTTTCTTTGAAAAAATATCCATATTTCCCTTTTCTTTAAAGGGAATATAAAACACCATTAAAATTTTGGATATGATCCTCTTAAATACATGAATAAAAAATGGTTCCATGAATGAAAAAATTGAAAATTAATCCTAGATCTCATGAAAAAGTTTATTTATAACTACAATAAAATCTATTTTTTGTTGTCATGACTCCAAAGGTCATCACCATGAATTCAATGATACCATAAAGAAAATTATTGGAAATAATTGTGATATCTCCATATTTTCCTCTCGTATGATGATTCTAAAATGATAATTAGATGTTCAAAAACATGTTATATACCATTTTATAATTTAATAGTACATATATCATTGGTAGGGTATATTATTCTTCAAATTCACTGGATTAAACCAATGGAATTCTATTTACAGTCATAAACTACCATATTTCTTCATTGTGATTAATGTTTGAGCCCCCCAAGGTGACACACTGGGAAAGATGAAAACCTTATATAAAATAGCTTTAATGTGAATGCGTATTACAAATAAATATGAATGATCTACATAATATAAATATATAGATATTGAAGAATCATTGAGAAGATATTATATCCCAGACAAGATGATATGTCATGTGGGTGGAGTCACAATTATAATTGGAGAAAATAAAAGATCCCCTCAGTAAATAATAGATACACCACTCCCCAAACATACTCTAATCCAAAATCATCTATGATAGCTAAGAAAAAAGTGGATTAAAATGTATTTGTTCTTTCCAATGATTCTTATTCCCAATGAACAATGTACAATAACTTTTCATATCAAATAATCAAATATAAATTAAAATAAATATATAACATCTCACATAGAATAGACGTAATCTATCCTAGGGATAAAATTGTATGGTATTGTCTGAATTAGAATTATCAATCATAATGAACTATTTCACCCCAATTATCATTTCACATATCCAACAGACCTTAAAAAAATTGATTCAACTCCAAATAAATATTTCAACACTAAAGTCACAATAAAATTATCAACCTAATGTTCCAAATATCGGATGATGTTAGGCATTAAAAAGGTGTTGGGCATCCTATGTTCATTTTGATATAAAAGTAGAATAATAAATGATTATGTTACCTATAATGATCTATAGGAATCCTAGAAATGGAAAAAAAAAATATACAATTGACTATTACATGAACCTTTATCTCACTTTCCCTGATGAAATAAATGAATATTTATACTCTCAATGGAAATATATACCCAATATTTTAAAATAATTGGGGTATCCTAAGACTACTGAAAAGGCCCATGAGGTTAATATCATTGGGTTAACATCTAAAACTAGTCACCTTCTCTATGTTGAACACTAAGGATGGTTAGACACTAGAACTGTCCATGGACTTATCTAATATAAACAATTAAAATCTTAATTAAACTCTAAAAGTAATCCTTATAATTAATTTCATTATATATTTGAAAAGAATAAGGATTAAATCGACTCTTGACCTTCTAAAATAATAACTTCTCAGAAAAATGAGGTCTTCTCTCCATTTGTCTACTCCTCGAGATGTTATAATGATATACAACTCATGATCAACATGGATATTAAAATAAAATCATAACCACTACAATAATCATCAACACCTAAATATTGGTTTATAACAAGAATGGGGTGTCCCAAATTTATAACTATGGACTCGATGCCTCCCTAAAATGTCAAAACCCTTCCTCACCAGCTCTATGAAAATTGATATCATGATGGAGGAGATTCATTGACCTGACTCCAATAATCTACATAGTAAAGGTACCATATTGAATAGTGAGAAACTACTAGTATTATGTCACCTTTATTGTAAAAAAAACTCATCTTGAAACATACTCTAAAAATTATTCCAAAATACCTTAAACTCCTCCCAGAAACTATAAAATTGATTACACTACTAAAGAATATCAACAATCATTATGTTGATCCAAAGATAAAATCTAATGCTTCTTTCCTCACATTAATAAATCCAAATGTCATCTTATGATCATAACATAATCACATTTTCTCTTGGATAGATATAGATCTATCAATTATTAAAATATGTTTCTGTTGAAAATCATAGTGACTTCCTCATGGAATCATCCTCATCAAGACAAACCCACCTATGATCTAAAAAAATCAATTTCGACCTTTACAACCTAAAAACATGAGGATTCCATCCACCAACCATCACTGAAACACCTAATTAATGCTCATAATACATGGATATAAAATTAATTTAATTTAAATTTAAATTAAAAGATTATAAAATTCTCCCAATCACATTCTGATTTAAAATAATTGTGAAAACATGTATAATGTAGGTAAAATAATTCATCCATCCCTAAAATTAGTTTTTTATAAATTTAGAGAACTCAGTAATCATAACGTCCATGTATCAGATCATATAGTCTAATTTTATTTCCTATTTTCTATATATTTCCAAGAGTAAATTATAATTTTTGAAGAAATTTTTTCCCTACCTTACTAACATTATCATCACTATTTCATAACCCAAAATTCCATAATAACTCAATAAAAAATCCATTATAACACACTATAATGATATTACCTTTTAAGAACACCTCTTGGGAAGGTAGATAAAATTATTATAGACCCTAAAGATTCCTTTAAAATTCCATGTATTTGATACCAGCATAGAGGTTATAAAACACACATAGTTGGTGGAATTGTTCTCTAAATCTTATGAAAAATATCTAAAACCCACAATAAATTCAATAAAAAAATAAAACTCATAATTATAAAAATAAATTCAATTTCAGAAGAAATTAATGTCTCAAAAATAAATAACTCAAAACAATATATCATATGATAATGAAACTGACCCCAATATGGAATACTATGAGCCCGAAATTTGATAACGAACAATAACATTGAACTATAAATTTTTACAATATGACATTGAAGATAGGGGTCAAAATACATGTATACATATGAAGATAATCTCTACAAACTCTCTGGAAAATGTGAAAAATGGATTACTAAAAACTCATTAAATAATTGATACAATAAATATTTTACGTATACTATGGACAAATACAACAAATCCTTTATAAATCATACTAAAAAATTCCACACATGAGGGTATTACCAAAATAATACACACACACACACATAACTATACATACATATATTTATTTATATTTAAAGGTAACTTGTACCCACTTATCCACTAATACATTGACCCCCACTCCACAAATGATATAAATCCTAACACTCCCAAACAATATATATCCACTAATACATATACAACATGACCACTGCATAGACATAAACATATAACCAAATACTACATATTATATCACAAAAAAACCACATACAATATAGCTCACATTGACCACAACTATATATCTATATACCACATACTACACAACAAATATAACTGCATAACTGCATTCCCCATAAAACCTAAATATCAAAAAATTATAACCATATATCACATAGAATAATTCCATTTTATTATAATAAACCCACCATTTGTGTAGAAGATTGAGCTTGGAAGGGAGAATAGTCAACCATCATTATAACTAACATTTTATATATTAGAAGTAAACATAGAACCCAGAACCTCATGTGGTCCTTGGTGGTGTAATCCTAGTTGTTTGGTGTGGTGCAAGAAATAATAAAAACTATAGTGATTATAAATGGTAATGACATACACTCAAACCTAAGGAAAAATCCAATCATAACATCTCTATAAGAACATCCAATCACAAAATTCCCACCACCACACAACAACAATGACTATTTCCATCTCTGGACACTCAAAAAAAACACTATCTCATATTAAAAAAATATCTATCCCATTTTCTATTTCGTATTAAATATCAAATTTTCTAGAATTTAACATATTTATTATTCATTACTAAATTACATTCATTAATTAACAACATTAACTCATTAGAAACATATAATCTAATAAGTACACTTACACTACAAAATTATATCCTAATTAGAACATAATATTTCACCATATTTATTATTAAATGACATTTCCACATTAATTTCATAGACAAAATTAATCCCATTTGAATGTCCCAATATTTTGTGCACTCACATAAGAGGGTGGAGAATTATGTATGATTATTTTACTATATTATATTTAACCTTTTAATTACCATATCACTATTCTAGGTTATATATCAGTTCATAAATATCAATATGTTTATTTACTATCATCACATTCCACAATATTCAATTAATATAATAAACAAGAGACAATTGATATTACCATTTTTTAAAAGGTCTACCCCAGTTTGGGAATATAATTCATATTTTTCTCGCCTATGATCCTTAAAAACATGATAACTATTAATATTTCATTGATTACAACTATGTATGAAGGTATAATGCACTCTATAATTCAAATAAGGGTTGGTAATGTTTCATCCACTTCCGTTATATAGGTATCATATTCTTCACAAAATATATCTCACAGTAGGATCTCCCCCACAAAATATATTTTTCCTCCCAATTGGAATGGGATTGGATTATAATAATATCCCCTAATTCTCTAAAAGTCCTTTATAAAATCTATGAATTATATCTTACTTTTACTATTAATTTTTTAGAATCACTCTAATCTGAAAAAAATCTATAATGAATTGGTATTAATCACTAGAATGTAATTTGTAACAATAAATGAATGTTCATGCTTTTATTGAACATAATCTCACAAGTACCTTATATCACATAATCCCAATCATCTAAGAGTCACATTTGTGGAATAGAAGTAATGGTTTCTATTAGTCTCTCTCTAAATTGTCATCTATAATATTGGTATATAATTGGACTTTTCAATAATTCCTTATTCGTATTAATCCTCATATACCATATTAATTCATAGGGCCTGCTACTGTGTGTATCATTTGGACCCCTCTCATTGATACGTTTGGTATTCTTCTAGAATTGATTATAAAGAACTGAATATTTTTTTCTTCTAACCCTTATATTTATTATTAAGAAAATATTGTGAATATTTATTGTTTAATTAGAATATGGAAGACTTCTTTCTTTGTTGTAGTGAAATATTCTAAATTTACCTGGTAAGTATTTCCATTTTTTATTACCAAAAAATAATAGTAAAACATATAATTATTTATTAAACCAAAAGACTAGAGATTCTTATTTCTTCAAAAAGGGCACAAAATATATTTATATTTTAATATATTATTAAATTGATATTTATATTCCCCTAGCTTAATAATTTAGAAACACATCGAAATAAAAAACCAACAACAACTATATTCTTAAGTTTTAGAACACTTCTACAGGGTGGTATTTGTCTCTATAAAATGGATATATCTCTATTCAAGGCACTTAGCTAGAATAAAAATCTATGTTAATAACTATTTTATTTATTATCTATAATTAATATAAACAACATCAATAGATTTATATTCTTTAAGGGTATTTCATAATTCAATATATTTCCATGTTTTAGATAATTTCATTTAATAAGAGTAAATGAATTTTATGATTATAAATTTAATTTTATGAATATGTATGATAATGTGTACATAGTTTATTCTTACACATTCATTTATAGAATTATCAAAATAATTTTTCATCATATTGAATTAATTTTTCAAAAAATTTAATGACTCTTTTTTTCGGCCCTTAAAAATTCATATGAGACTCTTATATGTTATTTATATATATTCCATGTTATTATTACACACTCTGAAGATGTATATTAGAATATATATATTTATCCTTATGATTTTACGGTGTTCTATGTTAACACTTATTATACTCTATGATGACGCATATGAAATCATATGAACTATTGGACTTATAAATCTTTATAATTCATAAAAAATTTAAGTACTCCAATTTAATTTTTTCAATAAACATTTAATAATTAAATTAATTCCTATCTTAACTCAGCCTTACCAAATATTTATCCTTGGAATATTCATCTATATAGTAACCATCTTTCCTGACCACTATCCCAGGGGTGGTTAATCTAATTTCCTACCATCTCATATCTTTTTAATCCAAGATAAATTGACTTATTTCAATATCCATCTCCACTGAATCTCTCAAATAATTTTTGGATAATGAATTCATCATTTATAATACTTCCCCCAAAGTATTTACAAACCAGCTCTAAATTCATATAATTTATGGATCTATCCTTTACAAATATGTTATCTATGTTATCAAAGTTTCATTAGGAATTTCCCATTATCGTGAAAAAAACGCAATAATCATCATCAGGATATTCCTTTATCACCAATACTCAAGGATATATTAACTATCTTATTGGAAATAAATATAATCACTATACATTTTAATCATAACCATTCACCTAAAAATATCATTATCTAATTTTAGTATGACATTGTATTATTGGGAAATTATGGAATACCAACCACATCAAAACTACACTAACAATACATAATTATATCTCAACCACATCTATAGTAATAATGAGTGATAAGACACAATAGAAATCAAAAATCCACCACTTTATATTTAAAACAATATAATATCCCAATCCAACACTACATTTATAATAAGAAAAAAACATATGATTTTCCATAGTATAATGATAAGACGAACTTTTTACTATAAAAGTAAAAGGTTCTATTCAATTATGATCCATAACCCATTTAACTATTTCATTATCAATAATATCCGACATCAAATTATATATTTATATTTAATAATATATTTAACACCTTCATGTCAATTAATAAATTATATAATTTTTTTAGAAATCATTAAAATCATAACAAAAAAATCGCATACTTATCATAATATCAAATTATAATATTAGGCAATATCTAGAGAATTAACTAAAACATTTTCAAATCTACCCATACATAGTTATTAATTTATTTGAATGAGAATGTTGAATGTAATACTTTATTGAAATAATTGATGTTCATGAATGATAATCATTGAGTTTTTATGTTTCAGATGTTTGAATATAATATAGTTGAAAAGTTACATGTTTTGATAAGGTTTTAGGTTGTCTGAAGGAAGGATGAATGTTATTGGTCATTTTTTATCGAATAAATCACAATATCATTTTGATATTGGCCACACTATGATATGGATACATTATTGAAGTTTGGAAATGAAATTTTTTATCTCCCTATATATATAAGGGTAACTACCAATCATAAAATATGATTGATGAAAATTCCATATTCATATTATAAATTATATTATCAATCGAAAAACATGATTAACCACCTAAGTACTATGGCAATGATGGTCA
Source organism: Viscum album (assembly GCA_963277665.1). Lineage (NCBI taxonomy): Eukaryota > Viridiplantae > Streptophyta > Magnoliopsida > Santalales > Viscaceae > Viscum > Viscum album. The sequence goes on along the minus strand of OY728166.1, from coordinate 803,493,873 downwards.
CAAAATTGTACACACCATTTTTGATGATATGATAAAGTTTTTATATTGAGGAAAATAGTTGGAAGTTTAAATGGAATGAAATCCATTTTATGTGGAATTATAAATATCATAAGGAATAGATACATAATTCAAATATGGATAATATTCATTCTATATCATGTAAAATGTATTATTAATTGAAAAAAATATTGTATAAAATGTGATATAACATCTTATGTATTTCGGAAATCTTGATGGTTCTCATGTCAGTGTATCTGAAATTTATATATTTATGATTATTGGAGGATTCACATAAAGGTAGTCAAAAAATGTTCACATAGATTCCAACTTAATGAAGTGAGATGTACCATAAAATTTAAAATTAATAATTTTATTACATTGTGATACAATGATCACATTGTTATTATAGGAATCATAACAAGAAATATTGGTCACGGCAGAATAAGAAATTCAATAACCTTTAGGATTCTAATTGTATTACATCAATTATCAATAATACTCTTGAAATATTAATATCATGCCATCTTTTATGAAAACTTGTAGTGATGTTCATAATATTATAAACAAGTGAGGCCAATAATGTTATGGTAGAAAATATTTTTCAATGAAAAGCTATATCTGATCATGATAATCTATATCCATGAATAATGCTACTGAAAGTTGAAAAAATTAAAATAAGTAAGTAAAAATTCATACCATGACAAATTCTATCACAACATAATTTATGAAATATGTATAATTCAACTAGACATGATTATTTGGTATTATAAATAATCATTAGAAGTTAATAGTATGTCCATCAAATGGTAATTTAATATTTAATATTGGAGAACTACAATGAGATAATCCAAGATACACATTTGAAATAAATATTAAAATTTATAAGTAGTTAATAAATGAAATATATATTGAAAATTATATGGATATAGAATAGTTATTACCATAAAGATTTATAATATGATGAGAATGAATAATAATGAGAAATAAGTAATATATTTTAATAATAATATAAAATATTGAATAAGGAAGTGGAAAAAACATGGACCTTATTGTATATATTAATTTTAGAGGTTGAGTTACTATTATATAAGATTATATTGAATATAGATTTGGAGTAGAATGAGTGTTCAATACAAATGAAGGGGAAATAAAATTTATATTATAGGTTTTAGTATCCATTTATAAATTTAATTAAATATTTATACTCAGGTACTGTGGAACATCATTTCTATATCTGAATAGTTAAAATAAGTAGGTAATAATATCTTTATATAATTTTTATAGATTAATTATTCATTATAGAAAATATTTTATTGGTGGTTGAATTTTTCTATAAGATCATAGATTCATGTCTTGTCACAAGGAGATGATTATATCTGGCAGTGGAATTAAAAAAAGCGCATAGAATAAACAAGAACAATACATTAGGAATAGTGATTCTTATTACATATTATTAACTTTTTGTGACCATGATGTCATTATACTGAGAATATACTAACATTTTTACAAACTAATATCATATGGATGAGTCTATGAAATAGTATAAGGGAGAGACCCTTGAGAGGAAATCTGTTATTCCCTAAATCATTATTTAGGTTGCGAGCCATAGTGAGGAGTCACTTCCACAAATCTTGTAAAGTTAGCATTACTCATTGAGGATTAACTTAAATGAAATGTTGTATCCACAATAAATTTATTTATAATGGATATTTGGTACACTTTCATAACGGTGAGTGTATAATATATAGTTGTAGCCCTATGGGTGAACTATTTAAAAACATTGTAACACTACAAGACTTATATTATTCACATATACATTATATCTATTGGAGTGGAATTTGTTAATTTAAAAGTAGTCAAATGTTAGATAATTTTTTTATAACATGGAAACAAGATTAGATGGTAATGAGTAGAGGTGAAATACTTTAAATATAAAAACAAACTAATTCACCAACATCTTATGTTGTCTTGAGTAATAAAACATATTCATTAAATCCAATAGGTTATGTTGTGGTTTATTCTTGATATATTTACCCAACATGTATTTTACTGTTATGGAAGATATTCCTTATATAATGAAATCTCATTTATTTTATGGGAAAATTTTCTTAATGGGTATAATGAGCTCATAACATATGGGGATGTAAATATTGGAAAATTGTATGATATTTTGTTCATAGTAATTTGTTTCTATGTTGGAAAAGAATTATTCATAAGATGGATCAAATAAATTTAGATATTGATACTTGTTTCATGAGTATCTTGGAATAGGCCTTAAAAATAATGGTGGAAAATAAGAAAATTCACAACAATGCTTTATAGGATATGCATATGAAGATTTAAAAGTTCTATTATTATGAATATATATTTAAATAATAAATCAATGTTTCTTTTAGTAGTTTATAATATAAATCAGTTAAATATCAGAGTATGAATTATATTAAATTATAATTCCATAGGTCATTAAGTAATAATAAGAATAAAAATATAAAAGAAACCAAAATATTATGTGTCCCCATTGAGGTGAGAAAAAATTATTCCCCATTTATAGGTAAATCTAACTCTACAAAAAGAGTTTCTTATAAATCTAAAGGAATATATGATATATCACTTGAATTCAAATAACATGATCGTGGAAAATATTCAATAACATCATGTTGTAAATAATGATAATGTTTTATATAACTAACTATAGAAGCATCATGTTTTGAGAAGTGAAGTATAATTCCTAAAGGTTATAGGTGAAATGAACTATTCATACATACTAAATTCAAAGGAATAAAGTTGAATATTTATGGATGAATATATACCTTCAAGAATATATACTGTTAAAATTATAGAACAAAATTATGGCAAAGAGTTATATAATTAAGGGACTATTAATGTTTTTATGTTCATAATGAAAAAATAAAAAAAATCCATAGAGCAGTATTGATTTTAACAAATTATTAGGGTAAATGGAATATTACGATTGTATATAATGACACAAATTCTCACTATGTGGATTTAAATGAAAAGAAAAAAGATATGGATATTAGGAATAAAAAGACTCAGAGGAAAATTCATTATATAAAGAACAATTCAGAGACTGAATAATCTCACATGGATACTTTATTCCGTAGTAATAAGATCAAATATCACAAATTAGTATAAAAATTAATATTAATTCTAGAATTAGGAAGAAAACCTCTAAAAGTAAATTGTTGAAGAATTGATATTTTTTCATCATTAGATAATTTTGGATTTTTTTTAATATAAATTCCTTACATTCAATCAATGGTTACCTACTAGTATATATCATCTATGTAATTCTGTTGAATGTTATGAAGATTTTATCAAGATATATTATATTTGTTTTATCATCAGTTATATGATGAGATATTTGGGTGAAAAAATAAATTGAGGTTCCAAATGAATTCACCCTCTCCTATGATAAGAATAATATATGAATGGGTGAATCAAAACTCTATTCCACTCAAAAGAAAATTCATTATGAAAAATATTATTGAATTAAAAAAATAAAAAAAAAATCAAGCATTGTTGGTTGATTATTCAAAAATATTCATCATTTAATGAAAACAATATATATCTTTAAGAACCATGTTTTTTTACTAAAAAACATTCATTGATACAGAAAAGTAAATCATAAATAGTATATAAGAAATATGTGGATCATATCATGGTTAATGAATACAATGAAAAAAAAATATTATCAATATCCAAGATAAGGATGGTTGTTCCCATTAAACATGATGTATATAGATGTTCAAATAGTAGCACATCAACATTAGAAAATTATAAAGTGGTATTATTTGAAAACATATAAGATACAAATATGGTATTATTAAGATTTTTCCTTGATACAACTTATAATCATGAGTTGGATACCATCATAGTTTTCTATTCATGTTGAATGAATTGTGGAAAGGAATTAAAAAATGGGGAATCAAAGAAGGAATCATATACTAGTGAGATTATTCCCACAAAGATGTTGAATTTGATGATATGTGTGAAGAAAAAAATATGGGTGAAAACATTTGAAGATAATATTTCACTAATAATTATATCGTGAGAAGATGATTGTAAGAAATAAAAACTCCTGAGTAAGATCATAATAAACAATAAAAAATGTTATAACTGGGGATGTTAGTGGTACCACTCTCCACATTCATATAAGATTAAAATATACTAAATTTTGGGATATAACATTAAGTGGGAGATATTATTCATGAGGTTTTTATGAATTCAAAGGTGATTAATGCATAATAAGTGGATGAATTCATTGAGAGGTATTTATTACATTGATAGTTAATATAATACAACTTATAGTGATTGATGCAGACACAATGTGTGTCAAATAAAATTGTATGACAATTGTTTTTTTGGGAGAGATTGAACGGAGAAACATAGAAATTATAGATATACATGTAATGATGACGAAATTAAATTTGTTTTAATCCATAATCCAAATATCTTTTTTTTTATTTCTAAATAAAAACTACTTTTAATCCATACATGATCACTTAGAGATATTATGTCTCATCCATGAATAATAAATGTTAAATGTAATAAGATATACTGAGATGATGAAATATAAATATTGCAATGCATTATTTAGAGTAATCTCGGTTTTAAGACCATATTTTAGTTTTCTAAATTGTATTTATATAATTTTCAAATCAAAATATGTATTATCAACCCATAAAAAAGTGGTTTCATTGAGGAATACTTGTATTATTTTTTTATAAACTAAATCTATTTTATTATCTAATTTAATTATAGAATACAAAATTCAGAAGAGAACATATGTTTTATGAACAGTGAGTGGTTTCACAAAAATAAATTTTAAAATATTATTTATTGAAAAAAAATAAATTCTAAATAGGAATCAAATATGTATATTAAATATATTATTATCATTATATGAGAATGGATAAATCCTATAAACAAATTATGATCGTGAATATAACATGGTTTTAATAGTTTTTAATAAAAATGGTTCACCATTAGGATGAATATGTGGTATGAATTAGTAAATTCTATCATTATTTCATATACACTGAATGTATTTGGTTAGTGTGATTCTGATCACATGAAGTTTGTTGTGGAAGTGAAATTATTAAAAATGTTACATAAGATTAATATATTTAGTGGATGACATGGATAAAATTTTATTAATTATCCTAGATAGTTGTTTTTCATTATTAATTTTTTAATAAATAGGCATTGAGGATTTGTTGATGACTTGTTTTACAATAAAAATATCACTCATGAAAATTCTTTAAGAAAAATAATTCTAAAAAAGTAAGTGATTAAAAAAAATCATATCTACGTAAATAAATCATTTAAAAGTCATACAATTTATAAAGGAAGTAATTTAAAAGATATGTTTGAATAAAATTGTCCCATACCACTTTGAATCTTTTGAAATAAACTAACAATTTAAAAAAATCATGTCTACGTAAATAAATCATTTAAATAATTTTGAAAACATGGACCTTAATTAAAAGATTTAGAAAAATAAATCTTTAAAAACAATTAAAATGAAGATATAGTTAAAGATTACCTTCTATAAATACATAAAATAATCATTTATAATACATTTCAATGAAACATGGATATAGACGATAAATATTCCCCAGTATATAATTATAAATAAATATTCTCGGATAATAATGAGATTGAGGAAATATCCATTACCTTGTACTTTCCATTTGTTGAGGGTACGTTTAACCTTCAATAAAATAAAAATATAATGTTATAAATTTATACTAGAACAACATTAATATTAATGATATCATACTATATTCATTTTTTTCTTTATACTACCCATTTAATAATAATTTCTATGTTTTAAATAACATTTTGGATAATAATCGCTTTCTCTATCGTATATGGCTTAACTTGTTATTCTTGATCGTATCACTTATATAATGATTTAATTGCCTATAGAACATAAAACATTATTTATGTATCATATATATTCAGAATATAAATATGTATAATATATAGATATATGTAATGGAAAACACCATTTATGGAGACGGAAGGTCATATGTACGCATAAACGCGCTTTCTATTTTCATATAGTATTGAGAGGAAGAAAGTGGATGAGATAAATGTAAATACATACACACACACACACACAGAGAGATATATATAAATATATTTCCAGTAGAATAATTACATCATAAATTACATACTTATTAATAGTATATTTTTTTAATCATTGTTGAATTTTTAACATGGACTTGAATGTCATCACATCGTGGAGATGGTAAGTCGTATGTACGCACGTGCGATGATATGATTATATTAGTGGTGAAATCATATGTAATTTGATGGTATATTATATATACAGAATCATTAAATTGTTATATTTTTTATTTACATCAATTTTATCACTATTATACTCATCCAAATAATGAAGTGTTGAATAACAAACTACAAGACGATGTGGAGACGGCCATCCATACATACGCACGTGTGGTGAATTTTACATTCATAGGATGGATAGAACAAAGAATATTTTTGTACCATATTTATAATAAAATCTCAATGTGTATAACATACTAGAGTTATTATTTTTGAATGGAAAAAATCAAATAAAGTGGAAGTGGAAGTAGACAAGAACTTTGAAAGAAGAGATAAGGTAATTACCTCTTCTTCGGGTTCTTCTTTTTGACCACATCAAAATGGATCTTTTGGTTGGATTCTTATCAATATAAGGCCACTGATTTTATTTGAGGGTAGTTGGGAGTATATTTTTGAATTTCATGGCCAAGAAAAATGGATTTGGAAGAGTGATTTTAAGAGAAGGGGAAGTACCCGTTTATAAAAGAGGTGAGAGTCACTTTAGAAAAAACATGAAATATTATTTTATTAAAAAATCATTATTATCTTATAATGGATCCCAATGGATTTATTTATAGTCTAAGATGATTATGGGTCAACATAATCTCATCCAATAGGTTTTAGAGATGTTTAGGTCACAATATTGACCTTATCTTTTACATTTCACTCTTAGTTAAATAGTTTAACATTTACAACGTCTTCTTGTATTTTTGTATTCCATGGTTAATAAACATACTATAAAATTTCGAGATAAAATCAATTGGATAATTAATTACATATATATTATTATATAATCCCTTTGGCCAAACCTAGTATTTTTAGCAATATTATATCATTTAATAATATGGTATTTGTTTTAAAAACTCTTTTATGTCAATTTTGACACAATTTAGTATTTGGTTTTTGTGAAAGTTAAAAAAACATTATTACTTCACAAAAATACACTAAATAAATCCTAACATATCATGTTAACCTATAAAATTTGTGGAATTCATCAAAGGTCACAATTTACATTTATTTTGATATTTATAATATCAATTACTTTAATCGTTCATTAATAAAGTAATTAAGACATCATCATTGTGTCAAAAATAAATTTAATTATTTACTATCTTAAATAATAAATAATATACCAATATTTATGAACTATTTTTATCTTTATAATGATTATCTATAGTTGAATTTATATTATGCACAACCCTATATATAAAATGCTTTAGTTATTAAACTTTGAATTTAGCACTTTTAACTCTTCTTTAAATAAAATAATAATAAATGTCCTAATATTATCCAAGTGGACCAAAATGATCATATTTTATTCCTAATGTTTATTTTTGTAGAAATTAACTTATCTAGTAGAATTTGGACATGTGTTTGGGAAATTATAATATCATTTTTGCCTTTAATTAACCTATTTAATTTTGACCCTAGTAAATAAAAATCAAATATTACTATTCACCAAAAAATATTTTCATCTTATTGAACCACATTTCACATAGTGATATAAACAATTTGTCTCAGATTATTTAAATTTAATTTATATAACTGGTAATATTTTGTTTTATGCAAATTTGCCAATGTGCCTATAAGGTGGGTAAAAGACGTCAAAAAATTCAATAATATTTTATACATCGAATTTTTTTATAAAATGACTCCAATGAATTAAATTGTACAAATATAGGTATTATTTATCTATTTTTTAAACTAAAATAAATTTAAATAAACATAATTATTATTTAAATAAAAGTAGGTTTTAAATAATAACACAATGTTTTCAGTATTAATCAAAAATGGAAGGTTTTCAGAAAAATAACAAAAAATAACCCTTAGAAAATTTTGATATTATAAATAAAAAAAGGAGAAATATTTTACCAAATTAAAAAAATTTGAGTTTCATTATTTAATTTAAAATTAATTCCAATTGTCAAAACTAGAAAGTGGGTTTTCAAGAAGTAAAAACGATCAAAAGATTGACATGTATTTATGTATGATTTAAATGTGAACTTACATCCAATGACCAAAATTATATTAAATGATAAAAATATAATCTAATTATACTTTAAAACTACTTAAATTCATTATTTAACACTATAAATTAATTTTATTAAAAAATGTTTTTTTCAATTAGAATTTAGTATTTTCCACTATTCATAAAAATATGAATGTTATTAGAAAAGTACCAAAAATTTATCCACAAATTTTTATTATGTCCCTATTCTAATGACTAATTTTATTTCAATAAATTGAATATATAAATGTGTCAAATAATAGATTTTAAAAACATTCCTCCATTAAAAGGTGGAAAAATTGCAATTTTTTAAAAAAATACGTCTTTTATCTAAAAAATGAATTTGTACATATATTATGTCTAAGAAACACAGAATATGAATTATAAAATTATATGTAATATATAAAATATAAAATTAAATAGATAAAATTCATAACTACATTTTGAACTACTTTTTTGGTAAGTTGTGGTACGCTCGAACTCAATGTTGCATGTAGCGCAAGCTATTGAATAACATTAAAGAGATAACGTACTATGAAATCCTGGGGTGTTACATGAGTTCTATAATTGGTACTGGGAAGTCACCCTTTGGATAGTTCCAATTGATATATATGATTTCTATTTCAATCACAATTTTCTTGTTATTCCTCTTCATAGGGACAATATTGGCAATCTATTTTGTATATTCTACCTCACAGATGATGTATTACTTGATGAGTTTGACATCTAAAGACTCAATTTTAGATGCATGATTTGGGTGAATACTTATGGATACATGTTTATATACCCAATGGTCTTATAGAAAACCCAAATAATAGATTTCCACCTTGGTGTTAAGGAATGGAATCTCTATGTAATTCTAGAAAAAGAAATCATGGTGCCTCTTCAGGAAGGTTTTATATACCTCCTTCACATTGGTAGTCATGGATACACTAATCAATGTTGGTTGTGAATATTGCTTCAGAATTATATTTATTTATCTATTATCATTAACAGTGATGGAGACAGAGTCCATGAATACTAGAGGGACATCCCTAGGTCTTTTTCTCCTTCCTCTTCAACGTGCTTTACTTATTCTTTATTTTCTTTAGAAGTATTTGATGAAGAATGATTCTCAAATCTAGGGGGTGAGATTGTATTTTGATATAAGGAAGTGTATGTGAAAATATATGGGCCAATAAATGGAGAAAGGCCTCTATAGATCAATAAAAGGGAGATGGGGGGGTGATGAGAATATTAATCTTCTCCCATTGACTTGAAATTTCATCTAGAATATCTAATTAAAAATGAATGTTTTGGAGATTGAGGGATGGAATGAAGAAAATTTTGTCATTTATTTAATTATATATCTAAGAGTTTAAAACATATCATGTGATATCGATATCAGTAACCACAAATAACATTAAGGATGTTGCTTGATCTGTTCTTGAATTAGGGCCTAGCCCTTCGATTTGAATAATGGGATACATGTTCTCAACATAGAGGATCTAGAAAGTGTAATATGGAATCATCTCCAGAATATTTGGAAAATTATCCTTAACAAAATTATTATAAATTGATTTATTCACATACTTATGATGTAACCGTACATCAATGTATTGTGACTCAAAATATAGTAGTGGGGATTTATCAACATTAAATGATCCAATTTTACCATTGATAAAAAATTTGAGACATTTTCAGTGAAATGAAGGAATGGACATGTCAGAACCGAGGCTATTATTTATATAAATTTTGTATGGTTTGTGGGTTTTGTAAATCCTCCAAATCTATGATTAGATAGATTGAAATTAAAGGGAACTTATTGTCAATATGGAGACAATATTGAAGATGGCGTCATTTCCATGTGTTTTCCAAATGTTTGGGGTCCAAAATTCAGAGGAAGAGGATAACATCACGAAGAGTTGTTTATTGGAATAAAAAATTCAGGAATATATTAAAGTAATTATTTTCATGAAGACTATGATGAGGTTCAAGAATATGTGTAGAATCATGAATGGAGACAATAATCTTCATGAATATGATAACTAGAGCATCAAGATTGCATGATGTGTTGTCTGTGTGATCCATGACTACATCAAATTTCATTAAAACGTCACGAATGGAGGAGAATTGTGAAGATTTTTTTGGTAGATATGTAAATTGTTCTGGATTTGGTTTACCATCAAGAACACTGAGCCTATAAATATAAGGCTACTCCTCTTCACATCAGAGGAAAAAATTAAATGAAAATCTGGAATCACTTTTACTTCACAATGCTAGGGGAGATCCCTTAATCTTGGTTTATAAACAAGCATGTGCATCTTGAATAGAATTTTTTGGTCTTGAATAATTGAAATTCATTTGATTAAATTGATATTTTTGATTATGTGGTATACCGTGTTTAATCAGTGATCTTCACGAAGGTAGTTAATTCTACAAAGTTATGGGTGCTTCACGAAGGATTGAGATTAGTTAAAGAGCATCACAAAATGTAATTATAGATATCAGTTCTACTCTGAATAAGGATTTAAAAGTGCATTAACTCAGGTTTATTGTGAATGATGATTCATGTTCTAGATAGGGAAAACCCCTTTAATGAGAAACCATTGAAGTGGAATTCATGTCGATAAACAGAGTAAGAATTATCTCAACGTACTGGGCTAGGGGTTATCGATGGAAGTGTTATGAGGGATGTAGGGTGCTATCCATAATACTATTAAAGGTAGTTTTCCATGCATTGAGTGAATATCTCAAAACGTCTGAATTCTACATCTAGTGAAGATTAATGGATTTTGATATGATCGACATACTATCAGTGTATGTTCGTTAGACTATCCCACAGTGGTGAATCATGTGAAGTTGATTTGTTTACTTGATGCCTATTATTGTTTTAATTACTAAAAATTACCATAAGATAGGTTTAACATTTTCCTACCAATGAGGGAACAAGTTCCATCACTTGACAAGAATAATTTGACAACATGATTCACCCCTCCCCTCTCAGGGTGTTTCCCGGCCCTTCAAGGTGCATGTTGACGCACACAAGGTCTTAATAGTAGGACATTGATTATTGTATCACTACGACAATATTGGAAATTAACAATACTAGAAATGGCCTTTATTATAACTAGAAAAGTGATGATTATATGAGTGAGGTTAAAAGACCTATTATTTTATCAGTGTTGAAAAAATGCTGATAAATGGGTCATTTGTTAGTAAAAAAGAAGAACCGATAAATGGGACCATTATCTGTACTTTTAAGGGTAGTGATGAATGAAAAATTTATTGGTGTTTTCATTTAGATTTTATAAAGGAACAAATGATCATTGCTTCTACAAATGTTTGATAAAGTTCCATAATGTAGTGTGCTTTTACAACACACTACAACACCATTGTACTGTGATGTAACTGGACACAAAAAACACACCAAATATCAAAAAATAGGTCCCAATTCATGATTTAAATGAAATTAAATTTACAGAACAATAAATAGAAGAAAACAATATATTATATAAATTTGAAAAAAAATTTATATGATTACATAATTACAAATTATTAAAAACATACAAAAAATCTATATTCCTTCATCTTTTAATGATGAACCGACACATTATAATTCCAAAACAACCACGCAAACTCAGAAAAATAAATCACCTATATAATAAATAAATTCCAATGATAGTAAGAATATAAATTAATATGAAGTGTAACTTTTACAAAAATTAATCCCAATTTTTAATAGAAAGATGAACATGGAGTCATACTGGTAAATTCATGTATCAGATTGAGGTGTGTCTAATTACAACATTTATCAAATAACATTTTGGACATTGTACTAAATTGTCAAAACAATAAGAATGTGTTTTCTCAGTATAGTGTATGTGAGTTTCCTTTTTTACTATATTGTAATTTTAAACTAGAAACATGCACTTTTTAATCATTCCGATCACATGACATATCAGTCTAATATGAATTAGATTCCTCAACATAAAAAATGACTTATGAATTTTTTTCTGATGTTATAAATAAAATAAAAGTTCATTTGATTGGGTTTCAGTGAGTGACTCTTTTTGAACTAAAATGTCTATTTTAAGTTGATAACGGACACTTTCAGTCATATCGGGAAAATCACGTATCAGATTTAGGTGCGGTTGATTCCAACATATCAAAAATGACTTAAGGATCATTTTAATAATGTATCAAGACAATAAAAATGTGTATTCTAGGTTTTGAGTAGGACATTTTCCATTTTACAAAAATTTATGTAAACTTTAAATAAAAAGACGCACCATGAGTCGTACCGGTTACTCCATGCGTCTGATTGATGTGTTGAAGATTCTTGCATGTACGAAATGACTTATGGATCATTTTACGAAAGTATAAAATTAATGTGAATGTGATTTATTGTATTTTAGTATGTCATTTGTCTTTTTTACTAAAATTTCATTTTAAAATTGAATCATGTACTTTGACCCATACCGATCACACTATATATCTTATTATGGTGTGGCTGATTCATAATCATTAATAATTACTAAATGGTCATTTTAAAAAATTATGTAAACAATTTTATTGTGTTTTATTGGATTTGAGTAGGTCATTTGGACTTTTTAATAAAATTATTGTAAACATTAATTAAAAACAACCACATTCAATCATAATGATCACAACATACATTGAATCGAGATGAGGATGATCCCTTTACATCCCAAATCACTTTTTATTTTTGTACTAATGTATAAAAACAATATGAGTGGGATTAATTATTTTTGAGTAGGTCATAATGATTTTTCTCTAAAATTGATTTGAATTTTAAATAAAGACATAGTTAGAGTCTTACTGATCACACCATGCATTAGATTGATGTGTGGCAATTCCTATTTGTTCGAAATCATGTATGGATTGTTGTCATAACTTATTAAGACAATATGAAGGTGTTTTCTTTGTTTTGAGAAAATTAATTTCTTTTTTACTAAGATTTTAGTTTAAATGTGAAAAATTCACATTTTTTCATATGTATATAATCATGTTTCTGTTTCATCTGAGACTAATTCCTAAAAATTTAAAATGGTTTATGAATTGATACCCTAAATTATCAAATTAAATATGATCATGTTTTATTGGTTTTCATTGAGTGAAACATTTTAAATTAAAATATAGAGTTTAAACTGATAACATACGCATAGAGTCATATCAGTCCCATCATGTATCATATTTAGGTGTGGATGATTATTACACATCACAAATGTCATATGGATCATTAACACAAGGGTTAAGAAAAATTCATATTTCTTTTCTCAGTTACGAGTTTGTAAGTTGTATTATTTACTATATTTAATGTAAATTTTAAACAGTTTTTAGTACGCGGAGCCATATCGGTAACATCATGTGTCAGATTGATGTGCAGATGATTCATACACAATTAAAAAGATCCAAAAAATCTGAATTATCAATATTACCATAATTTCCATTGATTTTATTTGTCAAAATAGGAACACTACAAGATCATCTTTGAACAAACAACCTCAAATTGAAAAAAATAATCCACCTGTATAGTAAAACAATCATTATGAATAATACTAACAAAATTAAATTAAACATAAATATGAAATAACATATTATTTCTATGAAAAATGATTTTACTATTAAAATATCATGATTACCACTGTGACTGAGTAGTGGAGGGAAATTGAAGGAATGTGATAAATGTCAATATTATAGTGGTGAATGATTTTGAGGGAGAAGAAGTCTGAAGATGTTTTGATACTGAAATGAATTAAGGATGAAAAAAATACCTCAACTCGAACAAAAGTTTACACATTTATAGAAAAAAATTATTATATGAATTATAATAGAATAAAATAAAGTAATCATAAATATGAAACAAAAAATTAATTTTATGTAAAATTATTTTACTATTAAAACATCAATATTAACTATATAGTTCGGTAGAGGTACGACCACTTCTTTTACTACAAAGGAAATAGAGATCACTTGAATGAAATTGAAAAATACAACACAGAAAGTGTGAATGATTTTTGAGGTAGAAGAAGTATGTGGACATTTTCATACCAAAAGGCAAGGATGATGGAAACAACACCCCAAATAAAAAAAATCCACCTCTACTAGAAAGCACTTATTATTTTTGTAATACTAAAAGGAAATAAATTTAACATAAATTTGGAACAACAAGTTAATTTTATGGACATTTATTTTATAGTGTGAACATTATGATTACCTCTATAATCTAGAAAAGGTGGTGTTGTTTCTATTCCTATAAAGGCATAGGATAGAACATTAAAGAATGTGATAAATGAAACATTTTAGGGGTGAAATGTTTTTTACGGAGAAGAATCCTATGGATGTTTTTTTGTAGAATGGAATGACAGAAGGGACATACCAGCCTAGATCAAAAAATATAATACACATGTATATAGAAACAATTATTATGTTCATAATAATAAAAACTAAAAAATTAAATACATATATTCAACAATACATGAATTATATCGATAACGAATTTACTGTGAAAAAATTAATATTTCCTATATGGTTGATTTGATAAAGTGTATTTTATCTTCTTAAAAAGGTCTGAACATAGACAAAAATCAACAATAATAAACAAACTCTATAAGGAATAATGAAAATTAAATCAATGTTCTACTATGTAATTATTCAATCACATAGATAAAGTATATCATAACATTCCCTTTAAATATTTGCAGAGGTTTTCCTTCATTATTGTATTTTATCTCAAGGGATTGGTAGCATCATAATGTGTAGAAGACATTGTCTACATGAATAGTCAAACTGTAAATTTAGATTATGTTAATCTAGTATAGAACAAATTTTATTATTAGGAAAAAAATAATTTATTAAAAAAACATTTACCTTCTCATTGAAATCTCTTCAATTTTTTAAAGGTTTCAAGGATTCAGTTCCTTTATCCAGAATCTAAATCCCCCATTTTTTGTCCCTTATAACACAAAAGACACTGTCTATAATGGTAATGGCACGAACATATTGTGATGTCCCAATGAAAAGTTCCTCATCGAATGAATTTTCATCGGACTTTCCATTTGTTTTAGTCTCCAATAAGAAAATAGACTAATTCATATTTTTTGGATCAGAGATAAAAAATAATTTCACTTATTTTGATGCCATTATGAATATATCATCATTTACACCTTATACTATGAAATTCACCTTTAAAAATACAATTTCATCAAATTTCACTCCATTTATATTTTCAACCCATTTTCAATGGGAAATATGACCATGAAATGTTGTATAATTCAAATTGTATATCTTTTAAATAATGACAAAATATGAAATATTTGAAAAAATGGGATTTATATCCTTGGAACTATATATGTGGTTCACTTCATCCACAAGTGTAACACCTATTTTTTTCATTATACTGAAGTCAACAAGTAATTCTTTATAGAATTTATAACCATTGATTATAGAACTAGTGTATGATATGAAATTTTTATTCAGTCCTATGGAAATCCATTAAAGTCATTCAGTTACTGAATTCATATTTTCATATAAGTAATTATTAATTTGATCTCAAAACCATCCTATAAATTGTTGATTATATTTATTTGATATCCATCCTTTATCCCCTGATGGATTGAAAACTCGATGAATTTATTTGTGGGAGTCAATGTTTTGATCCACATCTTCACTATTTTGTAATATGTAAATGTATACTTTCTCCTCCTCCATCAAAGTCATTGTAACAACACCTCTACCAGAAATCCATTCACCTACAAGAAATTATCAATGATAAAAATTTGGGAAATATATTTTTTTGACATATGATAGTTAATCAGTACCAAATTTAATAGCTTATTCAACAAATATAGCATTCGGCAATACAACCTTATAGTTGACTTCAATTCTTAACATACCCTTTAAAAACATTTATATATTCCTCAACGGGGTACATCAATCTATAATTAATTTGACCAAATAGTTTAACCTCTCGAACCAATTGAACCATAAGTTAGACCGTTATATCAATGAATTATGGTTGGATGAACATATCTAATTCACATAATATGAATACAATTTCTCTATTCATGATGGGAAATTTCATTGGGTCTATAACATTATTTTATATCGATATGAAAAACTAGAATTTTTTTGTTAATGTTTGTTATAAATTTTGAATAAAAATGAAATGGAATGAAAAAGGAATTAATGATTCATCAAAACATGACAGTTGTGTGATTTATGTCCTTGTAACTACAAATTAGTCATTGAAAAAACATTCTAGATATTTTTTGAATACCCCTACAAAATTTTCACAGTAGTAAGGAAAAGAAAAATTGAAATTTTCGCTATATGGATAGAGTGTAAGATATTAAAGGAATAATATTCCTCTTTTTACCCTTCATCGGTGCCAAAATCATCCATTATCCCCATTTCAATGATGTCCATCCTATCCTTGCTTCCATCTTTCATTTTCTTGGGAACATTTGGTAATGTACCAATGATAATATCTAATATATTTTTTTCTACATCAATAACATAAATAAACTGTCTGGAATACAAATAATTTCAATATGGTAATTCAATGAAAATTTATATCTTTCTTTAACCATATTTTTTATTGGTTTTTAACACTCATACCCAAAATAGTGTCAATATTTTTTACTTTATTGGACATTTGATCACCCATTATTATAGATAGTGTTGTACCTTTTTCGATATTACTATTTAATGCTACCATCTAGGATCTGTAATTATGTTATTAAGGGAAAAATTAATTATGTCCTAAAAACATAGACTTGGATAAATTTTTCAACTGAACAGAGTATGCATGTTTTTCACAAATGGGAAACCCCAAAATTACTTAAATGATATATACTGGCTAGTTCTCATAAGATGGTAAGTCACTTTTTATCCCATAAAATATTTCCCTTAATTTCAATTCTTCACTTCTATGAGCATTATACATTGAAACATGTGTATCCCACATCAATTTCATATCATCGATCAATGGAGTCAAACAAACATCAATATCAATACTGAGTTTCATTGGTCTACATATAAGCTGAGACAAGTTAATTTATTTTTAATTCATTCATAACTATGGTTTCATGTTATAATTTACCCACATGAAGGAACATTTACTTTGAGTACAACGCTTTTCACCAATCAGATTTATTCTATCTGTATATAACGAAATCCACAAGTTACTCAAATCATTTCAAAATTCTAGAAGATCATAATCATTTTTCATCCTTTGAGGAGAATATACATGATGACATAGTATCCCATCTATAATTTTTTTATCTATATGTCATGTTAATTTTAACATGGATTCCGGAAATCCATATAGTCTTCTAAACCATGGAATGATATTATATTCCATACAGATTTTGAAGGACTTGATTCATTTTTCATGTATCGATCTACACCACACTTAGTTCATTTTATGAGTGATTAATGTCCATTTCTAAACAGTATGCAATCATTTTTACAAGAATGTCATTTTTAGGGATCATATCCATAGAACATAACATTCATTTATTATAATATATTCACCCCGATAACTCATCATCCTCTGGTAGCATGTCATTCAGGAAACCAAGAATTTATGTAAACCTAGTGTCACACAATCAGTTACCATCATTCAAGTTATATATCATCAATATAGCTGACAATTTTTTGTATTCAGACAATAGGAATACAATGGTTTCATTGAACAACTATTAAACTCTAAAAAAACTTTGGGAAATCATGAAGGTCATCTTCAATTGAAATTTTCCTTTCTTCCATGCGATCTCCATCATCATTTTCAATTGTATTCATATCAAATGATTTATAAACCACGGTATCATCCCAATCAGTGTTCAAATTCCATTTTCACCCATGTCTAGTGCAACATTTTTATCTTTTATCTATTCCCTGAGAAATAAAATGTTATTCCAACTCTTCTAGACTAATATTTCTTGAATAACAACAATATAATCACATAAAAAATTAGAAGGGATGTCTAAATTCTCTCTTTCAAACATGATGACGTATTTAACTCCATATTATACTTTTTTTTCAAACAATTAGCATGCATCCATTTATTATTCATATCAATATTATCATTTTTATAAAATATTATTTTTTTAACATATATAAATATATAAGCATTCAATATTCATTATCATAGGTGAATGATAAATACGATCTAAAAAGGGAAACACAACATTTGATTATTTTAATGAATATTAGTATGTTGAATAAAATGGGTAATTTCATTTATGAAAATAAATACTCCACTATGAAAGGCGTTATCCTATGAATTTATTTCATGGGGACAATTACAAAAAACTCATCCTCATTACCTCATCTCTCATACATTTATCATTTCATTTTGTTGTTGGATAGAACCTTCATCTCTTGTGGATATGAACCTATGTTGCTTGAAATAATCTATTAAGTAGTCATTAATTGGATGACTAGTGCTTAGAGTAGTACACATATCATATAAAAATTGGAGATGTGTTTAAATGAATTAATATACAAAATGGTTCTTCAGGAGATGAAGGTAATGAGGATGATAGTTCTCTATAAAAGATATGGGTTATGAGTCTCAAGAATCAAATTTAAATAATTTCAAATAATCGAATTTGATTAATTCTATTCTCTTTTTTGGAATAAGTAATGAAGTAACTGATGGAAATATTACAATTCTAATTAATGGTATATCAAATATATGTAAACATCTCAAAACTCTTTGGATGTCATATCACCACACTGACCCATCCCAAGGATTCTATAGAGGTTGTCACATCAGATCAATCGATATGAAGGATTCTAGGGAGGACATATAATACACATTGACCATTCCATGATATTCTAGAGAAAGTCCCTAATGGACCTAGAATAAAACAATAATACACATCTATAAGATATATCACTAACAAGTAAAAAAACATATCAACCCATACAATGTCTATCAAATATACATTTAAACAAATATATATATATATATATATAACATGGAATTGATAATACAGATAATTATAAACCAAATGAAAATTTGAACATACTTTTCGGGGAATATAAATATAATCTATTATTAATTGGAAAATCATGAACCAAAATTTCTGAATAAATAATTTTAAATTCACCAATACATTATATTTTTTTAAAACACATATAAATAGATAGAATAATATATATATATATATATATATATATATATATATATATATATTCCCCCCGGGGTCCAACTTTATTGGTAGAAACTCTTGGGTGTTTCGGTGATGTCTCTTGTTCGAGTCCCTTCGAGTTATTCCATATTATTGTAGAGTAGGATTTTTTTTATTTCACCCCTCCCCAAACAATTTTAAATATATATATACATCCTTATAAAATAAACTTAAATGCATTGAAGTCTATGTAACTATTACCGTATAATATCAAAACATAGAAAATATATAAAACCTCATAAGGATATTGAAAATAAAGCGCCATTGAAAATAAATAAATATTGTATCACACTTACTGAGGGTTCTATTAAAACAAAACAAAACAATAACCATGAAAATAGTTTTTTAATGGAAAATACATACACCAGAATATTAATAAAAAATTTAAATAGATAACATCCCTTAAATGATTTTTAGAAAATTAGATTTTATTGTTTTTTCACTCTAGAGATAATTGGTTTGATAAATAAATTTTCTCATTTGTTTAATTTTTTTATATCCAGAACCTCCACTATTTATATAGTGAAATAAATATTTATTTAATTAATTTATTGGTAGAGTAAAGGTGATTCTCTATGATTTCAAAATATTGAAAAAATTAATCATACGGAGTTAGATGAGGTAAAAATGTAGACAACAAATAAAATTTATTCAAAGCATGATTTTAAAATTACAAAAACAAGATAACCACATAGGTATTAAATCATGAAATTAATCATAAACAATTTTATTTCATAATATAATAGAAAAATAGTATACATGGGCCGAACCACAAATAAATCACGATATCATAGAACAATAAATCAAAAATTCAATGAAATATACAAAAATAAAATTGCACGTCCTAACTCTCTAGGATGAAAAAAACACTCTTTAAAAAGTCAATCTAGAATTGGACACCATATTTTTGCTGATGTTAGAGAAACTGGAGGTAGTTTATTGGTGCGTTTAAAGCTACTATTTACCTAGGGAGAGCGCTGATAGTGGGTGGATTCAACATAAATATTATAATATTGTGAGGGGTTCGCAAATGGTTATGATTTATTAAATAAATTGTGAATCTTTTATCAGCACTTACAAATAAGTGCTGATAAAGTGTCCATTTATCATCCCTTTATAGATTTGATAATCATTGATTTTATTAGTGCTTTGTTTAGCACTGATAAACCATCATCTTTATCTGTGTAAAGAATGTGCTAATAAATACCATCCTTATTTAGTGCTTATTACTTAAGATCTCATAACAGATTTATAAATATAATTATAAAAAAATATATATATACTTAATAAATATATATAAATATAAAAATAGTAAATATATTCCATTATAAATATATTTATTAAAAATTTAAAATTATTTTAAATATATATATATTTTTAATAAAAATATTCGTATATAATTTTATGTGCATGCATTCATATGTGTCAAATATGAGTAAAGTAGAATAAAATAAATGTAAGTACACTTTAAAAATATCAAAAAAATTGATAAGTTTTTTATGTGTGCATTGTATATAAACATACATTAATTACATATAAGTGAAATCAATATAACACATATTTGATCAATGATAAATTAAAAAATCAAATGACATTCAATTATATGTCAATTACACAATGAAATTAGTCAGTGTTTTTAATTCATATTAATTTATAATTAAGAATTTTTACATACAAAATATATGAAAACCTAATGCCAAGCGCATACACAATTTTTAATATATAAATTCAATTTATATACATTAATATAAATCTATATATTTAAAATTTAAAATTTTTCAACATTAATTATCATATTTATCTAATTAATAAAATTTTAAATATTTAAAAATGTATACTCAATTTATTCATTTTTAATAATAATTAAATAATTATTAAAATTTTTATTTTTTCTAATATACATTTTTTTATTTTATATTAATTTAATTATTTCATTTTATTTATTTGGAAGTTTATCAATGCAAATAATAATGCACTGATAAAGGTTACCATTTATCAGTGTGAAAAATAAACAACCAATGAAGTTCAATTTATCTGCGCTAAAAAATTTCACTGATAAAATGTTAAATTTATCAGCTCTTTACTTTAGCACTGACAAATATTCCATTAAATCATTGCATTTTTTGTAGCACTAATAAATACCAGTACTGTTAAATGTTGATTCTTTTTATTGTATCTTACGGACGAACCATGAAATATGAGTCAGTCATGAGATCCCCTAACTTAGTTTTGTGTGTGATCACATTGATAAGCTCTTACTGATTCTAGTCTCAACCCAGTAAAATTAGTGTGGAGGGGGACAAGTGAGATTCAATTTTAGCCAAGTTGGAATAGTTTCCATGCTGAAATAATTTTGATACAGGATCCATTATTAGTAGAGGATAATCAGATATAAGTTCTGTTTGTATTTCTGGATATATACAATGGCCTATCATGTCACTGTATGAAAAAATCCATGTCTCGGTATGTGTAAGAGATAACATCAGGGAATTTTGTATGATATTTGTCTAAATGATATAAATAAGCAGTAGAAATCTCAACTTCGATCTTCTGTGGGATTAAAAAGGCCACTATAATTTCATCCTAGATATATTTTTATAGAAACATGTCATCTAGGATTGATATGTTAGTCGTTACATAGTACCATTGTATCAATATATCTTACTTCTAGTCCATATGTCTTTACTGCCCAGCATGGTGATTCCTTTTTTCAGTTTCTTTTGAGGCTGATGTTCATGAATTTGATGGATTTTCCCTAAGAATTTGATCTGAAAGGGCTTCCTCTCCTTGTGACATAGGTTGGTTGGGACTGCATATATGTCGAGGTTGATTAGGTAGTGATGTATCCTCTATTAGATCATCTATGATGATTGTTTTGGATAGACCCTTTCATGCATGTGAGAATTCAGTTGTTCCTTCTTAGATAACTGAAGATCTATCCCATGATTTTTAGCTACATAAGTGTTTCTAGAAGGGTTGTGGTTGATGTAGAGACTCATGGAACAAATAAAACATCCCTAGTATCCTCAACTCTAATGGAATATTCCCCCATTTCTACAAACACACATGTGTAATTTGATTTCATAACCATGTACATAATCTCTGAAGGGATCCATTATGTGAATAATATTAACGGATCTAAATATTAACTTCTTATCTGATTAAGATTATTTATGATGGTTCATCTCTTTTACTGTCATTTGGTGGGGAAATTCTCATTCTTTTGGGACAGTGGAAATGAAATCTTATAATGTTATTGTTGATTTTGGTCACAACACACAAGATCATCTGCATATTTTTCCTTTTTACCCTTATGTCCATATAATTTATTTGATGTTTGGATTTCTAAGGACTAAGAAATAGAGGAGGATGGTTACGGTGTAGTGGATACATGTGAAGTCATAATCAACATCTTCAACTATGCTGGTAGTAAATAATGAGTTCAGTTGATCATTTTTTATCATCAAGTAACTTAAATTCTATGCACTTCTTCTCTTAAAATATTTCCAATCATTTTATTGCCTTGGATTTGTATAAGAAACATACTATACTTGAGTAGTTATATTTTTCATCTCCACTTGTCCAGAGTCACCATCATCTATTGGTGGTATTTTAAAAAAATATTCTTGGATGTGTTCCCCAGTACATTATTGAAGGGGAAATAGTTTGGGTGATCCTATTCACCATCTTTGATGGGATTCATGGGCTTTGTGAACTTGAATATGTTGTTTATTAATTCAAAGATGATCTAGTGAAGGAATTGGTCATTTTGAAAAGAATAGACCTTGTTTCTCACCTTCTCAAACTATGTTTACCTCCGATCTATTTGTACCTCCTGATGAGGTGGAAATGTTTACTGATACTGTGCAGGTGAAGCTGCATGATATGTTTCATACTTTTATCTATGAGAAAGTGCATGGTCTTTCTTAAGTGTAATAGTAGAAGAATATACTTTTATTTTTCTCCTTACATGAGTTTATGTAATTACTTGAGACTTATCCTTATTAATTAATATTTTCTCATCTGCCTTTTATGAAATGATGAAGGTCCCAAAACTCTCCTTTATATTTTAAAATAATCAACAGCATATTCAACCATTCTTGACGATTATCTATTAAAACGAGAAATAATTATTCCTGAGGGTGTAGTAGGATTAAGGATAATGTTAATCCTTTAAATCAAGAAGTGAAATAAATTACAATTTAATTATACCACTATTTGAGTTCATGAGATCAAATACATTTTCCTTATGAAATGTTGAGCTGAATAAAAATATTATCATTTGAAAGTGGTATTCCCATATAGTGATTAACCATGACTATAAACTCATAAACCATAAAAAGAATGGCCCTACTGTGATTGTATGAATCACATGAGTTTCCACACCTCATAATATTCATGGGTACCCATCAAGGGATCATTTTGAGAGTTGAAATTCTTAAAATTCTACTCCCAGTCTCCCAAGCCATTGAAAATTTGAAATATTGGGTTTTCAATATTAAGTCGGGGGAGAGTCGGATCTACCAATTCAGGGTAAGGTTTATTTTTTAGTTGTATATGGAATCACTATTCCATAATGGCTTATAATAGATCCATGATAGACTCGATAGTACACATCAACAGTAGATGAATTTTTGGCTGATCCAAATCCTGAATATGTGTTGTGGTTGGTAAGGCCATTTGTGGTGGCACTATTGGTACCTATCATGGGAAACCTATAGGCAGATCCCTATAAGAAATTGACTGACCCTATTCTGGTTGTGCATAAAATGGAGAAGAATCTCGATCCACTATTGTAGGATCCATGTATATTTGTCATTGGTATCCCATGTTATGTAGAAATTCCAAATATTCTTCATTTGTTATTGAAATCCCTCTTTTCTGATGTACGCCAAGAGGATGTGCGAGTTGACGATCTAATTATAGAATATATCTAGTAGGAATGTTGTCTTAACCAAATCCTAAATAGTTGTTGTGGTTGTTAAGGCCATTGGTGGTGGCACTGTTGGTACTTGTCGTGGGAAACCTACAGGAAGATCCCTATAAGAAATCAACTGACCCTATTTTCATTATGCATAAAATGCAGAAGAATCCTGATCCACTATTATAGGATCCATGTATATTGGTGGTTAGTTTCCCATGTTATGTCGACATTCTAAATTTTCTTCAGTTTTTGTTGAAATCTCACTTTTCTGATGTACTCCAATATTTAGTGTGAGTTGAGGATCTTCTTATTGGATGTATCTCGTTGGAAGGGTGCCTTGGAGTAGTTTTGATATGAGTCTCCTCAATTCATTCATCTCTTACTCTTGTATATAAAATTTTTCCTACAGAAAAAGGGCCTTAACCTCTCTAAGAGAAATTTGAGATACAATTTTACACCTACCTTTATCCTTCATTAGAGGGGGTAATGATTGATTATTTAAGGAAGTCCAAAAATTCAAGGAAATAATCTTCTTCTTGGTATGTACACATCCTTTAATTTTTTTTGTGGACTGAATTTTGAACTCCAAATTACTCTTCTAGATCCTCTGAATTTTACTTGTGTTCTATAGAATCTACAAGGGTGGCATGGTTGATATTCCCTATTGTGAAATTCATTGTACGTATTCTATTTGTGTCACTGTGATACAGAATTCTTATAGACCCACTACGTGGCTTTATCATCCATTTTTGGATTCAAGATGAGCTTCCTTGGGGATAGTAATATGAATAGAATCTCTATATAGTTCATTTTTTTGTGTTCCTGGTGAAGGTAGAAAATCATAAGATGAGACAAATAGAGAGGATTCATTTTGTAGTATATTCCAAAATCAGTATAATAATGATTCCCAGTGAGGAGGGGTTGCTGAGGTAAAAAAGGACACATCCCTAATGGTTGGGGACATTCCTCTTCTTCTTTAAAAACTCCTCAGGAATGGTTAGATGGACTCAAATGTTGGGTTAAAAAATACCTCATCCCTATAGGATGAGATTTATCCTAATCATCTGTGGTTTCTACCCTTGTAGCATTCCTTCTGATTTAAATAATTTTTGTTTGGAAAAGGGTTCAGTGCATCAATACTTATGGACATGGATAAACCATTTTTGAAAAAAATGCACCATTTATGAAATTAGAATTATCTAATAGATGAATTATCAAAAACAAGAGGCATGATAGTTCTTTTCAAGAGCCTAATGAAACCGCAACACAATAGAATGTTCTCTTCTAGGACAATGTTTTGAGAGTTGTCTAGGGCCTGTTTTTTTGTTAATTTCTTTCACCATGAATAGATTCAATTTTTTTATTATTGAACTAAGATATTGCATTTTACATTACATCCTCCAGTAGGCATCACTGGTTAGGGGGCATAGTCAAATGTAATGATCCCTGTGTTCCATTGATGGGAACAGAAGACTTGGAATCAGTGATCATTTGCCATAAACTAATAAACGCGTTGTGGAATGCACGTTGAAGGGATCCTTGTAGTTTTTAGATCATCAGATGTTGTGATGGAAAGATATATTCCATGTCAATTTGTCATTATAACCATTCTATTACCTTGATTGTTTTTAGATACTAATCATTTGGTAATACTTATATTTCATGTGGTGATGTTTTTTCTTTATATTGAGGTGGATTACATGTACTCAATATTCATGCAATTCATCTCGAATGATGTATTAAGTGGTGGATAAATTCCCAAACATGAATGTTCTTTCATCTATAAGGAATGATTTCCGTGTTTTTAGTATGTGTTATTTATCTTTCACCAGATATCCCTCTTCCTTTTTCGACCGAAGCTGATACATTATCATTGTTTTATCATAGTAAGTGATATCGATAGGTGTTTCCCCTGTTACATTGTAAGGTAGAAGATACAATAATGGTTTGAATAATAACCGTCTCCTTGGATTGGATTCTGTTTGAGAAAGGGTTTTACCTACTAGTGACAAGGAATCAGATATGAATGACCATGTGTTCTCAAGTGCCTTGTGATTAGAGGTTTTTCCCCACTAGATATCCATTTTGAAAATTCACATGACAAAATTAATCACTACTACAAAGAGAACATTCACAATGAACCCCATCATGGGGAAAACCACCCTAATGGATTACAATAAGGGGGAGATCCTCTTTCTCCTTGATCTTCAAGCCATCCAAAAGGCTATCATGACTCACATAAGGAGATATGCTCTCCAGATCGATCATATTGTAGACATGAAATAATCTTTCATGGTGAATTTTTCTAGGAAGACCTTTATAATTAATTCAACTACTCACGTGATTTGGTAACATGAGGTTGGATCTTGAGAATCCAAAGATAAAAATCTAATGGGTTCATGAACTCCCAAATTGAGTAGAGACAGAGTGTAGTTCAGATCATTATTTTCCAATTTTATTTGATGAGTTTTTTTTATGACTTTTTCTGAGAAAGTGGGGACACATGTTGGGGAAGTAGTTTTCATGGGTAGGTGTTTGTGCTTTCCATAGAGTGATCAGTCATATAGGATGATTGTCTCTTGTTGGATTGGGTGTAAGGTCCTGTTCAGATTGTCTATGAATTATCAGAGGGTTTGTACCATGGCCCTCCTAGATTGGAGTATAGGTGTGAATCTACTCCAAGGTGACATTTGGATGAACCAACCAACTTGTAGGGATAGAGTTATGTGTCTGTACCTTGGGTACTACTATCATCTCCATTATGATGTCTTGGAAATTCTATAAGACGTGGGGAGGGATTTTCATCTTCCCATCCATCATTTTCTAGATATTTTTGGTGTATTTAATGACAAAAACATGTATATATTCCCATTCGATATCTTAAGTAGGTGTGTGTTTCTACTTCTATACTCTATTATATTCCATTGGAATCTAAGACTACTCAAATATGGGTGTAGAGAGTTGAGTCCACCATATGCATATTGTCAGGACATTCTGATTGACTTTTTCGAGTGCTACCAGAGGAGGTTGTTGGTAGGCATGGTGAATATTGGTAGGTGTGTGTTCACTCATGTCCTTCTACCAAACCTAGTTGGGGGTCCTGTTTCTGTTCTTGAAGATGAGTCCACTGGTAAGCTTGGTAGGTGCAGGCAGCTGCTTATTCCTACTCATGGTATGCGATTGGATTTGAATGACATGCTTCATTGGGTGCCACTAGAAGAGTATGCGAGTAGTCCTGTTGGGTTCAGGAAGGTGCAAGTTCCTACTTTTACTATATCACTATATTTGAGTAGTGGGATTCATTGGTTTCTCAAAAACAATTCATCTCACAGTCTTGGTTATGGAGGACAGATGTATGTTTCCACTCGATGTTGGCCAAAAAATTGGATTTTTTGTGATTCTCTGGAGGGGAGATGGGTGTGGACATACTCCTAGTTGACTAGTTATTATCCTCGGAAGGACATCTTCCATGACTGGTTCTGAATGACCACAACCAGATGTTCGAGGATGGTACCCTCATCATTTTGACGGTTTACTACTCTGTTGAATTAGTGGTGAAAATGTTGTCTAATAGTGCTTATGAAGAACCCATGTGTCTCCTAAACGAGGACATTTTTTGAATCATGATCACTTACCCGAGATAGAGGGAAGAATGATTTTATCATTATGGGTATATTATCTGTAAATGTTTGAAGATTGGATCGGAATTGTCTACATTATGACCAGTGGTCATTGTTAACCATGTGATCAGTGAGTCCATTAAGTATGGAGGTCCAATAAAGAAACCTCTAGGGTCGAGATCGTACCATTCTGAGGGTACTCCATGACTAGCGAGTTCAAGACACATCATTTAAGATGATGTATTTGTGATGGAATACTTCCATTAGATAAATATCAATACTATGTATTATATAGTGCATTCATTGGTGAAATGTTATAATACATCATTGGACTTATTTTAGTTCATATAATGTTGTGACTAGATTTACAAAATAAATAACAATCAAAGAAACAACACTTTTGATTAAAAACAATAAATATTTATTTTGTTGTTTGGCCCTTTTCATTTTAAGAGTTAATGTGTCCTAATACACGTGTGATAAAATCATTTTGGATTGTGAAAAACATTAGTTTCACCAATTTTTCCAATGAAAATATATTGTTTATTTTCTGAACATTTTCAAATGTTTTTTTGTTGAACCAGAAACAACCAATGGTTCTATATCAATGGGGACCTATATTACAAAGATTGTTTCTGATCTGTATGTTTTCATAATGATGCATAAGAACTCCCATTGGTCTATAGGATGGGAGTTTGGGATCATCACACCCTTTAGAGGGAAATTATTCCCTACTCTAAGACTATCTTAAATATTTAATATATGTTCATTAATTCTTCATTTATTACATAGTATGATGTAGTCACCCTATAAATAACGATCAATTATTTGTTTGTATGGATTTTAAAATCAACTATATCTATATGTGGTTCATCATCAATGGAGGTAACAATATGTATATTACTTTATCCATCAATGGTATCCTCTAATGTACATATTTGAGATTCCTTTTTCATTATGAATATTCACGTTTTCTATCGGTTTAGTGGTGCACTATGGAGTGTATAATCATCCCAGAAGAATGAATTTGTTTTGTTGTTGGTATTGAACCCATGTTATTGGATTTCTACATATCCTCACGAAATGAATCAGAACCCAAGTTGTTTCGGGAATCATACTGGGGAACATCAAACCTTTTATGGTCATTTTATAAGGACCTAGCCATGTCATTTAATGTCATGTGGATATGAAATGTAGGAGAATTTTTCTAGTAAAATTTGTGTGTGGAGATTTTACTGAGGTGGCTTGGTGATCCTAGATTTTTTATGGGTTTACAAGCTGAATTAGGACACATTAAGAATATAGACCATATGGAATCCGGATTTATTTGAGGTTATTGTTTTTAAAATCACAGATTCTTCCTATGTATCTCATTTGGAAGGAAACCAAAGCCCAAGTAGTTCTTTTGTGCTGAAATATGCCTATGTATGTCCTTAAAATCTACATTTTGAAAGGGATTATGGATCATTTAGTGGATTATGTTAGGGAATATTTCTAAAAAGGATTCCCATATAAATTAATTTTAGGTTAGGGAAGTGTCTAGACTCATGGTTATATGGGGGTTTACACCTATGGAGGGTTCCCTTTGAGCTCGAGCCGTAAATAGACATCCTACATATTATAATTACAGAAGGAATCAGATATCTCTTAGTTAAATGGTTGGGAATTATGCATTGAGGTGTCCTTGGTAAATGGGATTATAATTAGGGATTACACTTGAGGAGGATGCACAAATGGTTTGGGATCATGTGGATTGCATTAGAAACATTAAACTATATTCCCATGTAAGTCATGCTCAAACAGATAAATAAGATGAAATTGATGATCTGCGAAATTACATTATCTACCTTTCCTTGAGTTGTATACATAGCTATAAGGACTCGTGACTTTGAAAGTACACTAATTGAATGAGAGAGGAAGATTCAATGGATGATCCTCTTCCATAAAAGGTATCCAATAGAGTGGGTTCACTAATTTTGGCTATCCCCTTATGTCGAGATGAATGAGGGTGAGTGATTATTGAATGTGATGTAGAAGTGGAAGTTAGAGATATTTGATGCCACACACATATCCCCATTCTCATGTGGAAGAGGGAAAGACTATGTTAGAGAGTGAAGGGGACTCTAGTACCTATACCCTCTCTGATTCATTGGGCAATTAGAAGAGAATAACAAGGGTGAAACCTGCTTCAAGAATGTATAGGGGATTACTCTTAGTGTGATTCCATGAAATTGGTCCTATATAGAGGGAGGAGGATCTAATTACAAGGTAAATGAAAAATAACATTTAATCCTCATATTCCTTGTTAGGAACTAGATGCTTAATGTATTAGAGATGAAAAGGGTAGGACATGGTCATAAACATATTAACCAAGAGTCGTAACTCCTTGAAACTATCCTTATCGTAGTGATCCTCAGGACCATTGGAAGACATAGCCAAATTCTCCCTCAGGACCCTGATCATCCAACCATACATGTGTGGGAAACCTTTGATCATTGAAATGCACAACCAAATGGTTGACATGGTGGTGTTCCAATCAATATGGCTATGAATCTCTGGAATCTTGGTGGAGGTTTCAAATAGGACCCTCTGAAACAAGTGGTAAAAAGTAAGATAGGCCCATCCCTCAATGTATTTGAAGAAGGCCTAATGAGTTCCTCACAAAGGTTGGAGGTCAGGGTGAACCAAGGGGTTTTTCAAAGGCTATATTTATTGTTCCATGGATTTCTTATGTACGGGGTTCTCCATGAAGGTTGACCTGGGAGAGTTGGTGGTGTCTATGGTGATGGACAACCTGGGAAACTACACTTGGGTGAGGCTTTTCTCAAGCCTTCGAGGGTCTCCCCAAGTGTTCTCATAAGTGGCTCATAGAGGTCCCCAGTTAAGGAATGGGGCTCGCACTAGTGTTCATTAATCAATGGGTGAGTGAGTTCCTCATGAATGTGTTTTTTTATTCTAAAACTCAGAATTACTTCATTTTAACTATCTTCATTTAATAGTCTCTTAATAGTGTTTTAGAAAACTACCTTGATGGTTTTAGAGTGATTGATAGATGAAAAAGGGAGATAAGAGCGTCAGTTGGTTTTCGGGAATTTTCAACTGTGAAAATGAAGACCACAAGGTACTATTTATGGGAAAATATAGGAACAATAGATAACGTGATATCTCACTCGGGGTTGTTGTGTAGGTTTTTCACTCATGTGTGCAGATCAGGGGTTCTAATCATTTTTGTTGTGTTGCCTGATTCCCTAGCTAGTCACATAGGTTGATGCGAATGTACTATGTGTACCAATGCATATTGGGGGTACCTATGTTGCTCACATGGGAAAACCCACCAGTTTATAATTCTATGTTGGTCCTCTACATCCCTTCATGGAGTCACTACCAAGAAGAGGTCCTGGTCTATTAGGTCAGTCTCATTTCAATAGTCACTAATCCCCACTAAAAATATATAATCTCACCACAAACATTTTGAGCCCGATCAATGACGTTTTGGGTCATGAAACATGGAAATCCATTCATCTCTTTTTAGTAAAAAGATGTTTTTATACTCAAACATATCATTTTGTGTTTAAGAGTGGTTTAGATATTTAGATCACCATAATAGTGCATGGAAAACATTTCACGATGTTAACAACAATTTAAATAATGATACGTCATGGTTACACAAGGATGAAATTACTAAAGTGAGTCATGAAACTCTTGAATTAGCTCCTCACATATCTCCATTGGAAACCAAAATGCCCTTGAATATTTAGGATCTCATCCTCACCAACATTTCAACCTTGATTTGGGTCCTCTACAGCTACACTCTCTCATTATATTAGGCCCTTGAAATCCTATAGTGGCCTCATCTTCACTATATCCAGTGGTGTATTGGTCCTAAATAAATATGAATGAAATTTTTTCCCCTAATTTTCTTTCATCACTAGTAGATATCTAAAAAAATCCATATGATACCTCTCACTACTGGCCTCTTAAACTACTGTTATATGAGTCTCCTTCTTAGTTAATCAGCCATTATATCACCCTTTTCAGGTGTATAAAACATCTCAATGTGAAAAGATTTTAGGGATTAAACCCACCATCACTACCTCATATTCATAAAATTCTACCAAAAGATACATATTTCAGGGTACTATGGATGGTTTACCCCACGAAATTGTCTCTCTGTATGTAATGTCTCTAAAAGAGAAAACGATGAATAACTACAGCTAATTATAGATTTTACGTCAAGTAGTTCTACTCATGTTTCCATATCAGCTAAGACTCGTACAACATGAATCTCTCCCCAAAGATAAAAAATTCTCCTCATTTGAAACCTAATGTGTCACATTAGAAAGTGAATCACTTACCCAGCTCTTGAAAAATAATGACTGGTGCCAATGTTAGTCTCCCTTTCAGTTCCTAAATGGCCAGCTCTCTGGTATCCAACCATAGAAACTACACACCCTTATTTTTCAACTATTTAAGTTGAGGATTTATGTGTGATAATTACTATATGAAATTATTTTAGTCACTGAATAGACCCATAAAACTCTATATGTCAAATACCTTCATGGGATTCACCCAAAAAACTATAGTGATTGATGTCTTTGGGTCTACTGATACTTGTGTATAATAGATAATATGACCTAGTAAGTGAATCAAATCTATCTAGATGTGCCACAAGGTTAGATTAGAATATAACAGATGCTCGATCATTCTATCCAAAACAATATCACTATATTTGGATTGATAGTGTTTATTGTGATAATATTCCAAGATATCAACAACCAATACCGAAAAAAAAGAATCCATGTATCTATGGAAAACTCTGTTCATCGCCGCCATAAAAAAATAGATGGAATGTCTATGAGATAGTATAGAATATAAATATACTCATATAGACCATACCTAATAAAAAATATAATATGATTTATTTATTTAGATTCATCATGCACTTAATGATACCCAAATCTAAAATCAATCACTGAGAAAACCCGAGCTTCTTGGAATTGAGAAAAAAAATCATTAATATGTGTAAAATGATACCTAATATTAATCCTCAAAAAGATAAATTTTCTATAATCCATAAATATCATTAGAATACCATACATATTTTTCATAAAAAGTAAGATAAACAATATATAGAAGTACTATGTCATATAACCCCTTTTACTTTAAATCCTCAGGCTTCCTCTTGATCTCCTGCAACTCCATTATAGCCATACAATAAGGAGGAATGGATACCAGGGAAGATCATGACACTAGTTCAGTAGAGAACAATATCTCTATCATAATAGATAAACCAAAAAATTAATACAATAATACATTCCTAAAACAATCAACCACTAGATGGAAGCATTCCTAACCTAATCCCTGATCATCCATATACAAACTAAAAATTAAGGTTATCATCCCACTCATCCCACATCTCTTTGGTCTAAATCATCTCACCCAAGTATCCCATTATACACTGTGACTAAAAAAATCACACTATGGTGATTTGAAGGATACCCTACTATAATTTAAATTGACAGAGGATTGAAAATAAACCATCCAGTCCATCTAGAGTATGACATCAAACCCATTCATCTCAAGGGAAAAAATTCCATACAATGTGAAACCCACCAATCATAAGGGGGAACTACCTATATTTTCATAACCTATCCCATATAACTAAAAATGGATTATTGAGTCTCATAACACCCTAAGAAAACTAAATATCATGAAAAATGATTATCTCCATAGGTACAGATATAAAAATATAAGATACACTTGTATAAAAAAAGATAAGATACTATCAAAGAAGCTATTAAGATTGTACCTCTCACTATAAATGATTTATAACTATTCTTATCATTTGAAGGCCATGTATAATATATTTATCCTGAACTATAGCCCTGTAATGAAACCTCACTACCAAGTGCAAGATCATTCTACATTCTAGGTACAATTAGTGCATGGCTACCATTCCCATGACCAAAAACTTAGCCTAAACAAATTTTATTGCACTATTTCACAACTTGTCTCAGATTTATAAACATTATTATGATCCTCGAGTTGGATATGTCCCCTACAACTATCAACTAATAGGAATTACCGAAAATAATGTTTCATGTGGTGATTCTTACTACAATCTTGGCACTCAACTCTTCCCTAATCACACATATTCAACATGTGACATCATATTCGATATTTGTGAATGAAAATTAAAATACCATAACTAAAATCCAAGAAGGTACTCATCAAAATTGAATTTATAAAATTTATCTTCTTTCTAGTAGAATTTTAACCACATGGTTAAGGGGATACACTACCCTACTCTGCACCCCCAACTTCCCTCGTATTGTGCTCTATAATCAGTGGATGATTCTCTATCTCAATAATAGTCTTCAACCTGAAAACCATTTCATGAGTTTGAATGGAATTTATCAGACCATCCATGAAGCTTCCCACCATAGGTATCTCATTATATTCTTATATCAGGGAAAAACCTTTTAGATCTTCAGAGAATGTTGATTACTCCTCAACTATCATGGAACCTACTATAGATGCATGAACTCGCTGGATTTATCTATTCTCAATTTCTTGTGGAAAAGGAAGTCATAAACCATGATTTTAATTATTTTAAACCATATCTCATAGCATTTTATGCTAGTTTAAACTATCCCACTAGTGCTTCTCAACTCCCCAACTCATATATTTCGCAAGATTCACTCTTATATCATGAGGATTATATAGATGCTCTAATTTTGACAACATAGTATGAAGACACATCTCAATAGCCTATGAAATTCTTTTCAATGAAAATGCGGTAGGATTATACTGTTGGATCACATGCGTCTACTCTACTCTAGATAAAGGAAATCTGTGGTGGTCCATGAAATTCCTTATTATAGTAAAAAAAATACCCTCACAGAACGGTGCATTAGCACCTTTGTATAGTAAAAATGTGGTTACCACAGCTAAAACTATAGGAGGAACAACGGGTATCCCATGGACCACCACCTCTATAGATTCGTAATCACCAACCTCTTGTGTATTATTGGATATCTTATTGGTAGCATGTATCTAAAATTTCAAACACATGCGTAAAAAATATCGATGATAAGAAGTTCATAGCTAAAATCATACTTTTAGAAAAATCCTTCTTATAGAATGGTCACACCATTCTTCATGTTCCCACATATAGTACTGAGTAATAATAAATAGTCCAAACATAACTACATACACTATTTAATTCACACTCAAAAGTTGGGTCAAAGTCAAGTTATCTATTTCACAATTATAATTGACATTTGAATTATTAGTAATTTCACATATCCCAATAAATAGTTGGACAAAAATTTTCACCACATCTAATCCATAAGGCTCCATACACCTCGTGGATAGAAATATAGCATCCACATAATCCACAAGGTAAAATGTTTCATCCCATGCAACCAATGGTCCCTGACTCAACATGCCATAGTTGATTCCTTAGGTTGTCTATTGTAGCCTATTCTTGAAAGCACTATTTAGTTCCTGAAAGGAACACTATGTAAAAACCACATTTTTCAGTTTCCTTCATATACCATTTATCAAAAAAGTGGTATATAACACAATTAACAGGTCATAACACTGTGCACTCAAGTAATGAATCCCATATGGTGTGGAATAATGAATGGAATGCAAACAATGTAAAGTGCCGAAATTGAAGGACGATATGTGACATTCTTATCTCATTTGGATAATATAAAATACAACCCTTAACCATCTCAATGATAATATCACAATCCTATTTAATCACCCAACGATGGAATCAAATCATCCATAATAGTCAAAATCTAGAAAACAACAATTCTTGTTCATTGAAATTTGGTTTCTTTATGTACGTGGGTTAAATACTTCATGGAAAATATAATTAAAAAATTTTAATATCTTCATTAGTCAAATATATTAACTCAATATTTTGATTCAACAACATAATTTAGTCTCTAAAACAACTTTAAAACATCCCAACCTGGAATACGCTATCTGGTGCCCTAATGTGGTGGGTCACATGGCCTCATGTTCATCTACCTAAACACTAGAGGATTTATACTAGCAATGAGGGAGTTAGTTGTGTTAATGGAGAGAATAATCCATCATGTCATAGTTTAAAATAGATGAATAAAAATATCAATCAATAGAGGAAATACATTTAATAAAACATTAGTAAATAGATGATAAAAATACAAGGTAATAATACAATAACAATGGTAAAATAAATCTCATATATAATTATGTATCATGTCACGTCTATAAAAAGTAGAAAAAAAGGTATATAAAAAACAAATAAAATATATGTATCAAAATTCTAAAGAGTTCAAAAGAACTAACCCATCTATTATTACAAGCATCAGCTCAGTCATGTGCTCCCATACTACTAATCATAGAAAAAATAAAAAATCATATTATGGGAGATTTTACTGTTCCCTACATGAATCCATATAGTTTTTCGTGTTACCCACGAGATCCCAGAATAAGGTGTTAAATATCATTGTGCAGACCACCAACAATAGTGTGCATAACAAATCCAAGCTATGCTTTATAAGACAAGGAAGTGTGTAATATAAATCACAGGTATAGAAGAAATTAAAAAAGAGTCCAAAGACTATGTGATACATGTAAATTTAAATTATCAGGCCAAACTATGATCTCTATAAAAAATAATTAAGTTCCTATGACAAGGTCAATGGTAAACGACATAATCAAGTGAACTACAGTCCAATCTACCCACTAGAGTTAAATATCCATACCAAGGATTCTTGTAAACCATGTCAAAACATCAACTATGGACACGACATTAAACCATGTGTTTCGACTACCACATCTGCAGTGTATAATCATATGTGACAACAACAAAAAACACACCATATAGTCAAGTAAACAATATCCATCAGGGTTTCACCATATGAACAATTCATCCACAATGGCCTCATTGTGTCATTAAATGTATTGGACCCTAAAGGTCTATATCCATGGTAAAAAAGGCCAAGTCATTCACATCATGTCACAAGATCATCTAGATGGAAATTCAATAAATAGCTTAGAGTATTCTTAGGTTCATGTTATTAGACCATGTTTTGTATAGTTCCTTGAAAAATGGATCCAAGGGGTAGAAAATCCAAAGGCATCATGTAGAATCAAGAACTAAGAAGATATATCTTACAAGGAATCCATTACATCAATTAAGACCCATGAGAGAAAAATTCAAGGAATCTAATGTGATAAATATCCATGGTATACAAAACTAAGGCATCCCAAAACATTTTAATTAATCAAAATTTATTAAATATTCACAATATTTTAAATTTGATTTGTTTACCTACTCATTTCCAAAAATTATATAATATCAATTTAAACAATAAAATCATACAACATCATTTTTCACATGGAAAAGGAGGAAAATGTATTCCTAATATTTTGATTCAATTCATTCATTTTACCATGTTCCCCAAATATTGGTGAGCAAACAGTCACCCAACATTGTGGTATAACCTAGGTAAAAAGAAAGGTGGAACCATATGGGTGGCCTAGGTTGAGGTTAAACGACCTCCAACCATACCATGGTATTCGAGGGTAACACTAACAGAACCCAAATCATTTAATTTAATAATTCAATTTATATTGGGGAATCTCTAGAATGTATGCTATGTAGCACAGATGAAATTATGCGTGTAATGATCCAAACCCCAAGGGAAATGTAAATACCATGCACTATAGTCCATTAATAGAGAACTCATCAAGTATCAAGCTATGATTCAGTCCTAATTAGGAGAAAACTTATGAATGGATGAAAATCCTAAAAATAATACATATTATCTCCCTATAAAATTGTTCATCTGATATAAAGAAAATTGAATAATAAACAAGTGTAATAGAGATCTCAGCAATTAAGATGCCAAATTACTGAAGATGAAATAAATGGAGTCTGGAACATGGATTTGAAACATATCCTATATCAAGGATTCGAGGCGGGATACTATGTGAGAGAGTGGGGTTAAGAAGGGTTTTAACTGAATAAGAGGAGTCCATGTATCTATTATAAAAAAAATGAAATTTGGAATATTCAATGTATGTAAATTATTTAAATTTATTGTAGATATCGTGGTCTTTCCACTTATAAAATCCATTTACATTGTGTGAATGTTTATTCTCAGACAATTACACATCATGTAATTTATTCATATCAGGTATCCTAATTACACATCGTGTAATTGGCCTGAATCGTAAATAAATCCTTATATCCTCTTTCCTTCCAAAAACCAACCCAGCCAGTCCTCAGGCCTCGCTTCAAGGTCTAAACTAAAAAAGAGAACTTATAAAAGAGTCCAATCGAAAATAAAACAATTTTTACCTCTATAAAAAACTAGGATCCTAAAAGTTAGTTATTATATATTTTCAATATCAGTTGTAAATTTTTTTATCATTTTAACTTCTTTCATCATTTTAATGTTGTTATTTTTTATTATCTATAATTTCATAATTCCCATATAATACAAGGTACAATAATTTATATTTCTTGATAGTTTTTATAGATTTAATTTCATTATATGATAATTTTAGTCATTATTCATATGGATGAAACTATAAACTAACATATTTTGATGATTTTTGAGAAATGAATGATATTATATTAATTAATGGGTATTATATTTATGTTACCATTCTATAAAAAATAATTTCTTATATTCTTCCATTATAGCATTTTATATCATTTTTTATGTAGGTGGTTTGATGGACATAAACAAAAACATACCATAATTAATTGATGATTTTTTTAAAGTGGATTGTTTTTGAATAATATCATTATTACAGATGAATAGAGATAATTTTTAGATAATTTTTAGGTGATGAATCATATATAAATAAATATTAACAAATATTTTTTAGATAATCTTTTGTAAATACACATCAGGGAATTTGAGAAAAATAAGTACATATAATAAAAATCACATTGAGTGAATAATTACTAGATTATATATCTATCCCTCATAAGTGATTCTTGTCAAGTCTATATCCTCTTTCAATTCTATGAAACATTATATGTCTTCTATGGAGAGGAATTTTAAGGATAATTTCTGAAACCCATGTTTGAGATTGAAGTCAGAACATTCCCACACAATGTTACATGTTTTTAAAATTTGGTTATAGTAAGTTCTATGACCACGAATTTCATTCCACAATGACTTATACTTTCAATGTGTACAGAAAAATAATAGAATATTTGTTTTCACATATCAATACTAAATCTATAGATCACCCTACAGAGATCAAGAAAAATGTGGTTTAAGAAATATCCCAAAGGGTTATAGTGGAATATTGCCACAAAAAACGTAATGTTGATGGGATATAATTAGAAATACACTTCCAAAAACATTTAGTTGAGGGTGAAAATACTCCCAATGGACACTAGAGGTTATCATAGGAGTAAAAAATTAATGATAGGAGTTATTCTATAGATATGAAATGAAAATTTTAGAGGATGAAGAAGAAGATATATATCTAAAAATCACAGGTTTTTATATGTATCATAGAGTCTAGTAATCAAAATTCAAGTGTTTTAGTCTTCTTTTTATAGATATCAATTAAATTTTTATTTCTCATTTTTTTTACCTTATAATTGGGAAGATACTTCATATTTTTTTATTCTTTTTTCCTTTTTTTCTTAAATAAAATTCGTCAACTCGAAACCATATCTAATTTTTTTGATAAATATTTATTTTACTATAGATTCATGATATTCCATGAAACATAAAAAGTGTATATCCATAATAGTTGAATAAACATAAATAATAAATGGAAATTTTTCTGTAAATTTATAATATAAAAAAATTATTCAAATGATGAATAGATTTAATAAATTGATCATATATAATTCTTGTACTCCCAGATAGTAAAAGGAGATATAAATTCAAATATTATATATACTATCACAGATAGTTGAGATGAAATTATTGAATTATATATTGCAGTTTGGTTTCCATCAAAACCTGAAATCATTGAAAAATATAAACACGCTTAATACACATCCAATTTATTATTTCCATAATTCATGATTAGTCTATTTCAGATATAAGAGAGTGTATGACTAAAATTAATTTAAATTTAAAATGGTTTTTTAATAAAAATAAATTGCTAAGTAGATTCAAATTAATTGAAATTACAACTTCATGTTTCTTCCCAGATCATATAAACAAAATTGTATATGAGTATTTGGAAAATAATCTACTAATTTCTTATATCCATATACTTAGTAAGCATGCAATTAATTTTCATGGGATAGGTGTTGGTCTCCACAATGATTTTTGTCTTTTTATTAATTATGCATGACTTTTCATTAATCCATTGGAGGGAATGCCTTACTAATTCAAAAAAAAATCTCAGTTTTCTAATTATGAGTGTTCAACATAATTTGATTTGAATTCTATTGACTTGAAAACGTACTAAATTGTTCGAAGGATATTCAAGGTGAATTATTAGTAAGTAGTGAATAAATTTTTCCAAGGATTCCCCAAAGTATTTCATATTTTTTGTCATTATAAATATTTATTTTGAAAGTTTATTATCTAAATATTTTGACCAACATGATTTATGTTTATAGTCAAATAAATTTAATTAAAACAAGGATAATTATTAATTTCAAGTATATTTCACCCAAAGATGAGGCGGCGTATATAAAAATATGGTTGAGGTAAAATAGACATGAATAGAGAGCCCAATACAAGTATAAAAGACATTAGGAAATGGTGAATATTGTGTAAGGTTGTGGTGGTAAACTAATGGGAAGGTATGACATCCAAAACGTGGGTTTGGAGAGATAAAATAATCCAAACACCATTTAAATTGGGGATAAAAATAGTGTCATTCTTAACATGAGTTATCAAATTATGATATTTTGAAATAAAAATGTTTTGGTTAGAGAAAACAATAATCCTATTTGAAATAAAAATCTTATAACCACACCATTGAAAAATCATAATGAGGATGAAGTCTACCAAAATATTTTTTATGGGTTCCATTTAAATGTTTTTATGGAAAATACAGTTAAAAATAATCAATTTTGAGATAAGAATGATTCTCTAGTTAATTATTGGCAAGAAAGATATTTGACATAGTTGCCATCACCAATTAGTGGTTTCATTCAAGATATGATTTATTTGTTACTAATAGGATTGAATTATTTATGTGGCTTAGAACACTGAATGATTAAATGATTTTATATGGAAGAAATATCCATAATTTGATTAGAACATTTATATTTTGAACCAAAAAAGATTGTACAATTTCAAAATGTTAAAGGAGAGTGGTAGTGGATATGTATTTGCGATTGAGTAAATTATAGGTGGTTTAGTAACTACAATTTTTATATGAAATTAATAATAATCAATACTTATATATCTATAGGAAAAAATTCATATTTTCTTTACATTGAGTCAAATATTTAACGTCCCAACAAGAATGTGGAATCTGAAATTTGGGAGGGAGATTTATTGTGAATGGAATATTTGGACGGGTCTAAGCTAAATGAATTTTTATAACAGTACATATCATCAAATTACAGGAATAAATACACTTGTTTATTGGAAATATATAAAATTATTTTCCTATAATAAGATTTATTATGTATAACCCTACATGAATTGCAAAACATGTGAGTGCTAGGATGGGGGAGGGGAACATATGAAGATGAAATTTGTGGTTATGTAAATCATAGGTGGTATAAAGGCCACTAAGTAACCCATAATAACTAGTATCAAGAAACAAAATTTTTTTTTGAAATTTAATCGAATAATATCATTTTCATAAGTAGGTATTCCAATCAAATTCATTATAGCATTGGGACATCGATGGGAAACTTAATGTGAACTTGGGAAAACAACTATGACAGGATTGTTAATATGGCTATGAATGGAATTTGTTTTGGTTATAAACTAAGTGATTTGTTTTTAACTATGTATCCTATTATGATGAAAAAAAATAAATATTTCATAGAAATTAAATCTGAACATATCTTGTTTATATACATGGGAATGATGAAAAAGTGGATGGGTTCCATTGTATAAATGGAAAATTAGACCTAATGTCAAATTATAAAGGTATCAAATCCAAGTAAAAATAAAAAATAATTCTATCATCCTATAGGGCATTGGAAATAATATTAAATATTTTAGAAACCCAACTACTTGTATATATTAGAAATTTTGACAAAATGAAATGTGCAACTCAGCATGTGTCCTGAAACCCAAGTTTCACTACATATCCTATAATAACATGAATCAATATTACTTTAATTCATCGTCATCTTAGATTGTTTTCACAAATATAGGCTTCAGAATATAGAAACCATGTTTTTTATAATCATACTTGAATGTATCTGTCTTTTAAAAAGTTTGTGTTGTATGAACAAACTAGTATAGGTACTTTTAGGGCCATGTGGAATGAAACTTCATGTCTTGTAGTTTTACATTATCATAAAAGCTTTATATTTTATGTATTTTAAATTCAAGTAGTACGGTTATGGGATCCATTAATATTGGGATCATTCAACATGGAACTCTATTTATTTTAATTTAGGATCATGTGACTATGAATATATCTAAGTAGATTAAACTCATGTGAAGTGGGATTTGAAACCTAAAGTCAGGTAATGAATTGTTCTTCATGAGAAACCTTGTACTAGTAGAAGGTGTGAAACACAATCCACATAATGTGTTCAAGGAATATTTTTATTTATGGTATTATTTATGTATGATATATGGTCCTTACCAGTGTAGTTCCATATTTTGGGTATTCATCCCAGGTATCACTTGATTTATCAAGGGTGGTACTAATTGTTCTATGATAACTGAGATGAGGTGGACAAGATTTTTAAATACTATTGAAACTAGGTTATGAAGAAATTAAATGTTATATAGTGTAATAAAAATTCTCATCAATTCATTCCAAATCATCATGATATATAATAAACTTTCCCTCATAAGAAATATGAATCTAAATGGTAATGTGAAGTGAAGGGGACTCAATTTCAAGGGAAAAGACTACTTCTACACCATTCACTAGTGAATATGGGTTTGATTATGTGGTAGAAAGCATAATTGTTTAATTAAAAAACAAATATATAAGGAATTAATGTATCCAAAACTTCTTTTTATTTTACACAACATTATGATATATGATGTTAAGTGACATGACGTGTAAGTCAAGATGAAAAATCCGGAAGAGGAAATGTTTAAAATGTCTGATCAGCTAAGAAAAGATATTATAGTTCACATTATTTTGATGATATTACAATATTATATTATCCTAAAATAGTTTATGAAAGATATATCGATCATTTTTTGTAGCCTATTCCCCATTTTCATGGATAAAGGCATGGCACAATTCAAATAAAGACACTTGCACTAAATATTGAATTTTGTAAGGTGTTGGTAAAAAAAACTATACAAACATGGTTGGGGAATAATTATTGGAAACCCAAAAATGGATCCAATGTTTTGGTAATAAAGTATTATAATAATATTACAGCAAAAAGAGCCCAAAATATTGGTGAAATAACTAAAAAATCATAATGATATCAAGAAGAAAAATCAAGAAAGAATTCATTAACAAGAGAAAAGTAATTGTTCTGTTGGATACATCTTGTGTTAATATAGTATTAGACACTTGTATTTATAATTTTGAATGAACATTTCTGCATATTAAAGACATATATGTCTTATAGTCTAGGGGGGGAAAGCTAAATGTGAAAAAAAAACATAAATTTTAAAATAAAAATCCTTTACAGAATGGAAAAAATCGCTCTTCCAAGAAAAACATGGAATACCTGAACCACTATTATGTGTTTTATAACATATATGGATACATTTATAATGAATTATAGTATCTTTAATATCCACATCACTTATTAATATTTAAAAAAGTTTCCAAAATATTATATTAAAAATAATTATTGAAATGATGTAAAATATTTATTTAGAAAGAATATAGCTTCTAAAAAAATAAAGAAGGTTGATGAAGATGGTCAATACTATAAGATAATAGAAAGAAAATAAAGAATATGAAACTACTACGAATAAATAAAAATATTATTTCCAATAAAAAATAATATTATTCATTTTTTATGAGTGTCCATAGTATAAATTATTTTAAACACTCCAGAAATGAAAAGCTAGATTGAGAAATCAGAAAAAATAGGATGTAAATCAAAGAGATACCAAAAAATATTGGCATAGAGGATTAAATTTATATTTTTTAAATATTAATTATATTTTATAATTATATCGATTAATATAACCAAATAAAATTTTATTATTATGTTAAAAATCCTTCATTTTTGAAAAAATGTGTTTTGAGCTGAATTGTGAAAATGATTAATTCAGTTTTTAATAGATTTTTATCCATTTTTTTAGATCATAAATTTCTCAATACCATTAATTAGATATTTTTTCCCACTCTCTAAGATCCCTTTTTTTGTATAGTGTTTTTTGATGTTTCTTTTTATATTTTCATAAGGTTTTATTAAAATTTAATTCCATATAATTAGGTTACATGATGTGTAATTTTTTTTGGGTTCATTCGATGAGGAGTTTGCATGCCATGAAGGGTTACATGACATGACAATATTTGACACATCATGAGTTAATTTAAGGTCGAATTTAATTCTCACACGACTATGTTTTTTGGAGTATTTCGACATCATTTATCTTATAATG
This sequence comes from Viscum album, assembly GCA_963277665.1. NCBI lineage: Eukaryota > Viridiplantae > Streptophyta > Magnoliopsida > Santalales > Viscaceae > Viscum > Viscum album. The sequence goes on along the minus strand of OY728166.1, from coordinate 803,449,039 downwards.
TGGGATGGTATTACATATCATTTATTTTCCCAATAAAACATTTTAATGATTT